>CM062819.1:308309346-308617856 GCA_031772625.1 Pinus tabuliformis | reverse complement strand
TTTAAAATAATAAACCACCATAATTGAGTCTATTGTAAAGGTATTTTTTATTTCGAATTATTAAAATTTATGAATAATCAACCCACATAAATTAAAATAAAAAAAAAAACGTACTCATATTTTAGAAATTAACATTTTATTTTAGTTTCATTTATTTAAAATAACACAAATCTTAATTTCCTTTTTAAAAATAATATGAATTCTCACTGAATTAATTTTTTTTAAACTAATATAAATTTTGAACAAAAAAAAAAAAATGTTAATGGAATAGTTTTTTCTTAAATGAAAATAAAAATAAAATTTTAAATATATATAAATTAAAAAAAAAAAACCTATTTTTCAAAATAAATATATTTGATTTTAATTTATTTCCAAATTTACAATTTAAAATCAATTAAAAAGCGTGTAATAAATATCATTAAATTTGATTAAGATGCTTATAATAAATATTAGAAAATTTTTTGGAAAATATTATATTATTATAAATATCGGTTCGACTAAAATTTGTCTAAAAACTTTCAAATTTTATAATTTTATTTGATGAGTTTTTCTTTCTATTTATTGTTTATAGGTTTGACGGATATAATTATAGCTTTTTTAAAGAATAAATAAATAATTACAAGCTTAGACCCAAGTCCAGAGTAAAAGATTATAAGATATTATTAAAATATGAAGAGTTTGATAAGTTGAACAAAATATGTATATTTGTATATCAAATTATAGTTTTATCTCATAATTACTTTAGCCCTTGCTTGTTAGTCTATCTGTTACGATGAAAACAATCGAGTGAAAAATAGAGATACTCTACAAAATTCATGCGCGACAAATGATTGTGTGACGAGCTGCGGTAGAAGTGCGACAAGTTTGCAACAATAAGTGCGACGAAACAAAGGATACTCATGCGACTAAGTATGGACAAGAAACACCTTTATATGCGATGTTAAAGAAACATGGAGCCGACATGTAATAAGACATGTACGCATGTATTATGGGGGCTTTGTGGGGGTCGGCCATGGGGCTGCACACCCCATGAAAGTCACGTTGGAATGGATATAAGTATATGGAGCTTGGAGTTCATAATCACCAACGAACTTCGCATCATCTTCTACGCAAAGGACGCAGGGGTAAAGGAAGTGCGCAGAAATAAAGAGGAGTGCGCATATCTCATGCGCTCCACTTGTGAGGTGTGCTCCAGATTACCGTGAGTCAGTCGTAGGGTGGACAAGGTGTGTTCAAGGTGCGGAATAAGTGCAGAATCGTGCAAGACTTAAGGGGGAGTTCTAGGTGTCTCGGGTGAGCACCCTCCTACCGTGTAAGGTTGGCATGGATGTTGTAAAGGCAGTTTAAGCCTGTGTTGTAATTATTCTAAGTATAGACTTGGAGTTTTGCCAAGTATACTTGATGATGTATTATTGAAGAAACTGTTATAATATATTGTTGGGCAGACTTTTCGGGAGTTGCCCCTCCCTTTATACTTGTTTGCAATTGTTGTTCTCGGTTAATTGCATATGGATAATGAATGAGTATGGGCTTCATTAAAGTATAAAGGATAATGCTTTTACTTGGTTGCGAAACACAAACTAAGTATGTTAATGTTGGAGTAGGCGTAGTCCACGAATGTTAGTATTGTTAAAAAGAAAGCGTTCGGTGGTGCCGCACCTCGCTACAAGCGGTTGGAAGACTACCGCAGGTGTAGGGGCGTGACAATGATGGTCTTTCCCACTCTATTAGTGTCCCTCTGAAGCGAGTGTCTGCATCTGCTACAATTTCTCTTGCCGTTGCTTGTCTTTCACTATTGCTCTCTTGCTAATGGTCTGCTCCTTCACGTCACTACCCGATGGACTTGATTTTATATAGTCGTTCTTCTCTGTATGCGTAGACTCCAACTTCTCAAGACTGGGTCATTTTGCCTCTCGAGACACCCAATTCAGGGGACTCAAAGAAGAAGGGTTCAAACAATTTGAGATATTGGAAGGTATATGAGGCAAGGGTGGTGGAGGGTATTGAATTCCCAAAGCACACGCCAAAACATGTAGTGCAAACCTGGCTTAGACAAGATGCAAATCTATATTGATGATTCAGCGCCCCACCACCCGCAAAACGTCGTCTTCATCCCTAAGGATTGTCCAAGGAAGTTCCTCAACAACTAGTGATCGTCCCTTGTATTTCTTATCTATGTACTTCCATCTCAACAATCATTCATCTAATGCATCACGGGAGGTCCTCATCAAACTGTTCTACACTTGGACCATGTCATGGAGGTGGAGGTTAACAACCTCTTCATCTCCCTCCCTTCCTAGGACAACCACCCTCATGAGTTCTTAGTGGTTGTCATTCTTAATTTTTGTTGTTTAAATAAACGGGACACTTAGATTGTGGAGAGTTTATAACCCAAACTTATAATTCCAAAAAATCGTATTAATACCATGAACGAAATAAACTAGAAAATAGATGAAAAAACAAAAACATCATTAAAACCAGATAACTGCGACCTCCTCATTAAATGTAAAAAACATCCTAACATATCAATTTAAATACCATTTTAAATATTAAACAAAGAAAACCTCAATCCAAAAGCGACATGTCATCTAATCAAATTTCAGTTTCTTCCATGACATATACACTTGGCTGGAGGGTCGCATTTCCACAGCCTAGACACTTGGTGGGAGTCTCACATGTCCAGACTCCATAGCCTAGAGCTCTTATTTCTGTTCCAATGATTGAGGTCCTGTCACGCGATGAGACACGTCATTCTGCCCATCCGGAATTGGGTGGATAAGGCAGGATTTTAATGCTCAATCTCGGGTCAAGCCGGGCATTCATTGGTCGAAAGTTACGTCAATTCACGGCCGATATTCACGTTATTAACGTCATGATGCCCGCTCAGCTATATTTTACGCCCGGTGATTTGAGGGCAGTATATTTCGCTCTCATCAATTTCGTCGTTTACAATGGTGGCATCTCGAAGGTATGGATGTGGGGGCAGATTATTGGGTCCCACTTTTACTGTCATAATTTTTGGAGGCCTAGATTCCGTTATAGATATAATATAGATAGATACTCTCATCATTTTTGGAGGCATAGATTCCGCAATTGTACAGGGATTTAGCTCAGACATGACGAATTCTCGGGCGTCTGGAGCCATCGATTTCGTGCTCTTTTGCAATATAATTCGCTTCTTCTTTTTCTTTTGGCTACTTTTTCACGCCTTGTGATAGTATTCTGATAAGCCTAAGAAAATCCCTTGTGGTGTATATAAACTGGACTTGTGATTCTTGGAGGAAGGTCCGGGGCCATGGAATTTCATTGTTCCTAGCATTGAATTATGAGACCTGATTCCAGCTGAAGACCATTTTGAGGGCCGTCAAATTTTTTATCTGCGTGAGTTTTTCTTTGGGTTTGACAGTTTTGTGAGGCCAAACAATTTTTTTTGGGATTCTATGAGTTCATTTTTGTTGTTTGATTGTGAATTGGCATTGGGTTTCAGATCTGAGGAGGGTTCGTCAGCTCTGTAGAAGTATCCTTAGTGGATATCCAGCATACTATTTAATTGAATTTTCTGTTTAGTATAAGCCATGATATATGTAGTTTTGTGATTAAGGGAATCCTAGTTTTTCTGCATTGGTTATGCAGTCCTAGTACTTGCATGGCTTCCTTGATTATTAAAAAGAAAGAGATGGGAATTATATAGAATGATTTATATTGGGGCCTGATTTCTCATTTTGTTTGCATGTAATATGTGCTAGATTCTCCATTAAATAGAGCTTTTGTTTTAGCAATGGTTGATGAATGACATTCAAGAGTACTAGAGTGTGGGTGCTGATTTTCTTTCTTGATATAATTTTTGGAGATGGAGTACTAATTTTACTGATCGTGATGGAGAGAATCTAGGATCAAAGAGCTTAAGGAATTCTTAAGGAGATCTCTTTTATCTCCTCCATTGAGGAATCAGAAAGAATTATTTTCTTCATGTCTGAAGTGTTCTAGTTTGATAACCTGTGATTGCTGGATGGGGATTCTCAGGTAGACCCCAAACAGGAATGAGCTGAGGGTTACAGAGCAGAACATGATTTCTTGTCTCCTTGAAGTGACATTTTCAAGGAGAAAGTTACCAGAAGAAATATGTAATTCTCTGCTGCAGAAGAATTACATGTTTACAATATTTGTCTCAAAAACGTCAGGTTGTTGGTAGAGTGGGATAGAATATTACCTGATTTCATGGCTTTGAGCAAAATCAGGTTCAACAATAATAAGCCTGTCATGATCAATCAAGCAGCCTGTGACTCTGGAAACGATGATGATGATGATGGCATGTACGCCATTAATGATGATGGAGTAAATCTATGGAGTGGTCTACCAGAGGACATAGTGGACAGGATTTTCTCGTGCTTGCCTCTCACAAGCATAGTCCGCCTTCGCTCCGTGTGTAAGAGATGGAATTCCCTCGTTCAGTCCAAGAGATTTCAGATAGTCCTAGCTAAGGTTTCCAGTGACACGCTATGGTTCATTCTCTGCACGATTGGAAGAGAATCCTGTTGCTATGATCCCTCCATGAACAAATGGCACATCATCATCAGGCGGCCTAATAATGGCAGATCAATACTATGGCCCTGCACATCAATCTTGGCAATATCAGGTAGCCTCATGTGTCTGGGGAATCTAGTCTCAGAATGTAAAGTCCTATCAATCTGCAACCCAATAACAACATACCAGAGGAATCTGCCTCAGATGCTGCAAGTGAGCCTCATCCACAAGGTGACCATGATCACATACCCTGGATCCAACAATAATTGGTACAAGATCATGGTGAGCGGAGAGAGAGGGCTGCCCACCATGAGGTCGGACCCTTCTGCATACGAACTGTTAACAGAGTTGTATGATTCAGCTACCAATTCATGGAAGATGTGCGGGAGGCCATTGCCAGAGGCCAAGTTCGGATCCGATCCAGGCGTATGGTGCAACGATCACCTCTATTACTGCATCACTGAACTTCCTTATGGCGTGGTGGTTTTCGACTTGAAAACTGAGAGCTGGGCCGAGCTCAGGGTCCAGATGCCTCCTTCTATATCATCGCCATCCCTCGTGGAATGCTGTGGCCGCCTTCTCATGATAGGGAGACTGTCCAATATGGATCAGATCAGCGTAGCAGCACTTCAAACTGAATCGAATGTACCAAGAATTATTATATGGGAGCTCGATATTTGTCGCAAGGAATGGGTGGAAATTGTAAGGGTTCCCACAGAAATCTGCAAAGATTTCTCTGTAACATTGCAATTCTACGCTCCTTTTGTGTGCTCTGGTCTGGGAAATCATATCTACATCACAACTTATCGGAATCCACATGTCCTGGTCCATGATGTGTGCAGGAATACATGGCACTGGCTTCCGTCTGACCCGTTCTTCCCCGGGGGACGTGACTTCCATCTGTTGGGCTTTGCCTTGAAGCCCAGCTTCGACCATTGCCCATGACTCTCTGGGCTTTTAATTTTGTAGCAAATTTTTCCTATTTATTCAAAATCAGTTGTACAGAAAGTCTCGCATTTTATCAATCTGAGAAAGATATATCATACGTAAAAACAGGCAAATTTTCTGACATTATTGCTCTACCATGCAATCATAGATCTCTATCCTTAATTTTTTACCAAAATTTTCATACCATGTAATTACGGATCCAAAAGTTTACCCATTTTTTTTATAAATGTCCAGTGATCAATATTCTCAATTTATACATAAAACTTTTTATTGATTTATAATTATAATCAAATTATGATAGGATCAATTCAGAAATAAGCAAAATCCATAAAGATAAAAACATTGTTACAACATGCATTGCTCTGCCTCAAATTTCCACTCTGCAAAAGAAAAAATACAGTGACAACAAGGTGGTTAAGTTACCCCTGAAAGCAAAAGAACGAAGATGTAACAAGTGGCCAAAAAACTTTGGAATGTGATCGTCACGAATGACGGGGTCCTTTCCCGAGTCGAGTCGAATGAGACTGATCGAAAAATGTCACCGAAAGGAATGGGTTGGAATTTCAAAACAGACCCCACAAGGGTTTTCACAGCCACAAACTACTCTGCACAGTTTTGTTGTTAACTAAGGTTACAATTTAGTCAGATAGTTAATTTTCTAGTTAGAATTTTGTTGAAAAAAAATTATTTTGTTGTTAACTAGGTTACAATTTAGTCAGATAGAATTTTCTAGTTAGAATTTATTTTAGGTTAGGTTATGTTATTTTTTCAACATTATCAAAAATTTTATTTTAAAATTTTAAAATTATGAATTTTATTAGTTGGTTCAAAACGTTCACTAAAATTCAATAATGTGATTAATTCTAAAGAAAATTTCATTATTAATATAGAACACAAAAGTCTAAGATCTAGCTATAAGCCATATTTTCAAAAAAAATTACCAATTTTTCTCAAAATCATATCAAAATTTCTGTCATGATTTTAAAAGTATATTTTAAGGACAACTGGTTAAAAACTTATTCTAAAAAGACCCACAAATTAACTAGGAAAATAATGGAAATTCAAACAAGATTATGACAAAAGCAGAAATTTTTGAAAATCTAGATTATAATGATCAAACTTCGAAATTTTGAATATTTTATTGTTCTGAATCTATTTCACCATCAAAAAAAATAATTCAAACCCTCCCATATTCTAATTTTTAAATTTTTTCTTTGTTTTTTTTTAACTAAATTCCAAGAAAAAAATTACTGTCCCCACCAAAAAAACTACCATCTAAATGAATTAACTACCATCTAAATGAATTTGTGACACTTTTCAATGTGTGGCGTTGTCAACAACGTCCACGTTAAATTCCATCTGACTTCAACCACGCATCTCATCGTGAATCTGCTATGATGTACTTACGTCCTGCCAGCCAGAGGAAGTCACGAGGGCTTTAGATAGAGCCCATTGTGCTCTTTCCCATCAGTGATGTTTCGTACCCGGCGAAGTTCTGAATTATTGATGGGCCGCTGAAATTGCTTAAGTTATCTTCAATCCTCAAGTGCGGTGATTGTGATAATTTTCAATCTCTAAGAAATTATCATATTTGTCGTGGCTCTAAACTTTCTCTGGTTGGGTTTTTGTTAATTTTATTTTCTGGATTGAGTAGTTGGGAAATTTTGTTTTTTTTTTTTTTTTTTTTTGGGAATCATTAGATTATAAAGAAATTGGATCTTATGAAATTTAAAAAATAAATAAATAAGTTTTTATCAAATTTTTTTAATGTGAATTGTGTAGAAATATTTTGATAATATGAATGACTATTCAAATCTCCACTCATAAATAAATATGTGTTAAAATAAATTTTGACAAATAAAAAATAAATAGTTATTTTTATTAGATTATAAATATATATTGTAAATATTAATGGCAGTTAATTTCTTTTTATTGTATTGAATTTGAAAAAGAAAATCATTTAAAAAAAGAGTTGAAAATATAATTTAAATTTAAATTTTAGATTTTTCCACATACATTTTTAATTAATTTTATTTAGAATTTGGTTAAAAAATAATTAAAATTGTAAATTTGTTGTTGAGTGTTTATTTGTTGTGTTTTTTAGTCAACTTTATCTGAAGGAGAGCCTTGGAGTCCATCACTTACCAATTTAGAGAATTGAGGAAATATAGAAAGATTATATACAACATGGTATATTTAGAAAGTCAATTTAAATTATTTTTAAATTGAAATAAACATTGTGTGACAACATTTTTTTTATATTTCTAAATAACTCTTACATTTAAAAAAAATGTCATTTTTATTACCATAGTTTTGAAGTTTCTAAATTGAAAAACAATTTATACCTATTTAATTCAAAATTATTTATTTATAACCATAATAAACTTTTAACCCCAAGGGTTAGCTGAGTTGGACAAAAACCGTGCCAACCGTAGCAACCACTCAGTGACAGGTTGTTCGTGAACCACACTAAAAAAAACAACTATAATAAACTTTTATATCAAAATTATATTTAAAAAATAAATATTTAAAAAAAAATATACTAGCCTTACTTTGCCTAACTAAGATAAACTATACACAGATATAAAAATATAAATCCATCCCTAGTTCACATATAGAATTGTATATATTAAAACTATAAAGAAATATAAAAATATAAATTCATCCCTAATTCACACATAAAATTGTATTTATTTAACTTATACTTATCATTAAAATCAAATTTATTTTATATGAAATTGCATTATTTAAATTTCTGTTACTAAATTATCAATATTTATTTCATCAAACTACGTACACCAAAGAAATTAACTTGAAGAAATTATGAAAAATTTAAAACATCATTAGAAATTGGTTATATTAAGTTTGACATTTTTTTATGTAAGAATAATGAAAATATTAGGATTCGTCTAAGGTAGAGGAATTTCCCGGAGGGTTAAAAGTGGTCGGAATCTGGCTAAAAAAATTTCATAAAATCTTGTAGATGCAGTGTTTGAATCGTGTTTTTGATGGTGGAAATGGATTCAGCACTATCAAAAACGTCTAAGACAGCTCAAATTTGGTAAAAAAAATTTCATAAAATCTTGTAGATGCAGTGTTTGAATCGTCTTTTTAATAGTGGAAATGGATTCAGCACCATCAAAAACATTTAATACACCTAAAATTTTTAAGTTTAACAACTATAACTTGCGTTTACAAAAATCCTTGCCGAATTTTCTATAAATATGACCGGAATTTCCATAACTTTCTAGACAACTCCTCTGCCTTGTTAGACTAAAAATTTGTGTCCTAGTGTTCTATTTTTACTAAAAACAATTCAAAAAAAAATCTACCAAGATTCCCTTTTGTTTTTGGAATAACTTGCATTATTAGTAATATTAAGTAATACAATTGTGTTTGATAATGTGAGCTATGGTTCTTGTCAGTGGACACTAAGTTGTGTGTGAATTGAAACGTGCATTATTAATAATATTAAGTAATACAATTGTGTTTGATAATGTGAGCTACGGTTCTTATCAGTTGACACTAAGTCGTGTGTGAATTGATGGAGGGTATTTACCATAGGCTTCACAAATCCGCAGGGGTCTTATCAATTTTTATTTTTATTTTTTATTAATATTAAAATAAAATAATACTTAAATAATACTAAATAAAAAACAAGTACATAAAAAGGAATATTTTTAAAATAATAGTGGCTACACTATAATAGTTATAGTACACATTTCATGTCATTGGAGTACAAATTGATATAATGAGAGTTGTACAAATTGTACACATGTTATTTTTACATATTTTTTCAAATTTATATTTTTCAAATTATTTTTTTGTCTTACAATTGAAATATAAAACCCCTAAAAATTGTCTATTCAATACTTTACACTCATGAGAAAATGGAATTTTTGAATTTAATTACAAACCATTTGTGTTTATGGTATATAGTAATTAACACATAATGTTAATTTTCAAATTATTTACATTTATTGTACATGTAATTAATAATATAGAATATAGTAATTAATGATAGAGTACACAAAAGTCAATTCTTGCCATACATTTCAACCAATCATTCTTGAGATAAATCGAAATAAATTTTATTTGAAAATAATAAATTTAATTTTATAATGTTCAAGTTTGGATAGATTTAAAAAAAATTTAGTCAAAAAAAACTAATAACAAGTCAATGAAAAATTGAATACATCAAACCACAGCAGCAAGTATAATAAGTGTAGCAGAATTCCAAAAATATTTTATTCTACATTGTTTTAAATTTAAGATATTTTCTGGAATAAAAAGTTTGAACAAAATAATTTGAGTTTTATAAATATTTTTGAAAATTTTAATTTAAATAATTAAAAATATATATTATTTTAAATTGTTTTGATTTTGGTAAGTGTTTGGTTTTCCTCCACAAAAATTATATATGTAGAGAGAGATATATATATCACATTTGATTTTATTAATAAGAAAAACATATTTCATATATAAAAACAATCAAATTCTCTAACATTATTAATCAGAAAAACATATTTCATATATAAAAACAATCAAATTCTCTAACATTATTGCTGTACTACGCAATCATATATCCCTCTCCTTTAAATTTTTATACCTTCTTGTCAAATTCCTATTCTTAAATTTTCTACCAAATTCTTTATAAATGTCAGTGATCAATATGGTCAATTTATACATAAACCTTTTTATTGATTTATAATTAATAATCAAATTATGATAGGATCAACGCATCTCATGACTCCAACGCAGCTCCAACAGCACCACTGTCAGAGAATTTTCATGGTTCCGCATTTCTTCCTTCTACCTCTGTTGTTATATTCAAATTTTAAAAATAATTTTAAAGACAATTATGTAAATATTATAAATAATTCTAATAATATTTGTAAAATTTCTAATTTCAATGAATCTTATCTTAATTTTATATTTAATATTTATTTTAATTTTAATTTCATTATATTTAATTCTATTCCTAATTTGAATTCCAATTTTAATCTTACTTAAAATTCAGATTTTAAGTGAAAATCTAATTCCAATTCTATTCTTATGAATTCTCTTCCTAATTCAACTTAATATAACCATTCTAAGCCTCCTCTTAATACTAATCCTTCCTCAAATCTTAATTACAATCTTAATTTCTTCCCATTAATTTTGATGTTCATCTTAATTCCCCTCACAATCAATCTTCATCTTTTTCTCCCCCTTTTCCATCTATTTCTCCTACTCTTTCCCCTCTTAATGCTAAAGTGGTTACCCCGTTCTCAGTTGAGCTTGATTCTCCCTCCTTGAGCCTTTTAGAAAAAGGCTTTGATTATTCTTTTGTTCCTTATCCTATTCCCTTTGAGGATATTATTTGCTCCATAGAATCCACCTTCCTTCCTATGTAGTAGAGCAACTACGACAAAAATGTGGTCACATTTTTCAATGTGCCATATTAGGTTTCTATATCAATATGAGTCATAATATTGAGTGACTAAGGTTAAGCCTTATAATATTATAGATATCTTTGCTTTCTGCAAATATTTCTTATATCAAAAAATTAAAAAATATAGAGAGGGTATGTCCTAAAAAAATCAAACGACAAAAAGAATGAGAAAATGTAAAAAAAACAAAAATATATGAACCCCCCCAAAAAAAAGAGACCATGAAAGTAAGCAAGTCTAAATGACACTAATATTTACTTTTATGCATAATAACGATTATGTGCAGCTTGTTATTCATGCCATAAATCCATGGTAATCAAACTGTTTAATCTTGATTATATCATACTTTGAATTTTATGTTTATAGTTAGAGAATAAAATCTAACCAAACAGTTTAATCTTGGCAGATCATTAGATAGGTAGAGAAAATAAAAGGAGCTCATAGGCTTAATTTGAGCCTTTGGATGATATAAAGTTAGAAATAGTTAGTTGTTTTATTAAAAAAAAGATAGAATAAGGGTTTGCTAGTCTAACTGCACCCAAATAAAATGAAGAAAAAATGGTAGGGTGAGTAAATGGGTAAGTAGAAGAAAGGTTGCAAAAATATCAAGTGATTACACAAAAGCACCTATGTCATGTTTAAATACATCTTTCAAATGTGCATAAGCAGTAAACAAAACAAGGACAATGGTTTACAACTTGGTTTATTTAACATCCTCTTAGTCATTTCACCCCTCTACTTACTAATTTCCCATAAATAAGTCCTAAGTACTTAAATCCTTTAAGTCAAAGAGGCTCAGAGCATTTCTCTGACTTTTGGAGGGACTAGACCCTCGGCTTAATAGCTTATGGACAAAAAGTGTTAGAATCCCCTTCATAAAATTTATCTCCCTTCATTTCTCCTTATTAGTTTAATAAAATCCCTTTTCCTAAGGAAAAACTTCATTTGCCTAGGGAAAGTAAAAACCACCATGTAAATTCTATTTCATTCCAAAACCCACAAAAAGTACTTTATCCTAAGTATCAAATGCATGAAATGAAATGCAAATATTTTACATTTAGGCTTAAGGAATCGTCATTCTGTTCATTTCATATTAATTTCTAATTTTATTATATAAATCCCCTATAATTACCTTTTTCCCATATATTAATTAAACCCCTAAATTAAATACCCCAACCCTTATTTTTAATAAAAGCTATATAAATTACCCATATCCGATACAACTTTACTTAGTTTACCTACTCCTGGTAAACTTAAGTTAATCCCGTCATTAACCTCACCCGATTCCCCAATCCCGCGATTAAGCCCCGCCCAATCGCTTAACCCATAATTAATTCCTAAATTAATCCAAAACCGTTGTGATTAAAACCCTTGGGCCCCCCCTCAACTCTCGTTCATTTCCTCCGTGCATCTTCTCCACCCGACTACCGTCAGATCACAAGCACCCAAATCTAACGGACCACAGCCATATCGGTCGAGCCCGATAGCCGACCTTTACCCACCCGATAAGGCAGTTTTCCCCGACCCCCCGAATGCTACGTGTCGCGCTCTAAAGTAGATCGGGTGACCCCTCCTAAAAACCGCCCACGCCACAAAAGTGGTGTGATGGCCCTCCAATACTGCCTCCCCACTCAACCTGCCAAACCACCTACTGTTCATTCATAAAATTTCCGCAAAAAAATAACTGTTGCGCCATAAAAGGTCGAGAAGCCCCTTTTCTCATTTTTTTGCTCATTTTCTCTATGAACCTTTGCAAACCAGTGATCCCTGCAAACGCCGAATTCACCATTTAAACTTTGAATTCACCCCTGAAGAAAGTTGCAGAGACCCCAGTTAACCTCTCAATCTGTACCAGAACCATTCGAACCTCTACAGCTGCCTCCAAATTTGTAGATTATTCACCCAATTCCAGGTATTTTACCACAAATTATCACTCGCCCTTTCAAATTCGGAAATGCTCAGCCTTGTACAGTGTTTCAATTAAGTAAAATTAATTGAATAAATACTTTAAATTTCAAAACCCACTACCAAACCCTCTGCAAAATCCCAGTTGTCATGAAAAGCTTCTGAATATACCTATAAAGCCTAATTTAAATTCACAAGAGCTAAATTATTGCTTCCCCTATTGCCTTGGACATTAGACCTATCACAACTCCCTATTTGGACGTCGACCACCTTCCCTTGGCTGATAGGGACTTCCAAATTAATGATACATCTACCCAGGGCCTCCTGTTTAAAATCCATTATCTGAGTAGGGACAGATACCTCAACCATGCTGATGATATTGGCCTTTGGGAGTCAAATTTTCCCAAATACCAGTTCCCACAGGTACATGTTTTCCCTGAAATTGTCCATCAGTGCCATGTTTGTTATATTCCTAGCCTGAGTGATGAAAAGAGATCTTGGAGTAAGCCCAAAATCCCAATTCAAGTACAGGTTTCGATCCTTGACCTGTGGGTTATGGGCCCACAAGTCTCGACAGAAGCGTTTTAAACTTCTCACTATGTAACGTAGATCTTTATAAAATCGGCCATTCTTTAATGGGATTCTGAATCACCATTGCAATCATTAATATAGGCGTGAAGGTTTGAAAACCCACCCATACACATCAATATATGGTTTTTAAAATAATGCTACTGCCCTTATAAACCTCGGCGATCACACTCCACACAACTTCAATTCAAGGCAAAACCCCATTGCTCTAATTTGATGCCAATATGAAAACCCTCCGATCTGATTTATAACTGATCGCATCCGTTTCTATTGAATATATAGGAGTCTCTCTGGTTCCGATGCGATGTCGCTTACTCCGCTTCTCTGCAGTCACTGTCATCACGTACAGCAAACCTGATCTTCAGTTCGATCACAGTTTTCGTTCATACCATTCTCGGCACGAGCTCCATCTGAAATCTCGCTCTTTAGAACTTTCTACTGTGGCAATTAACCCAATCCATCGCTGGATCCATTTTCCACAACGCCGATGCAATGCAAGCCTTCGTTGCTCCCATTTAAAGGTGTTACGATGTGGAATGGTTCTCTGCACCACACTCTGTAACAGATTTATCACACAGTTCATATAAATTCCGGCATCAACAGACAATCACATATAACGTTTAAACGAATATTTTGATCGCCATCAATCTTCTAAGTGATCGATGACCGATCAAGCTCACAACACAGGATTTCAACCATACATTCAAACTGTAAAAACTCATAATTCAATAGACAGCAAATCGACATAATTTATAGTTTTGATTATATACAAAAGACTACTTGATCTAAGGCGTTGCAGCCTTAGCCAATAAATCCACACAGGCTACATTGTATTCTCACTAGCGCGCCCCCCATCTCACGCATACAAACATGCTTATAAAGCATTTACAAAGGCGTGAATTTGTTACAAAAATCTCTCAAAAATACATGCACGTAGATAACAATCCATCAAATCCTCTTTAAATCTGTTTTAGAGCAGATTTTCCCCTTGTTTTCCAGCTTGACTGTCCACGTCTTCATCGCTCCTCTTGGATTCCTCTTTAAATTAGAAAAGGGTCAGATGCTCCTGCATCAGACTCCCGAGGCACAAAAACTTATGACCTCTTGGTCATATGCTTCCATTTGTCGTTAGAAATTTTACCCACTGCATATCTTCAGTGGAACTGCTTTTATGATCTTTGTGAGCTGCAACTAACCTCTGCAGTAACAGTCTCCTCCTGCTACACGATACCTCACCAAGCCCTCCGCACTCGGTCTTTTGGCATCCTTCTGGTTCTCTCCTCTGGAACCAATTGAGCACACCTTGCTCTAGGTTGCCGCAAATCTTCTCACCTTCCGCTGCCGCTCTCTGTGCTACAGTAAGACCATAAACTCTCCAGTCTTCAACACAACTGTACCTCTTTCCCCTTCTATTTGCACTCTTCTCCCTTCTCGCAGGAAATCCTTTTCCCCGCTTTGATACCACTTGATGAAAAGAGATCTTGGAGTAAGCCCAAAATCCCAATTCACGTAAAGGTTTCGATCCTTGACCTGTGGGTTATGTAGCGTGGATCTTTATAAAATCGCCCATTCTTTAATGGGATTCTGAATCACCATTGCAATCATTAATATAGGCGTTAAGGTTTGAAAACCCACCCATACACATCAATATATGGTTTTTAAAATAATGCTACTGCCCTTATAAACCTCGACGATCACACTCCACACAACTTCAATTCAAGGCAAAACCCCATTGCTCCGATCTGATGCCAATATGAAAACCCTCCGATCTGATTTATAACTGATCGCATCCGTTTCTGTTGAATATATAGGAGTCTCTCCAGTTCCGATGCGATGTCGCTTACTCCGCTTCTCTGCAGTCACTGTCATCACGTACAAAAAACCTGATCTTCAGTTCGATCACAATTTTCGTTCATACCATTCTCGGCACGAGCTCCATCTGAAATCTCGCTCTTTAGAACTTTCTACTGTGGCAATTAACCCAATCCATCGCTGGATCCATTTGCCACAACGTCGATGCAATGCAAGCCTTCGCTGCTCCCATTTAAAGGTGTTACGATGTGGAATGGTTCTCTGCGCCACACTCTGTAACAGATTTATCACACAGTTCATATAAATTCTGGCATCAACAGGCAATCACATGTAACGTTTAAATGAATATTTTGATCGCCATCAATCTTCTAAGTGATCGATGACTGATCAAGCTCACAACACAGGATTTCAACCATACATTCAAACTGTAAAAACTCATAATTCAATAGACAACAAATCGACATAATTTATAGTTTTGATTATATACAAAAGACTACTTGATCTAAGGCGTTGCAGCCTTAGCCAATAAATCCTCACAGGCTACATTGTATTCTCACTAGTGCGCCCCCCATCTCATGCATACAAACATGCTTATAAAGCATTTACAAAGGCGTGAATCTGTTACAAAAATCTCTCAAAAATACATGCACGTAGATAACAATCCATCAAATCCTCTTTAAATCTGTTTTAGAGCAGATTTTCCCC
The DNA here is from genome assembly GCA_031772625.1 of Pinus tabuliformis. Lineage (NCBI taxonomy): Eukaryota > Viridiplantae > Streptophyta > Pinopsida > Pinales > Pinaceae > Pinus > Pinus tabuliformis. Next base: position 308,601,942 of record CM062819.1, on the reverse strand, counting down.
CTGTTTTCCAGCTTGACTGTCCACGTCTTCATCGCTCCTCTTGGATTCCTCTTTAAATTAGAAAAGGGTCAGATGCTCCTGCATCACTGAGAGCTGTAATGTCCCCTGAACAAAAGATTTTATTCACCATTACAACTGATTCCATAAATGAAATGCTACAACTCCAACCAGGACCAAACTTGACTCCACTCTCAATTGGAGATTTATTAGATCAATATTCCAAGTTAATTCCCTCTAGACTAGCCCAATTGTTCCAAGATTTCATTGTTGAAGAGCAGTACATTCCTAACGCCACCGCCCCCATCCCAATATCTTTATGCCATGTTCTCTAAAAGGGGAAAACAAATCATCACCATGATATCATGTGTCCTAGGTTGCTCCGCTGATGAATTTGTTGATGAACTTATCCTAGCCTTCATGTCAATTTATACCCCAAGACAACCTCCTGCTGTTTTGTACAATTATGTTGAGTTCATAGTTGAGAGAATGCATGAACAGTTCACCAAGATGCACAATGAAAGAGTGTTCAAATATTCATCTGTCCTCTACCATATGTTCCTATATTATCAACCAAACAGATTCCCTTTTCCCCTCCAAAAGTTGGATACCAAAGGCCAACTCAGGTCTGTCATTTTTTGGACCCCACTATTCCATAAGTTTGAGTCACCATATACCTATTCAGATTTCATAGATTCTTTTATTCATCTAGTCATGACTATGCTGAAAGCAAGCCCTCCACCCAGGATAAGTCTAGAGATCAAAAGGGTCCTTTAGTTGTCTAAACAAAGAAAAGTGGGAGATTGGTACTGTTACACTAAAAAATGTCACCATGACTACTTACAGTTAGTATGGCTCAAATCAACAGTCATGCTACCCTCTTAGGCAAGTCTTATGCCTCTGCTATCCATCTCGAACTCAAAGAAGAGAGAAAGTCTTGTAAAAAATGTGTTTATCTCTGGGGTCACAGGTTCTCTCTAGCCTTACCTGCGGGGACGCTCACAATGTTCACAAAAGCTGCGTCCTTGGACGCTCTGTATGTTAAGGGACAGGTGCGTCCTTCTGTAAAAGGCAAAATGCGCGAGTTTCATCTTAAAAAAGTTACTTGTGGTTACTTCTAGAACTTTCTAGAGGTCGGTTTGATGAAATGGATGCGCCTCCAGTTGGTTCATGTATCCCTATTAAGGAGGAACTTATCCCATCAATAAGGGAGCTATCCCACCCAAAGAGGGGGATTATCCCATTGATGGTGGACCTGAATAACCTCTTTACAGCACTATAAATAAAGGCATTGAGCCAGAGGGAGGGGAGGTTGGAGCTATACATTTTCTTTGGGTAAATGCTGCAGGAATTAGGACTCCCATTTAGAACCTTGTGAGGAGAGATTGTCTTTGCTTGATTCTACTTGGAAGTGGGTGAGCTTTGTCAAAGTAGAGGAAAACCCTTGATGGACCCTGGGAGGAACTTGCACAACACCAAGGCCAGGTTGTAAGAGTTTCTTTGTTTCGTTATTAATACAAACTGGTTTATTTTTCTCAATAGCTTGTGTTAATGAGTTATTTCATGTGTTCCTTGGTCTGCATGTTGAATATATGTTTTATTATATGAAATGCAAGTGCTTGGTAATTGTTTGATTGTTTGTGGTTGCAGGAATTGACTTGAAGGAGGAGCTCATCCGGATCGGCAAGGACGGACTACAACAACAGCGTTTTGGAATAAGGTAAGCCTAAACACTTGTAGTTTTCATGTTTTAAAAGGTATATTTAGAGAAAGATCACTCCATTTTGTCTTGTTTGTCGCTAGAGAGTTTAGACTCCTAGGGAGGTCAGTTGTGTCCGCACAAACGACTTTTTCCGCCACGACAAATTGGCGACTCCACTGGGGAATCCATTAATGAGAAAGTCTTTTCCTTTGTGTGAACTTTGCTCTGTGAAAATCATTTTTATTTTCTGGTTTTTGACTGTGAGAATTAGTATTTGGGTGGCTTAGCTTTAGATTTAGTTAGATTTGGTTTTTCTTAACTTTTCCAGAAGGACGCACCCTCTGAGTACTGCACAGTGCGTCTTTGGACGCGCTGTTGCCGTTTGCACAGAGCGGGCCCGCACCTGTTATAACGGGTTGCCTGCGTCTTCCTGTAAAATTTAGGAAAATTCCATTTTTTGCTTTAATTGCTTTTAGATTTTGATTTTTCTTAGTGTTTTCTGCCCAGATCCTTTAGTACCCTGTCAAAAATTTTCACCTGAACTTGTTTTGTGAGCTTTGAGTGTTTTAGTGGATTTCAACGAAGTTTAGGCCTAGGGTTTGATTTTTCAATAGGTCCTGTAGTGACTTTGACGGTAGAAAGTTGTCCAGCCTTAGATCTCTCTGGTTAGTCAGCCTTCTTAGAAGTCGGGCCTGTCGTAAAGTCTCCTTGTGTGAGCAGCTTGCCATTTAAGTTGTTTTGGGTCAAATTTCGAATTACTTGTTTATAAAGTGTTGATTTCCATTTTACAAAAGAACAAAAAGATTAGAGTTTTGTTTTGACTAGTTTTTGGTTCTGCAATAAGCTAGTCCTTGATTTGATTGTGATCAAGTAAAACACCTTAGAATAATCATTGTTGGTTTTGGCCTCGTTAAGATTTCTTAGAGTAAATTTACCTTTTAGTTTGCTTATGAGTGAATTTTCATAGATTTTAATAGTTGTTAAGATTGATTTTTGGTTATATTAGATTTATTTGCTTTATTAAAAGAAAAATACAAAAACATCTTCTTTAAAAGTCTTGTTTCAAGTAGCTTTTTGTTTTTGAAAGAGAAAAAGAGTTTTTTCGTGCATGTAAAGAGCGGTCATGTTTTTATGCTTGGAAAAGACAAACGAATTGTTTCTTTGATTGTCTTCAATTAAGAAGTTGCTTTTATAAAGATTGCATTCTCTCAACTTTTTAGTTAAGCAATTCATCGAAAAAGTAAAGTAGTGGGTAAATCATCCTAGGTGCATTTTGTAGTGGTTTCGAGTCGAGTCAACACACCACTGGTTTCACTTCCATCACCTTTTGACTTAAGAAACAACCTTAAAAGTAACGCTTAAATTAAAATCAATCTAGTAATTTTTATTTTTCTAGGGCTCTGAAACACCAACATAGCTTAGGCTAGGGTCTTGGAGTAGGTGAGTACTTAACTCTCCAAGACTACAAAACCAAACAGATAGTTTATCTTGAGTAGATTAAATCCAATTGTTTCAGTTATACTCTGGGAAAGCTCCTCTTAAAGGAGAAGCACGAGCTCGTGTCCGAACCAGTGAGGGGATCATTCCCCCCTCGTTGGGAACGACGCCAGACAGTACGTATTACAAACGGTAAACCTCAGATTAACCATTGTCGAGGAGCCAGGGGTCACTTATCGGTAAACCTTGGATTATTGTCAAGGAGCCGGTAAGGGGATTGAGCTTGTTACTCTGCCCTTGCGTGCTGTCGGAGTTTAGACTGTTCCCCCAGGTGTAATTGTTGTGATTGGTAACTTTAGTGACCATAATCTTTAGGGTTCTACCGAGGTGACGGTGGAGGGAAGGTCCCACTGTACCTGGAGCAGACGTCGGTTATACTCACTTGGATTTTCCGGGGGGTTCACTTCACTTCGAGACGGTTAAAGTGGAGGAACTTGTGCCGGTCTATTCATTAAGCAGGTTGCCGGGGTAACTGTTCCACCCGCCATTTCTGTACTGAATCCTGCGAGGTTGGGCCTAATCACCAACTAGCGCTTTTGGTCCGGAAGACTACTGTTTGTGTGTGGTTTGACGCTCTAGATTATTTAGGCGTGTGCTTCAAATTTGTTTGCTTCTTTAGAAGACTTTAGGTGGTTTGATTTGAAATTTTTACTTTGTTTTCGTGTGTTGTAGTTAAAAATCTTTAATTGTGGCGGAATTACCGAGACAGTCCCGTAGACTTCGGGGCCAGTCTCCTGAAGTTGTTTCTGTGGCCGAATTGTTGAGAAGATCCCGTAGACTTAGGGGATCACCTCCTCGAGACGACCCGGGTAATTTAGAAGGTTTAAAGGTCCTTGTAACTCCTCCTAGTGACAGTAGAGTAGGTTCACCTGAAGAAGGAGAATCTTCCTTGGTAGTCCATCCAGATTACCAAAGTTTAGAAACAGGTTACAATCCCGAAACTGTTACAGTTTCCGAGCTTGCTGGTAGTTTTTCATCTGCCAGTGAAACAGGCGAAGAACCTGAAATTTCCGAACCTGTTACTCCAACTTCTAGTGTCCCTGATTCACCGAGAATAGAAAGAATTATCACCGAAAATCTACCTTCTGGTTTGATTGCTATAGAAGAACTTGCTCCAGAAGAAGATATAGGTGTCTCTCACCTTGAAGGTCAACTTACTATTGATCTAAGGGAGCGTGAATCCATCTTTTACAGTCCTCCTAGAAGTACTTCTTGGTACCTTGCGTTAACCAATTTTTTAGACAACTCAGTCGGTTTTTCTACACCTCGTACTCCTTTTCCACCTGGAGGTATTCATACTCCTGTAAATATGTCTGGTCAGTCGTCCATGTTTACACAAAGTCCTGAATCTTTTTTACACGGCGGTCCTTCTGTTCCCACTGGGTATCAGTCACTTTCTGGTACCTTTGCGGGGGCATCTCCTCAACCCATTGATCATGGGTTATTTGCTGGAAACAGTGGTAATATACCATTGGGTGTAGGAGACATTTACATGATGTCAGGTTCAGTTCCCGTTTCCCAACCTCAAGGTGGCCAATTACCGCCTGGGGGGCAACCGCAGTTAACGCCTGGGGGGCAACCTCAAGGTACACAAATCGTGTCTGGGGGGCAACCTCAAAGTCAGTATGTACCTATGGTGCAATACTTGCCTCAAGGTCAACCTCAGCCTCAATATGTACCCCAAGGTCAACCTCAGTATCAATATCAACCTCAAGGATGGCAACCCCAAGGATGGCAACCTCAAGGGTATCAACCCCAAGGTTATCAACCTCAAGGGTACCAACCTCAAGGTCAAGGTCAACCCCAGTATCAGTATTTACCTCAAGGTTATCAACCTCAAGGTCAATACTCAAGTCAAGGTTATCAACCGCCTCAAGGTCAGTCATATGTTCCGAGTATGGGAACTGCACCTTACAATTATCAATCCTACCCTCAATCTGGTTATGGATCTCAGTATCCTCAACCTGTTACGGGTCAATACCCTGGAATGTTAGTGTGGGATCCATCACAGGGTCAACAGGTGTTGCAGCCAAGTGTACAGATGGTTCCTCAAGCTGGACAACCCGTAGTTTCTGGTCCAACCCAGCAACCGCAACCTGTCCAGCCAAATGTTCAAACCTCTGTAGCTTCGGTAGTTACTCAGCCGTCAATTGCACCTAGTACTCCATCTCAAACGGCTGCCGCAACTATCGCTACATCTACCATACTTACTTCTGGAGTATCGACGGCTCCAGTTTCTACTGTCCCTGTTACCACACCTCAGACATCTTTACCGTTGTCTGGATCTACGATTCAAACCACGGTCCAGATGCCTGTAGGTCAGCCTGGTATAAGTACGGTTGTCACTACTCAACCTCAATTTGTTCAACCTCCGTACCAGGGACAGTACCAACCTGGGCAAGCTGTCCAACAACCGGTTTACCAGTATCAACCGTATCCTGGGTACACTTATCAACAACCTCAACAACCCCAGTACGGTCCGGTTAATCCTGGTTTTCCAGGAGGATATAATATCCCAAATGCGACTCCTGTTCCTAGTTATCCTGGATATCCTCCTCCTGGGGCTGGTATTGTGACCCAGAGTTTTAGAGATCCTAACCGGCAGTTACCGTTTATTGCAACTTTGGATTTACCCGACTTGACGCGCCTAACGAACGATCCAATTCAATATCTTCAGTTCTGGCCGCCAATGCCAAATAAGTTGCCCAGCGATATACCCAAGTTCGAAGGTAAGTCTGGAGAGGATCCGTCCAATCATGTGATGACTTACCACCTCTGGTGTGCTTCGAATTCTATCTCAGATGATTCCATCCGCTTACGTCTTTTCCAGCGTACACTCATTGGTCTCGCGGCCAAGTGGTACATTGAGTTACCACGGGCCTCTTTTTACAACTTTAGCCAGTTAGCTACCTCGTTCTTAACTCACTTTCAGTTGCCGGTCAGATACGATAACGGCACGGAGTTATTAACTTCACTAAAACAATCGACGTCCACGTATATTTCTGATCACATTCATGAGTGGAGACGTCGAAGGAGATTAGTGAAAGTTTTTATCCCGGACCAAATCTTAGCTGAATGGTTTGTCAAATCATTATTACCGAAGATTACTGAAGATGTCGCTAAGGCCGGAGTAGTTACTGAGGAGCAAGTCATTGCTCAGGCACAATACCTTGACTTAGTTTACACTCAGTCGGGTACGTTACACGAGAAGATTCCGGATCTTCCAAAGTCGAATCAAATCGCTGCTGCTCCTTCGGGATCTCATGCCGCTGATGGTATGATTGGTATCGTGACTACGAAGAGCAAGAAGAAGTCTTCCAAGGCTTCAACTACTCCAATTATCACTTTGCCTGATTCTCCGACAGGAGAGTCTTCTCCTGAACTTACCGCCGACATTCACGCTGTAGAGTCATCTACGGCCAAACCAAAAAACGGTGGAAAGAAGAAAGGAAAGAAGAAGGCTAAAGCAGACAAGGCTCCAAAGGAGAAAACTGAAAAGTCGGAAACCAATGACGAAAAACGCAAACCTCGATATCCTTGTCTTATTTGTGAAGAGGATCATTTTACGAGAGATTGCCCTCATCGGGCCGAGGTTGTAAAAATAGTCAAAGGTTCTCCCACTCCTGCTGTGTTAAAGAATCCATTTCCAGAGCAGGAGAATAAGATGATAGGTTCTTCTTCGAATGCCAGTGAAGAACCCATTTTGATGATGTCTCATGTGAGGATTGCGACTCGATCGCAAGATTATGGTAGTAAGGCTCCTGTTGATGGCAAGGAAGCAGAATCTTCTCACTCTAACCCATCAACCTCAGCTCCTGGTTCCGATCCACTACAGATCGAAAAACCTAACCCAGACTTAGTGATTAAGCCGCCCGCCAAGGGTGTACTTCGAAGGTCTGCTTTCAATCCACATGCGAGAGCAGCCCAGAATTACAACATTGTTGAGGACTTAGCTGTTTCACCTTCAGCAATGTCGGCACTCGAAGTGCTGCAATCATGCCCAGCACAACGGAAATTGCTTTTGTCGGCTATCGGAGCTGTCGATGTTCAGGACCCGAACCTAATGATCTTTGATCTAGAAAATAGTACGCCACGTCTCCCCCATCAAATGGCTTTCCAAATTCCAGTGATAGTAAAAAACAGGCCTATTCATCGGACTGTGATTGATGAGGGAGCTTCTACGTGTATTATGTCGATTCAATGTTGGAGATCGCTTGGTTCTCCTTCGTTGAACCAATCCCCCACCATCCTTAAGGCCTTTGATGGCCGTGGGTTCCGTCCGTTTGGTATTCTACAAGAATTGCCTATAGGGGTTGAAGGTAAAACCGTTAGTCTGGATGTGGAAGTGGTTGATGCCCCTCTAGACTACAACCTTCTTTTGGGTCGAAGTTGGTCATATGCTATGACAGCGGTCGTTTCATCGGTCTTCAGAGTAATTAAGTTTCCACATAACGGTAAGATCGTGACTATTGATCAGCTGACATACTTTTCATCCGACCCAGCCTCTTCAGAAAGTATCCAGCATGTTGGTAAAACGACAATCCCTTATAGGGACGTTGGTGTAGGTTTAGTTAAGGATTCCGGTTTACTGGGAACTTTTCCTCTCCCTCCACTCAACGCAGATCCTTCATTTGCAACCATTCATATGATTACATCAGAAAACATTATTTATGATGATCCTTGGTTCGTCCCATCTGACTCTGAGATAGACTCACTCGGTAATGTTATGCCTTTGAGTCCATATGAAATTGCTTATGAAGCTCTCATGTCTTTTACTGACTTTCATTCAACCGAAGTCGACCAAATGAATGTGGTCAGTGAAGAGTCACTTTTCACCTCACCCTTAGAACGGATAACGTTTCCCGAAGTCGTGTCATCTGACGAACAACTTCGCGAAATCCTAAGTGTAGATGATCTACCATGGGAGGATCTCCATCACAGATCTTCGTTTTTACCTAAGGATGATGCATTTGAAAATGATTTTTCATCTATCTTTACCGCTGAATATGTCAAAGACGCTCAGGATCCAACGAAACATTCTGATTCAGAGTTGAATTTAGGGAATATTTCTCGTACTATTCCCATTGATATTTCAGTGAAGCCCGGAATCGAGGAAAACATTCATATAGGTGCCGCATGTACTGAAGAAGAAATCCAAACTTACAAGGCCCTATTCCAAGAATTCCGCGACGTGTTTGCCTGGTCTTACGAGGAAATGCCGGGAATTGATCCTGCCATTGTTGTTCATGAAATAAAGACCTACCCGGATGCTAAACCCATCCGGCAACGGTTGCGTCAAATTCACCCTCGAAAAGCGGCTGCGATTAAAGCAGAAGTCGAAAAGCTGTTGAAAGCAGGTTTCATTTATCCGATCCCGTTAACGGATTGGGTATCGAATATTGTTCCGGTCAATAAGAAACAAGGAACAATAAGAATCTGTATCGACTATAGGGATATAAATCGAGCTTGTCCAAAAGACAACTATCCTACGCCTTATATCGATCAAATTATTGATGATTGTGCCGGAAGTGAAATGTTTTCCTTCATGGATGGTTTCTCGGGCTATAATCAAATCAATATTCTACCTGCCGACCAACCAAAAACGGCATTCATTTGTCCATGGGGGACATTTGCTTATTGCAAGTTACCTTTTGGGCTTAAGAATGCCGGGGCCACTTTTCAACGGGCGATGTCTTATGCATTTCATGACATCAAGCACATTGTGCAACCCTATCTCGATGATTTGCCTGCTCATTCTTTACATCGAGCTGATCACCTTGTCCACCTACGAGCAATCTTTATGAGGTGTAGGCATTATCGAATTCGGTTGAATCCCCACAAGTGTGTTTTCTGTATAGAAACAGGTCGATTGCTGGGATTTGTTGTTTCAAAAGCCGGCATTCGCGTCGATCCCTCGAAAGTCGAGGCTATCATCAAATTGCCTCCTCCTTCGAGTTTGCGCCAACTCCAAAGTTTGCAAGGGAAAGCGAACTTTTTACGCCGATTCATCCCAAACTACGCCGAGGTCACTAAAGGTTTTACACGGTTGTTGAAACAGAATGCACAATTCTTTTGGGACGAGATTGCCCAACAATCTTTTGATGCACTTAAACACGCGTTGACCCATGCACCGTTATTGCATCCTCCCAACTACAACCAAGACTACTTCTTATACCTCGCAGCTTCGCATTCCACCATTGGAATGGTGTTAGTTCAAGAAGATGAATTCGGAGCGGAGCATGTGATATATTATCTTAGTAGGACCTTGAATCCCACTGAGCTAAAATATTCGCATGTGGAGAAATTGGCCCTGGCAGCCGTTCAAGCTGTCCAGCGTTTCCGTCACTACATTCTTCTCCGCAAAACTACAGTTATTTCGGATTGCAACCCTATGATTTATATTTTGACAAAACAACTGCTAGGGGGCAAGTACTCTAAATGGATTGTCATCCTGCAAGAGTTCGACTTGGAGTTCGAGAAGTCCAAGTCTAAGAAATCCTTAGTTTTTGCGGAATTGATGTGTGATTTCCCGAGTGCTGACACAGAGACTGTGGCAGAGGAGTCCATTGCGGACGAATCTTTGTTTCTTATCAGTACTGTAGATCCGTGGTACGGGGATATAATCATTTATCTCCAAACCCAAACCTTTCGGCCTGAAGCTTCCAAAGCGGACCGTCGAAAAATTCGGTTTCAATCCCAGCCATACAAAATTATTGGAGATACACTTTATCGCCGGGGGGCAGACTTAGTTTTTCGACGTTGTTTAACTCACGAAGAGGCTGAGAGGGTTTTGAATGATTGTCACTCTGGAGCATGTGGCGGTCATATGTCTGGGTATGCCACAGCTCAGAAGGTGTTGCGCGCTGGCTATTTCTGGCCGTCTATGTTTAAAGATTGTATCATTGCAGTCAGGAAGTGCCACAACTGTCAAGTGTTTGATCGCAAGATGCGCGCTCCACCTGCTCCTCTCCACCCTATAATTGCCGTTGGTCCATTCGCCAAATGGGGTATCGACTTTATTACTTGTAACCCTCACTCGGCCGGGGGGCATGCGTATATCATCCTTGCGGTTGATTATTTTACTAAGTGGGCCGAGGCGATGCCTACATTCGACGCAAGCGGCAAAACAGCTGCAGTTTTCGTATTCAATCATATCATAACTAGGTTTGGTGTCCCACAAGCAATCATTACTGACCATGGGAGCCATTTTCGAAACGTCATGATGACTGAGCTTACAAGCCAGCTTGGTTTGCGCCACGATAGCTCTACTCCTTATTATCCGCAAGCCAACGGTTTGGTTGAGTCTATCAACAAAGTTCTAGTTATCATGATCCGACGAACCATTGGTGTTCATCGGTCGAATTGGCACAACATGTTATTTTCAGCGCTATGGGCATACCGAACCTCAGTGAAAAATTCAACAGGGTTCACTCCTTTCCAGCTAGTTTATGGCTTAGAAGCTGTGTTACCCATTGAATGCGAAATCCCATCACTTCAAATGGCTGTCGAATTACTTCCAGCTACTTCCGAAGAGGAGAAACGTTTATTGTACTTGGCTAAATTAGATGAGACTCGACGTGACGCTACATTGGCAATCGAGACTCACGCGAAACGAATGAAAGCTCAGTATGATAGAAATGTAACCCCTCGAAGTTTTTCGGAAGGAGACCTAGTACTATTATATGATCAAGCTAACGATAAGCTAGGTGCCGGAAAATTCGTTCCCATGTGGCATGGGCCCTACATTGTAAAGCGAAAGCTAGCAAAAGGGGCTTATGAGCTAGTTGACTTTGATGGGGACTCTTTGGGTAAACCCAGAAATGGACTTTACCTAAAGAGGTATTATGCTTAAATGATGGGTATGGAGAAATTTTTAGATAGGTTAGATTTTCTTTCTAGCTAGCAAGTGTGTTAGTTTAGTCAGTGTGCTTAGCTTAGAGAGTGTGGTTTTTCGTCGTTATTCTGGCTTATCTTGGTTTTACTCTTGATATTGCAGATGTCGACGCCTCTCCAAACATACATTGGATTTGCTGATGGTGCTTGTCGTAGTACACGGAACATCTCTTCCGCAGCTTGGGTTATCTATTCGCCCTCTGACGAGTTAGTTTCTATGCATGGGGTAAGCCTCGGTCAAACAACGAACAACATTGCAGAATACAGTGCAGTGATTGAATTATTATCCGAATCTATTTCATTTGGAATTCGACGTTTGATAGTGAGGTTAGATTCTGAACTTGTTGTATTACAGCTTAATAGAGTTTATGCCATTAGGAATCCTGTGTTATTAAGGTTGTTTTTGAGAGTGCGTCTCTTGGAACGTGAATTTGATTACATTGAATATCAACATATTCCAAGGTCTTTGAATACATTAGCAGATGCAATTGCTTCTCGAATGTTGGACAGACATTTACGATAATCATGCAAGTAAATTTAAAAAACATTTCATCACATATGTTAAACAAGATAAGCCGGTAATAGTGATATATATAGATAGAAGTGTGTCAAAAAATATATACATCGTCTTCGATCATAGGTTGAAAACACCTTATGATCGGCAAAATGATAGTACAAAAAGTCAAAATGTCACATGTGACTACAAAAGTGACTAGTCAATCACTGGTGGTGCTCTCTGTATGACACCACTGCGCGGGCTACCTTACGCAAAAATCTCCTAAACGGTCCAGGGACCGCGACTACGAAGCGCTGAAGCCGGGTAGGAATGTCATCCATAGTAGTCTCAGGTATATCTGCCGTGAGACGCTCTAGATCATGCTCCAACTCAGCTAGTACTTCTGCAGCCACGTCCTGTGGGGCCGGTACCGGTGCAGCTGGATGTAGTCTATCAAAAGGCCGGAGGTTGGCTGGACGCTGTGGACCAACATCTGCATTTTGAAAATTTTACTATTAATTTTGAGACGATATATATGAAAAATAAAAAAAATACATAATTAGAGAACTTGTGAAAGTAAAAGTACCTCTGTCATCCCATTGTTCTCCCGGTGGAAGAACCATGTCCGGATCACCTCTAAAATCCACTCCGGCATACGGAAAGTCCTGTATCGAAAAAACCTGGTCCTCTAACCAGTGAAAGTAACTATCTGAGAATCGAACCACTGTCGCACCCTCGTCAGGATGCCGGGCCATCACCGCAACCCATCGTATCAGCTTTGGCTCCCGAGGACCCAAGATATCAACAGTGAGTTGCTGAGGGATCAGCATTGGAACTCTCTCCAAGGCAAAGCTCACGACTAGAGGCCCATATCCAAAAGTCTTTAGTCGTCCGTTCTTTGCCTTGGTCAGTTGGCTCTTCATATGAGCCGACACAGCTTCACACCAGTTGAAAATGGTGCCTTGGTAACAGTCAATTGCCATCCGCATTTGGGATCCGGAAGCAATGTGTAAAGCGGCCGCGCCGCAAATTCTGGTAACCGTGAACGCTATGACTTTGAGTTTCGGCAGAGTGATGTGTTTTATCTCTATGCCTTTTGAATGGTGAGCCCCAGGTGTGCACCACTCGTCGCGGAGACTATCAAGGGATTGGCCACCCGGCCTAGTCCCCGCAAGACTGAGTTGCTCACCTCTGTTCGGCAAGCCAGTGAGAAAGTATACATCCGAGGGCTCTATCTCGAGCTGGTGCCCTCCTATGTAAAAGCATTGTTCTTGAACCTTCCATCGCTCAACCAGCCATTCCAAGAATCTTACCTGGCCCCTCATGCCCGGTATGGTCCAATATTTGTATAGTCCGCATGCTCTTAGGGCATCCAGGGAAGGTTGATGATTTATTGCAACTTCATCATCCTCTACATGCTCTCTTTCTCTCCAATCTAACATGGTTAATACCCTGCACATCAGAAATAGCAATTAGAAATTGATTTGGGAATTTTTGGTAGTTTTTTGAGGGAGTTGGGGTTTTGAAATGCGCACTTCTCGGAAGACGCACCCCGGCTTTGTAGCACAGGGCACCCGGACGCGGCTGGCCTGAAGGCGGGCCGCGTCTTCCGACCATTTTCCCGTATGAGAAAAAGTCGGGGGACGCGGGTCACCCGAAGGGCACCCGCGTCCGCCGAGAAGCGCATTCCAAAACCAAAACCCCCCCAAAAAATGAAACTAAGACCTAAAATTGATTCTAAACGGATAGAAATGCAGAGTAGGATGTGTAAAATACCTGGATAAGATGGCGTTCGATTCCGACGGTCAGATTTTCCGCAGCGACCACGGGAAGTTTCTTGTCAAAAGCTCCTTTTTCAACCTCAACAATCAAACGGTAAAAATGACATGGTAAAAGGTCTTTTTATAGGTTTTTTGGATGAATTAGTTCATTTTTTACCATGAAAAGATATTTTTCGATGTATTTTTGCCTATTTTAAACAGGTATGAGTAATGTGTTGCTTTTGTGCAGGACAAAGGGATTTCGAGGGAAATTGTAATTTTCCACAAACAAAAATATCAGAGTCATCTTTTAAGCCCTTTTCTGACTCCTAAAACATGAAAAGATCGCCGAGCGTTTCTTTTACACTCGTTAAAACGGAATTAAAAGACGGTCCCCTTTTAGCTCTTTTCTGACCGCAAAATCAGGAAAAGATTGCCGGGTTTTTGTCGTTTCAAACTCGATAAGGAAATAAAACGACGTGTCCTTGATCGCTTTTTACTTTTCAGGTCAACGACACTATTATGAAAGTACTCCTTGGTCGCAAGATCAAGCGGTTCCCCCAGGTATTATTTTATACTTTTTCGGGCTTGAGGGACACAAATATACGAAAAAGTTCAACGTGGAGTCTCCTTTTGTTTTTTCAGACTCTCTAAAAATGAAAAACGCCGAGTTTCTCCTATACTGGGCTCGTTAAACTTTTACAGTAAAGGACCTGTTCAATTACAAACAGGAACGAACCACTCCTTCCTAGGGTTCGAATTTAAACTAGGTTGGACTCGTCCGAAGGATGAGCTTATAATCAAGCATATGTTATCCTCCTCAAGCTTGTTAAAAATAAAGAGGTACTTGCCAGAAATGGTGGGGGAAAAGAGAGAAGAATGAACCTGTTTGTTACCTTTTGTCTCAAAAGAAACTTTATTACCACTCTTGAACACGACACTTTTCATTCACCTGGGTTGGGAAATCTTTTACCTCACAGTTGACCAAACCACTTTGAAAGCCTTTAACCGGGTTCCGGGGATTAACTTTGAGTTATTCGTCACCAAGCCATCTGTCGTGTCGTTATGTGTTCAAGAGGTCTGCAAGCAAAACTTTCATCTGCAAAATACTTGTCATCCATTTGACCATCCCTGAGTCAGTCTTTACAGCAACATTTCTTCAACTTGAACAATGATTTCGTGTTGCGGGCTTGCCTGCAACGGGTCGCTTTCTATCGACATCGACACATTATCTAGAAAGATGACTTAGGAATCGACAATACCTTGAAGTCTGCATGCATCAATGGCAGGTTTCTCGCCTTTGACGTCAGTTTACATCATTGACTTTCGATCAAAGGATTCCGTGAAGTGTTCGACATCAAAACATCTATTCACATTTCACGGGTTGTGCTTGGTACTTTGAGAACCATTGACATTACTGGTGGTCTCTCTCACGCTTGTTAACAGTTTACATCATCGACTGGTAATCAAGTGGTTTCTAACATGTTCGACATCAAATCATTTAAATCACATGGCTAGAATCGTACCAATTCGGGAAGTAGAAGTGAAGACCCTGGATCTAGTTTCTACCATCCAGGCTGCGAGGAGTTTTGTATTCATTATCTATGTAGACTAATCATAAACAGATGGCTGCGTCCATACTGTGTCTACAAAAGTCTATAAAAAATGATGTACTGCAAGATCATTCCTGTATCAGAATAGTTAGTCCATTAGTTAAAGTTTTGAATCTGAGTATGGGAATGCCTACCTCAGTGATGATATAATCTTATACATGTATTTTGTGTTGAAAATTGCAGGTTCCAACCAGGTCATCCACAAGACAATCCTTGAAATGATAAAGCGCTTCACCCTTCCTAGAATTACAAAACCCTAATCTATTCCAGGCTTCGCACTTTAGGGGGCAATCTGTTACACTAAAAAATGTCACCATGACTACTTACAGTTAGTATGGCTCAAATCAACAGTCATGCTACCCTCTTAGGCAAGTCTTATGCCTCTGCTATCCATCTCGAACTCAAAGAAGAGAGAAAGTCTTGTAAAAAATGTGTTTATCTCTGGGGTCGCAGGTTCTCTCTAGCCTTACCTGCGGGGACGCTCACAATGTTCACAAAAGCTGCGTCCTTGGACGCTCTGTATGTTAAGGGACAGGTGCGTCCTTCTGTAAAAGGCAAAATGCGCGAGTTTCATCTTAAAAAAGTTACTTGTGGTTACTTCTAGAACTTTCTAGAGGTCGGTTTGATGAAATGGATGCGCCTCCAGTTGGTTCTTGTATCCCTATTAAGGAGGAACTTATCCCATCAATAAGGGAGCTATCCCACCCAAAGAGGGGGATTATCCCATTGATGGTGGACCTGAATAACCTCTTTACATCACTATAAATAAAGGCATTGAGCCAGAGGGAGGGGAGGTTGGAGCTATACATTTTCTTTGGGTAAATGCTGCAGGAATTAGGACTCCCATTTAGAACCTTGTGAGGAGAGATTGTCTTTGCTTGATTCTACTTGGAAGTGGGTGAGCTTTGTCAAAGTAGAGGAAAACCCTTGATGGACCCTGGGAGGAACTTGCACAACACCAAGGCCAGGTTGTAAGAGTTTCTTTGTTTCGTTATTAATACAAACTGGTTTATTTTTCTCAATAGCTTGTGTTAATGAGTTATTTCATGTGTTCCTTGGTCTACATGTTGAATATATGTTTTATTATATGAAATGCAAGTGCTTGGTAATTGTTTGATTGTTTGTGGTTGCAGGAATTGACTTGAAGGAGGAGCTCATCCGGATCGGCAAGGACGGACTACAACAACAGCGTTTTGGAATAAGGTAAGCCTAAACACTTGTAGTTTTCATGTTTTAAAAGGTATATTTAGAGAAAGATCACTCCATTTTGTCTTGTTTGTCGCTAGAGAGTTTAGACTCCTAGGGAGGTCAGTTGTGTCCGCACAAACGACTTTTTCCGCCACGACAGGTACCTTTACCAAAACCACACAGAGATAAGAATTTATGGTTGCCAGCTTGCACCATATAAACTATCCAAATACCTCCCCACGAGGCTATTTGCTCTAGAGTACTATAGATAAATAATGAACTCTGATGAAATAAATTTGTCTTGGCCAAGAAATGATCACAATTCAAAGTAAAAAACCTATTAGGCCCCTTCATCTGCAATTCTAGAGAGGCGGGGAAGGAGTTAGACCAAATTTTGCAGCAAATGAAGTTCCAAATGAGTTTCATGTGGAGTTATGACCCTCAAGAATTTATGGCCAGATTGACAAAGAAGGCCAAGTTGGGACCTTATATTCACCATCCCATTCCAGAGAGAGAAAGATACACAAATCAATCTGAGTGGGTGGAAAACACTCTTGTAGACAAAAACAATACCAAGGTAGATGTAGAGAATGCCTTATGTGACTTACAAAGACAATTTGATGAGAGCTCATTTCTGCAGGTACCTGTACAATAAGAGCCGGCCATGAGCACCCCTCCTATCATGCAGACTCCTCAGAATGAGGAAAAGAACCCCAAAAGGACAAGGGAGGAACCCTCAAGTTCAGGAATGAGCACATCAAATATACAGTATGGGACCAGTCAGAACAAAATACCTAGGCTAAATCCTGTTTCAAAGCAGGAAGACACAGAAGGCTCAATAGAAATAATTGATACTGAGCTGGACAGAAGTAAAGGGACAACTCTATCTGAGGAAATAGAGGGGCCATTTACACCACAAACCCAAATTTTGGAACGATAGCTAAATGTAGAGGTATCCTCATTCAGTAGGCCTGTTGATAAGGATAAGGATATATAAGACAGATATAAAAAGATCAAAATGAGAAATGAGAAACCAAAGACCCAAACTTATGCTCAGTATTTCAAACTCACACCTACCAATCAGACAAGGTTGATGTCTATTTTCGACATCGTAGAGAGAAAATTATAGATGTCCTTCATAAAACCAACTGCACAATAGCCAAGGACATCAGTAGATTTCAAGAGAGTTGCTTTTGAAGGGATGGAAAGGGATATTCATCCCATAGACCAAATTGAATTGCACAAACAGGCTGGAGAGATGATATACCCAACCCTCATAGGTAAAGCCATAGATGCTCATCAGTTGCAGAATTCATTGAGGAATATCACAGCTCAATATCAATTAGAGAAGGCCTCCAAATAGACCAATAATACTAGAATCAAGTTTTTGGAAGACTTAGTGATTGAATTGGGACATGATCCCAATGATATTAAAGCCATTGTACATCTGATAAAGAAAAATAATGATGACATTACTGCACTGAGAAACCAATTGAAGATACCTCAACTACAACATCCCCAAACACGGAAGGTCTTAGAAACCCAAACCAGACATGAAGAGTTGATGGACTTGGTCCTAAAACTTAATGATCAGTTAAAGGAGACAGAGAAAGAAATAGACACTTTAATTCAATTGAAGCAAAGTGATATTGCCACTACATCTCCAAATATCATCCCAATGGTCTCAACAATAGTCCCTTCAACACTGGTAGCCTCATTGGCTCCCACAGCTCCCATGCCTACAACACAACCAATTGAACAGAGTCTACATCAGCAGCAAGTGCATCAGGAGAAAAAGTAGCAGAGTTGGTCAAATTCATGGAGGAAATGTCTATCCAAGCTATAGAAATGAACAAACTAAAATAATAGGTGACAAGCTTGGAAACAGATTGCAAGCTTGCCAAGATCATGCACAAGGAAGAAGTACAGAAAGATGCCAAAATGAATGAAAGATTAAATTCCATGGAGAAAGATCTAACACTAAAGGTTTTGGAAATAATAGTGAGAGGGGGGGGGGGGGGTGAATCAGTATTAGAAAATCAGTAACTTTTCATTTCCATATTCAAATTCATATACACTACTTCAGTTAAGGGAACCCGCGTGTATACGCAACTGTGTTTAAGGAAACTAGCGTATATCTAGTAAACTTATGATTCAGTTAATCCATTATATGTTTACCTTTAATCAGTGCATCATAACTTCATTAACCATATAAACAGTAAACAGGTGCAGTAAAACAGAACATATCATCACACATAAGAAGCACGCATGAACACCATGATATAAGGTGGAAACCCAATGCGGGACAAAAACCACCTGCTGTTGTTTTCTTTAAGATAAGAAAAACCTGTTTACAATCTTGTAGTGGCGGAAACTCATACTAGTACGCAAGCACCCACCTGCAAAAGACTACAACCTTCTCTCATTCTCCAACTACTTCTGGAAGGGAGCTACAACCACCCTGGCTCTTGTACTAGCTGATATGTTTACTAGTACGTAGGCACCGGCCTACAGAAGGCTACGACTTTCTATTTTCTTCCAGGGACCATGTTTTATACATTTTCAGACTGGATCCATCAATAACATCAAAGCATAAAATCAATCACCACTGTGATACAACCATCAACTATATCCGCATACTGAATCACTGAAACCCTGTCAACAAAGCAAAGTCAACAGAACATATAACAGAACCTAGAACTTTGCAACAACCACTAGAACCAACAACAACCTCAAATATCAAATCTCATCATGTATACGCTACTTGGCTGTGTTGAACCGGCATGTATACGCTCTTTCACCAAAGGAAACCCACGTACAGATCTAAAAATAATTACTTATATCTTCGCTGCGATTTTCAACTTCAGATATACCCAGAACATAAGATATAATGGATAAGGCATGCGTCAATATTCAGATCTGAACTATTCATGATCATACCATATAATGATAATGCATTTTAGTCTTCATGATCTCAGCCCATCAACCTTCATTCGCCACATAGGTGCATCCAAAGCATCACATACCCATAACCTGCATACTATATCTCACACATCATCAGATATTCATCACTTGCACACTTGCACTTTGGCCTAATGATCTTCTTCTCCTTATATAGGTTTATGCCTCTCTCAATACCATGGACCAAAACCACTTAGAACCAATATCTTGGACCGAATACCTGGGGTCAACACTTCAAACCAAATACCATGGATCAATACCGAAATACCATGGATCAAAGACCATGGACCAAAACATAGTTTTCCAACATGTACACGCCTTTCCTTCTGTGAAAGTGCGTTTGTAGGTATACGCTCCTTTTGTTCAATAAACTTGATGTATACGCAGGTTGGTCAAGGTGAGCCTGCATATACCTATCTTTCTTCATTCTATGTGGCCTGAACTGTAATTCTTTGCTATTGCCCTGTTGCACTATGATCTGTCATCTGAGTGAGTTGCCATTAAGTACAACACCTGTATCATAATGTCAATAATCTCCCCCTTTGGACTTGATGGCAATAACCACACCAAATCACCCCCCACCCCCTTTGACATCAAGGGAAAAGGGCGAACCAAGATATCCTCTCCCTTGATATACATTCTACTGTCCATACTCCCCCTAAGTACATGCTGAAATCTCTGATTGAGCTCCCCCTTTGTACATGCTAAGATGTATCAATCCATCCATGCTCCCCCTGAGCACATGTCGAGTCATGATAGTCATTAGCAACTATCATACACCATATATGATCTGCACCATAAGCATCTGTCACCAGCATCCAGGCCTATAACCTGCAGTACCACTCTTTTGGCCAACCAACAATAAGTAGCAAGATGTATCATTTAGCAACATAAGCATCATCACCAAGGACTTCTAACCATAATGCCAACAATGCATTATTCGAAGCATATGCTCCCCCTGAACCTATGCCAACCAACATATACCATGACCGAACCATATCAGACTTCTTTTCCTGAGTCTATTCTACTGCTTTTTCTTCAGAGCTCCATATACGCGACTCTGCAGCCTTTAACTCGCATATATACGCGACTTATCTTCATAATATCTGCATATGCAAAATGGAATACTGAAGGTTTACACTTTCAGCTTCCCCTAGGTCTGTTATGTCTGCTAACTGAGTTAGGCCACATCTTTCTAGCATTAAATATATCTCCTGGGATTGAGATGATGTATGCTCCTTTTTCTTTGGTGTCCGAATTTTGCTCCTACATTCCTTCACTTTATGTCCAAACTTGTTACATGCATAACATCTTACATGTTTCATATTCCTTTTATTGCAATCAATAGCTTTGTGACCAAACATATTGCAAGCAAAACAATATCCCTTAAAGTACCTGGAACATGATGATCTTTCTGTGTGATGGTCTTGAACCATTCTACTTCTGCATCGGGCTGCAACATGTCCAAGATTATGACATTCATAACATTCAACATTATGCCTTAGAGGAAATAACTATCACTTCCATAGTTAGGAGCAAAAGATTTTCTTTGAGAAATTTCTTTCCTTGGTTGTTGCTGGGGTTGACTTATTATCTCCTTGTTGAGAATTTCATGTTTTGCATTAAATTTCCTTGCCTCACCCTGTGAGCTAGATTCACCTCCAACATTTTCATAAAAACTAAGACCAATTTTGATAGCAGGGGATCTTTGACTACTAAGAATATCATCCAAAATCTTAGTACTATCTTGAAATTGTAACAGTTTATCATTTTCTTCTAATTTACCTTTTAAGATATTTACCTCAACCTGATGTTCTTCTTCCTTTTTCAGATATTGCTTCTTTATGTTTTCTTCAACGTTTCTTCTTTTTTCCACTTGTTGCCTTAATTTGAGCACTTCATGATCTTGTTCTTCAAGAGCTTCTTCATTCTGCTTCTTTAATTCTTCAAGATCTTCTTTTAGAGAGAGGATCTTAGATTCAAGTCTCTAGATTGTTATGCTTTGATCTTTTACTATATCCTGCAGCTGCTCCCTTACTCTAGTTACTGTCTCCAATTGATCTTTTAATCTGGTAACTTCTTCTCTTTCTACGTCTTTATTTTCATATGCCATGAGAAGTTTAATTTCTTGATTATCTTCATCACTATTGGACAAGCCATCACTATCATCATGAGTATAATAACTTCTATTACCTTCTTCAGACATCTTTCCTTTGTTATGAGGGCATCTAGCAGCGTAATGACCAACTCTACCACGAGAGAAACATTTGAAAGGTAGCCTACCTTTGAACCTTATAGATCCTCGTTGAAGATTCTTGACAAAATTTTCCTCATATTCTTCTTCTGAAATGTATCTTGATTCATTGAGTTTTTCTTTTTCCTTTGTTGATACTTTAAATGTGGATTCTATCCTATCGGATGGTCCATATTTTCTCATTTCAAAAGCAGTTAAGATTCCGTGAAGCTGCGTCATAGTCATATTCTCCACATCTTGTTTTTCTTCTATGGCAAACACTTTGGGTTCAAATTTAGTAGACAAGGATCTCAAAACTTTCTCAACTAAGACAACTTCCTTAATTTCTTCACCCAGATTCTTCATACAATTGACAATCTCATCTATGTGCAGGAAGTAATTAGCCATGCTTTCATCACTATGCATCTTAAGAGTTTCATACTGAATTTTGAGAGTTTGAAGTTTAGCACGTTTTACCTGAGTGTCTCCTTCATAACTTAGAACAATTTTGTTCCATATTTCTTTGGCTAATTTGAGCTACATGACCTTGACAAACTCTGATTTTGACAAACTTCCCAATAAGATAGTAATAGCTTTGGCATTGATTTCATATTGTTTTCTACCTGCTGTATCTGTAGGAATTGCTGATGGAAATGTATATCCTCCTTCCACGATTTCCGAAATATTTGTTCCAAGCGATTGTAGATAGGTTGTGGTTCTTATCTTCCAGTAAACAAAATTGCTCCCATAGAAGATTGGTGGTCTGATGGATCCTTCTCTTTCTTGATTACTCATGATAATGGATCTTCCTTCAAGCGATCAAGCTTCTTCTGAAGGACCTGCTCTGATACCAATTGTTGGAGATAACACTGAGAGGAGGGGGGGTGAATCAGTATTAGAAAACCAGTAACTTTTCATTTCCATATTCAAATTCATATATGCTACTTCAGATAAGGGAACCCGCGTGTATACGCAACTGTGTTTAAGGAAACTAGCATATATCCAGTAAAATTATGATTCAATTAATCCATTATATGTTGACCTTTAATTAGTGCATCATAACTTCATTAACCATATAAACAGTAAACAAGCACAGTAAAACAGAACATATCATCACACATAAGAAGCACACATGAACACCATGATATAAGGTGGAAACCCAATGCGGGACAAAAACCACCTGCTGCTATTTTCTTTAAGACAAGAAAAACCTGTTTACAATCTTGTACTAGCGCAGACTCATACCAGTATGCAGGCACCCACCTACAGAAGGCTACAACCTTCTCTCGTTCTCTAGATACTTCTGGAAGGGAGCTATAACCCCCTTGGTTCTTGTACTAGCCGATATGTTTACTAGTACGTAGGCACCGACCTATAGAAGGCTATGACCTTCTCTTTTCTTCCAGAGACCACGTTTCATAAATTTTCAGACTGGATCCATCAATAAAATCAAAGAAAAAAATCAATCACCACTATAATACAACTATCAACTATATCCACATACTGAATCACTAAAACCCTATCAACAAAGCATAGTTACCATAACATATAGCAGAACCTAGAACTTTGCAACAACCACTAGAACCAACAACAACCTCAAATATCAAATCTCATCATGTATACACTACTTGGCTGTGTTGAACCAGCGTGTATACGCTCTTTCACAAAAGGGAACCCGCATACAGATCTAAAAATAATTACTTATATCTTCACTGCAATTTTCAACTTTAGATATAGCGAGAACATAAGATATAAAGGATAAGACATGCGTCAGTATTCAGATCTGAACTATTCATGATCATACCATATAATGATAATTCATTTTAGTCTTCATGATCTCGGTCCATCAACCTTCATTCACCACATAAGTGCATCCAAAGCATCACATATCCATAACTTGCAGACTAGATCTTACACATCATCAGATATTCATCACTTGCACACTTACACTTTGGCCTAATGATCTTCTTCTCCTTATATAGGTTTAGGCCTCTCTCAATACCATTGACCAAAACCACTTAGAACCAATACCTTGGACCGAATACCTGGGGTCAACACTTCAGACCAAATGCCATGGACCAATATCGAAATACCATGGATCAAATACCATGAACCAAAACATAGTTTTCCAACATGTACACGCCTTTCCTTCCGTGAAAGTGCATGTATACATATATGCTCCTTTGGTTTAATGAACCTACGTGTATACGTGGGTTGGTCAAGGTGAACTTGTGTATACCTATCTTTCTTCATTCTATGTGGCCTGAACTGTAATTCTTTGCTATTGACCTGCTGCACTATGATCTGTCATTTGAGTGAGTTGCCATTAAGTAAAACACCTGTATCATAATGCCAACAAAAGGAAACCCTTGGGAAAGCCAAGGAACTATTATGGGCCAATATCGTTGACTTTGTCAATGATATTTGGCCATCAATTCAAGTGATTTTTGAATAGATAAATCTGATAAAGGTAGCTATAGAAGCTATCCAAAAAGTCAAGGAAGAACTAGGAGACATGTCTGAAGATGCAACCAGACTTATCCACTTCCTCAACAATAAAAACAAATATGAACTTCAAGAATTGGATATAGAGGATAGGATAGAAACAATTTTGGAGGTAAGAAAGGTCCTTTCCAAGAGAAACTTAATGATAAACTTGGATGACAAATGTCAAAATATGCAAGTGGAAGTTGATAGATTTATGACCGAGTTTCAAATTTTGAGAGAGAAAGGGTTACCCAGTCCCTTGGTCATAAATGACAAGCTCATGACATAATAGGAATATAACAACAAAATTAGAGAGCTAGCTAAAGAACAGGCCAGTACATCATCGATAAAAGCGTTGCCAACAGGGAAAGTTCTTTACCAGACATTTGAAAACCTTTTTTTCCTCCAGCATGAGGTGAAACACCTATTCATCACTAGGCCTACTTTTTCTAAGTATACCGAGGCAGATGAAATATATAGAAGGATGTTGAAAATCAAGTTACCTAACGCTAATTCATGGGAAAAATTGATTGATTTACTATAGTAAAATGTAGTAAAAGGTTAATGTACAGTCAGCAGGGTAAAAGGTAAAGGTAGGTCAGAACGGTTAAAGAGTATCAGTGCCAAAGAGTATAAGATGAAAGCCAAAAGTAACTAAAGCCTCTAGCGTGAAAGTTCAAACAACAAAAAGCATAAAGGGCTACAAACCAAACCATAAAGGCCAGCAACACCAAAATAAATGGGACAACATGAAAGCAGTTCAATAGTTGTCTCTATCTTCTTGCGAGAAGATATTTGTATTTCTTAGATTAAATCTCAAGTCAGTTTGAGATATTTTGTAATAAAATATTATATAAATACTTCATAATTCGAAGTATGTGTGGTGGATTCTTAGACATTTCTATATACTTCTTGATAAAAATATTGTAAAGCTATTGTATCACTGATTGGACCATCAAGCTGGATTAAAGAATAAAGACACGATATTTCATAGGGTTCATGTGTAGAGCGAAGTGTAGACAAGTATTTTCTGATGTTGTTGTTATCTTTCTTAAAGTTTTTCCACAATCTTTAATGTATTTCTGTATTTGAATGTTGTAACATGGAATGATACCTCAAAATTTGCTTAATTTCACTCTGTTTTAACTATTATGAATTTAAATGTTTTCTATTGATTAATAAGTTAAGGAATTCTTAATTGCTCCTTAGTTTAGGTTGTCTCTCTGTAATCTATAGCAAAGGATTCTTAATTGCCCTTTGTTTCCAATTACCCCCTGTTCCTCGTTTTAATCTCGGTATGAGAATTCTTAATTGCTCTCTCACCCTGGTTAAGACCTTTTCACCCCTTTGGCCCAAAGACCTGCACTTTACTCTACTAGCTTGTCCTTTGAACACTCCCTTTAGTGAGTTAATTTTTGTTTTGCTACCCTTCCGTTGACTCCATATCCCAGTGGTTTAAAGACATCATTATATCCATCTGTTTTAAGGATTCCACCATCTAATCTTCAACACAAATAAAAAACCCCCTGAACATTTAGAACTATCCTGAAATCCTAGCAAACAAAGCTAAATCATATAGAGAGATCCCTCTCTGAGCCATAGGTTGGCTAGAGCCTATGCTTAAAAGTTGGTTTGTGGTTACCTCGGTCATTTTCTTTCTTTTGATAACTTCTCGAGAAAATTCTGAGTGATAACATAGTGGTGACTCTGCTGGGGACATCAAATCCTCAGTGCTAATAAAGCTTTAAGAAAATTCTAGATCTTCATTCTAAGCCTCTTAAAGTCATTTGTTAGAAGTTATCTTGAAAAGCATCTCGCAAAAACAATAGAAAAGTTTGAAATTCTGGCTTCCAGCAAGACTCATTTTACTAGGGCTAATCGAGATCCAAACCTTGCCCGTGTAGTTGATAATCCTAACCTAATTTCAAGAAAATCCAAAAAAGAAGAAAGCTCAGTTAGCCAAATACTATTAGTTAAAGAAAATTCATGTCCTGATGAGTGGTTATTTTTAGAATGACTTCCCTTTGATGTGCCATTTGAACAGTCATTATTTAGAACAAAATCCGAAAATGCACTCAGTGAAACTATTCTAGATCTTGACTTTATTTCAAACCTTGAAGTTCAACAGGCCAACAAATCCATTGATGAATACATTCTGAAATCTCCACAATCATCCATCAATACTGCCACAGCCCCTGAGCTTTCTGAACAATCTTCCATTACTTTGAGTTCACCATTTTTCCCTTCAACTTCATCAATAATACCTTCTAAAGTCCATTCTTCATCACCATTTATACCTACTCTCCCTCACCAACCTGTCATCTCTCATTCATCACCTACTAGTCTTGGTTCTTCATCCATTCTTCATCCACATCTTAACCCCTCCCAGCTTACAGCCATGGAAAATAGATATACTCCTCTTGTTTTACCTGCCCAACTTGGTGCTATGCCAGCAGACTACCAAAGTAAAATTGTTCAATTTGATGGCACAGGACATTACATTGCTCAACAACATGTCAACAAGATAACAAATTACTTTGAGTGGCACAAGATTGACACAGATAATGTTCAAATGAGACTCTTTGCCCAGACTTTAGTTGGTGATGTTAGGAAATGGTTTAGAGCATTGCCTGCTAATAGTATTGATAGTTTAGATGCACTTCACCAGCAATTTTTGAACACATGGAAAAAGAAAGAGAATCCCCTACAAATCCTTTTAGAATATGAGAATATTAGAAGAGGACCTAATGAAACTATTCAAGATTACTGCACTATATTCAATAGTATATATAACGCCATCCCAGTTAATCTTAGACCCCCACCTGAATTAGCATTAATAAAGTTCCCTGATGGTTTTGACACAGATATGGTATACCAACTTAGGGAAAGAAACCCCCAAACATTAGAAGAAATGCAAAGTGTATCTGTTAGTGTTGAAGCTAATTTGTTAGATAAAAGGGCTAGAGTTAGAAATGAAAAAAGAGGAACCGCTAAGGATGAAACTTCACCATATGACATTAAAATAGATAGTTTAGCCAAAAGTATGGAAAGGCTAATGGATAGAATAGAGAACATACAAAGGAAACCCCAATGGGATAACCAACAAGAACCTCCAGTTAGAAACCTGAATTTTAGAAAAAACCAAAATCAAAACATCGGGAAAAATGGACCGGATCAGAACATTAGGCCTCATTTTCAAGAAAATTATGCAGATACATCCCATCCTGAAGATCCATAACAAGATACACAAATTAACCTAATGGGAATAAATGATGAAGACACTGTTTTTCTAACTCAAGATGAGCAGGAACTTGATATGTTGCAACAATTACAAATCCAACCTGGAGAGTCATTTGATTACAAACAGGGATATGATTTTTCCATTTTTGAAGTACATAAACAATATAAACTAAGAAGAAAAAAGAATGTTGATATCCCTAACCAAACCAAGAAACAGTGCAAAGTCAACCCAAGAAAATAAAAGAAGCCCCTATTTCAAAGGTCCTCCAAATTCTCCCTAGGTAAAACCCAAATCCTTATGGCCCCACAATTTTAGATATAACCTCTGAGCAACCTTCTATTGATCCACCATCCACTTCAATTTCACCTAAGGAACCAGTGGACAAAGCTCAAAATATTAGATTTGAAAATCCATTTAAGGAGATCTCCAATAAAGGAAAAGAAGATAAACCTCCTCAAGTCCCTGCTGCAAAAATTCAAAACCTTCAAACATAAAAAGTTTCTTTGCCATTCAATCTAGGAGTAGAGATAACAAAGCTAAATATCTCAGTTCCTTTAATAGAACTAATCAAGAATGAAACTTACAAGTCACAAATAAACCAGACCTTAAACATTATTGAAAATGAGGATTCTATCACCCTGTTTGATGACCAACCAGAACTCATATTTGGTCTAGATGTTAATGGAAAACCATTAGAAGGAGGAGTTCCACCTTTTTACATTAACCTTAGTATTCATGACAAAATTCTACACAATGCAATGTTGGATTTTGGGGCCTCTCACAACTTAATGCCCAAATCAATGATGGAGAAATTAAACCTAGACATTACAAGTTCTTACAAAGACTTATTTTCATTTGACTCCATTCAGGTACAATGTCTAGGATTGATTAAAGACCTGTGTGTCACCCTAGTCCAATATCCTTACAAAAGCATCCTTATGGATATTGTAGTTACTGACATCCCACCAAAGTATGGCACGCTGCTATCAAGATCATGGGGAGCCAAACTTCAAGGATCCTTACAACTAAATATTTCATATGCAACAATCTCTATTTTTGGACAACCTAAGAACCTATACCGATAAACCTTAATGAAATATATGGTAAGTAGCCAGGATTGGGCTCAAAACTTTCGCATCTACTCCATACACTCAGATATCAAATTTTTTATCCTGTATAATGTTGATCAAACACAAGATTTTCTTTTAGATAGTACTAATACAGAACCAAAAGAAATTACAGTCTCTATACAAAATGAAACTAACCAAATTACAGAACTTTTCAATGAACAACGTGGTAAAACTGCTATAAACGATGACAAGTTTGTTGCACCAGATAGTGAAAATTATGATCATAAAATGTTATGGCATTTAGAATTTGATGGATTAGTCAATAAGTTAGGAGTAGGAGTAGGAGTGTGGATATATAATTTTGAAAATAATCACTCAGAAGGCCATGCATATAGATTGAATTTTAAATGTACCAATAATATGGCCAAGTATGAAGCAGTAATTTTAGGTCTTAAGTTAGTTAGGAATCTAGGAGCTAAAATAGTTTCTGTCATGGGAGACTATGAACTAATTATAAAACAAATTGATGTTGTATATATGAAAAAGGACCCTAGGTTAAGTTGTTATAGAGGAACTATCGTAGAAATACTTAACACTTTCCTAGAAACAAAGCTTGTAGTAATCCCTAGAAAACACAATATGCAAGCCCATAGTTTAGCAATGTTTGCCAGCACCTTCAAATTACCCTTCCAACCTAACCATCAATACACTGCTGAAGTTAGGCAAAAACCTACAATTCCATATAATTTGAAGAATTGGCAAATATTTTCTAATGACAAGCAGATAAATAACTTTTTACTTTCAGAATAAGAGTTTGTAAATAACAATATAGACATTGATACCTCCATAGATCCTGACACTAAGGATGAGATAGAAATAAACGAGATAGAAGGTGACAAACTAGATAGAATCAACCTGTTATGCTCTTAACCTGCAAGATGATACCAGAATACCAAATATGCAAAGAAATATACCCAAAACATAGAACAATGAGAAATAACAACAAGTATTTTATTATTCAGAAAGCAATGTTCACTTGCCTCTTCGAGGGGGCAACCTCCAATAGCGCTGAGCTCACTTACAAAATAAGACACGATGCTCCTTGAGGGTAGTCTCTATCCTTTATATATGATTCATACATGCAATACCATGGGCAAATACCATGGTTCTTATTAATACCATATATCTAATACCATGGCCCATTTGCAACTAACTGTGGTCCCTTCATTAAACGTGGGTTAACCACTTACAATTATTAATATGGGCTTTATTGACTCTTTACTTAACTATAACTATGACTCGATCCTATTACATAAATAAGGGGGTTAGGTTTGGACCCTAACATGCTCTCCCCCATAAGAATAGCCTTGTACTTAAGGCTAAAGCTGCGGAAACTGCTGAAGGATAGTGGCTGGTTCCCAGGTTGCTTCTTCCAGAGAGGTGTCTTTCCACTTGATGAGGACTTCCTTGATTGTGCGGCTACGCAGGTGCCGTTCTCATGTGTCAAGAACCTGTTCAGGTTGGAGCCAGATTGACCCTTCTTCATCCACTTCAGGTAGATTGGTTTGAATTCTGCAATGGTTCCCAATCATTTTCTTGAGGCATGAGACATGGAAGACTGGATGAATTTTTGCAGTGGGTGGCAAAGCTAGCTTGTAGGAAACTTCTCCAATCCGCTGAGGTACTTGATAAAGTTCATATAATTTTGGAGATAATTTTTGACAACCCTTGTCTTTGAGTGATGTTTGCTTATATGGTTGCAGCCTCAAAAATACCTGATCCCCTTCTTGAAATTGGCGTTCTGAGCGATGTTGATCTGCCTATTTCTTCATGCAATTTTGGGCTTGATGAAGATTCTCTCTAAGGTGGGCTAGCATGGTTGTGCGATTCTGTAGGAGTTGATCCACTGCTTGTACCTTTGAGCATCCCTTGATATAAGAAGTAGGGGAAGGAGGGAGTTGACCATAAACTGCTTCATATGGAGTCATTTTGGTGGTGGCATGATAGTTGGTGTTATACCACCATTCGGCTAGAGGTAACCACTGTACCTAGAGATGTTGCTTTTCTGAAGTGAAACACCTAAGGTAGGTCTCCAGACATTTGTTGACTGCTTCAGTTTGACCATCAATTTGTGGATGATAGGAAGTACTGAGTTGTAGTTGGGTACCTTGTAGCCAGAAGAGTTCCTACCAAAAGTTACTAGTGAAGATCGGGTCACGATTAGACACAATGGAAGTGGGCATGCCATGCAATTTGAAGATCTGATCCATGAAATATTGAGCGACCAAATTTGGTGTAAAAGGGTGGGGTAGGGCACAAAAATGAGCATACTTAGAAAGTCTGTCCACAACCACCATGATGACTGACTTGTTTCCTAACTTTGGAAGACCCGTAATGAAATCCATAGAAGCCTCCATCCAGATTGAGGCCGGGATGGGCAATGGTTGTAATGTGCCTGGGGATTTTACTGTTTCTCCTTTGTGGCGCTGACAGATGTCGCATTCAGCTACAAAAGTAAGAATGTCCATTTTCATGCCTGTCCAAAAAAATGATCTTCGAGTGCGAGCATACGTCTTCTGAAAGCCTGAATGTCCTGCAGTGGGAGATGAGTGCAACTCCACCAAAATGCGGCTTTTGAGGGTGGATATTGGTGATATTACGACTCTGTCCTTGTAGCGAAGAATCTCATCTTGCCACGAGTAACCCGCTGTGGAATTTGGATCCGTCTGTAATTGATTAATGAGTTGGGAGAGCCAGGGATATGAAAACCATTCCTTGCAAGCCTCTTCAATCTATTCTAGAATGGGAAGGGAAATTGTGAGCAGGGTACTTTCATCCTCAAATTGGCAGGATAACGCATCTGCTACAATATTTTTGGCCCTTCCTTGTAAATTATCTCATAATCATATCCCAGCATTTTGGCGAGCCATTTATTTTGTTGTGGTGAGGATAGGCGTTGCTCCAAAAAATATTTAAGGCTTTGATGGTCTGTGCGGATTTGGAAACGTCGCCCCAAAAGTATGGTCGCCAGGTATCTACTGCATGTAAGATGGCCATTATCTCCTTCTCATAGGTAGATTGTCCCAGATTCTTCCCACTTAGTTGTTGGATTGTGAATGCCAAGGGTCGACCTTCCTGGATTAAGAGTGCCCCAATACCTATACCAGAAGCATCACATTCAATCACAAAAGATTTGGTGATGTCGGGTAGTGCTAAGACTGGAGTGGAACACATGGCATGTTTGAGAGATGTAAAGGCCTGTTGTGCTTCATCATTCCAGAGGAATGAATTTTTCTTGAGGAGTTGAGTGAGGGGCCTAGTAATGCGACCATAATTGCGGAAAAATTTGCGATAGTAGCCGGTGAGACCCAAAAATCCTCTCAAGCTCTTCAAGGTCTTTGGTTGAGGCCAATCCTGCATTGCCTGGATCTTTTTGGGGTCCACCTTGACACCTTCACGCCCCACAATGTGGCCCGGATACTCAACTTATTCCATGTCAAAAGAGAACTTGGACATCTTGACAAATAATTTATGCTTGCGGAGCAATTTCAAGAGAAGATCTACATGCTAGAGATGTGTGGCCCAAGTGCAACTGTAGATGAGGATGTCATCAAAGAAAACAAGGATAATTTTTCTAAGACATGGTTTGAGCAGGTGGTTCATAAGGCTCTGAAAAGTGGATGGGGAATTACAAAGACCAAATGGCATGATCGAGAACTCATAATGGCCTTCATGAGTTTGGAAAGCAGTCTTTGGAATGTATACTTCTTTCATGCGAATTTGGTGGTAGCCTGGGCGAAGGTTGAGCTTAGTAAAGAATTGAGCCCCATTTAGTTCATCCAGCAAATCATCGACAATCGGGATGGGAAATTTATCTTTGACTGTCAACTTATTGAGGGCCCTAAAGTCTGGACACATATGCCATTCCCCATATTTCTTCAGCACCATGAAAACCGACGATGAATAAGGACTAATGCTGGGATGAATGACGCCTGCTTCCAAGAGTTCCTTGATTATTTTTTCAATTTCATTCTTTTGGGTGAACAGATATCTATATGGGCACAAATTTGGTGGCTGGGCCCCTAGGACCAAAGTAATGCCATGATCATGTTCCCCTCTCGAGGGTGGAAGCTCATGAGGCTTGTCAAAGACTGGCAGATGGTTGTTTAAGATCTATTGCATCTCAGGATGAATATGAAGAGAATTGGGTTCGAAGGTCTGGATGGCATTAAATTTGGCTATAACTCCATGGTGGCCTTTTCTTAACAATTTTTCCATTTGATGTGAGCTGATGATAGAGGGAGCTCCCGCCTGGAGTCTGCGGAGGGTATGTGTGTGGTTGTTCTACTTAAAGCTCATATATAACTCCTAGAAATCCATTGTGATTGGGCCAAGTGTGCAAAGCCATTCAACACCTAGGACAATGTCACACCCTCCCATGTGTATGGAAAACCTATGGGTCTTTAACTGATAATCCCCCATTTGAAGTTTGACATTTTCACAGCGGCATTCACATTTCATTGTCCCCCCATTAGCAATTTGGACCTAGAAGTTAGAAACTGCTCGAACAAAACAATGCACTGCTTAGGTGACTCTTTGATGGATAAAATTATGTGTAGTTCCACTATCAATCAAGACTACTATTGGGCAATGCTTAATAAAACCTTTGATTTTGAGAGTTTGCGGAGAAGAAGTCCCTACCAAAGCATGCAACGAGATAACTGGTTCTTCAGGTACATTGTTCTGCTGGTTGTCCTCTTCTTCCTCCTTTGGTTCCTCAAGTGGTGGGGCTTCCTCCGATGAACTGTGATCAGTAGCATCAATTTGAAAGAATTTGGGCTCCTTGCATTTATGCCCAGGGGAGAATTTCTCATCACAGTAGTAACACAATCCCTGCTTTCGTCTTTTCGCCATTTCTGCTGGTACACCTTTTGAACCTTGAGTGTTTGGGTAGTGCTTTGAGCCAATGTGGGGCGACCGCGATTGGATTGGGCCACTAATGCACGTTCTACTTCACGAGCTATCTGGCAAGCATGCAGCCATGAGCTAGGGTGGTGCAGTTGGACGTGGGCTTGTATGGCTTCTTTGAGATCACTGACAAAACATTCCACGTAGAACTCATCATGTAGACCTCTAGTGCGGAAAGATAAGGCTTCAAAGGCTGTAATATATTTGTTCACTGTTCCTGTCTATCGGAGCTTAGTGAGATGACCCAAAAGATCAGATTCATGGTCAAAGTGATCCGTAAGAGCTTTTTTGAATGTTTGCCAAGTCAAGGGCCTTCCATAGAAACGTTGATGCCATTGCCACCATTTCCATCTTTCATTGTCCAAGTACATGATACCAACACTAAGCTGAGTCGCATCATCCAGGATGTAATTCAGTGTGAAATATTGCTCTATTTTTGCTATCCATGCGGCCGGGTGAGATCCATCAAATTTATACATGTCCATCTTGGGTGGTCGCAAATGGGATTGTTGGTGGGTGCCAAAGAGGTGAAGAGACTGGCTAGACTCGCCCTCAATGTTTTCATTGCCAATATATGCCTCTGTGCGTTCCTTCACCTTGCCCTTAGAGAGTGTTTCATTTAAGTTCTGCAGCTGCAAGATGACATCTTTCAATTGTGATTCAAGGTTGTCAATCCTCTCATTAGCCATAGCTTGAGCTCTAGTTTTTACCAGGCACCGATCCGATGTACTTGAAATTTGGGACCACCAGAAATTTTTGGCACTAACAATTGAATCGTACCACCTTGCTCAGCTCGTCGACTTGATTCTTATGGGCTAAGTCACCAATAATCGCCGCGGGGGGTCTCAGATTTTTTTTTTTAATTTTTTTTTTTATACTCTGAACGGAGTTTTACTCCTTGCTTAGGAATACCGCAGTAGCCAAATCCCATAAATGTCAATGCTACCCAAAGTCCTGTGAAAATCATGCCCAGGTAGGAACCCACACAACTAGTCAAATCTAGATTTGAGAGATATGAATGGATGATCTGATAGATCTGAACGACGGAATTGATTTCTACTGCAGATCTGATGGATCTGATAGATCTGAATGGCTAATCTAATAGATCTGAATGGCAGAACTGATTGCTATTGTTGTGACAAAACCCCACTTGCGAGATCTGATCCGGTAAATATTATGCGTGATCCAGAGATAGAGAATGGAACTATGGTCTCCAGGAGTGTTAGGTGCTACAAATTGCAATATACATAAAGGTCTGACAGTAGTACTCGGCCTAATTTTTCAGGGCACTAACCAAGGGGGGCCAACCGTACCCTTAGCCGTACAACCTGACTACCCTATCGTACGCGTGAGTAATCTCTCCGAGTGTTGTTCTCGGTGTACTGTAGTAGCAAGATGGTCAATGGTTTATCTATGGCAAGGTTTTAAGGGAGTTAGGGGGCTTCAGATATACCCAGAGGGTACTTCGAAGACAGTCCATGCGTGGTTCTATCTAATGCGCTACTACTCGAAGAGGTACCCACAGGGGCTACAAGGGAGTCCAACAAGTGTGACCACCTCTTGTATTTCCTGCGTGCATGCCTCCCCAAATCTGCAGGTTTATGCGCTCAATGACAGATCCCGTGGTTTAAAGATGCCGGCACACGTCTCTAGCCATTTTTTTTTTTGCTAAAAATTGGAGATCCCACCAGCCCTGGAAAGCGCTCTGATACCACTTTTTATTTTCTTAACCTACAAGATGATACCAGAATACCAAATATGCGAAGAAATATACCTAGAACATAGAACAATGAGAAATAATAGAAAGTATTTTATTATTTAGAAAGCAATTTTCACTTGCCTCTTTGAGGGGACAACCTCCAATAGAGCGAAGCTCACTTACAAAATAAGACACGATGCTCCTCAAGGGGAGTATCTATCCTTTATATAGGATTCATACATGTAATACCATGGGGCAATACCATGGTTCTTATTAATACCATCTATCTAATACCATGGCCCATTTGCAACTAACAGTGGTCCCTTCATTAAATGCGGGTTAACCACTTACAATTATTAATATGGGCTTTATTAACTATTTACTTAACTATAACTATGAATCGATCCTATTACATAAATAAGGGGGTTAGGGTTGGACCCTAACACAACCCAACTAAATTTACTAAATTAGATGTAGATAACTTAGAGCAAATTGAGATTGATGAAATAATCAGTGAAGAAACCGAAGTAATTAATCTCAAGGATAACTTCTTACCAAAGGGATTAACCCCTCTAGAAGATTTATTTGATTCAAATGATGTTCCTAGGAAACCTAAAATGGAACCATTAAGGTCTGATATAGAGGAATGTAATATAGGCACCAATGAAAATCCTAAACTGATCAAACTTTCAAAATCATTACCTCCAACTGAAAAAGTAAAATACATTGAGTTGTTGAAAGAATTTCAGGATGTCTTTGCTTGGAGTTATGAGGACCTCAAATCCTATGACACCAACATCATCCAGCACACAATTCCTATTAAATAAAATCAAAAGCCTTTCAAACAAAAAATTATAAGGATCAATCCTATCTTATTACTTCAATTGAAAAAGAAATTCAGAGGATGTATGATGCCAAAATAATTGCACCAATCAGATTTTCTAATTGGGTCTCAAACTTGGTGCCAACTAGAAAGAAAACTGGTGAGATCAGACTTTGTGTGGATCTCAGAAACCTCAACAAAGTGTCACTAAAAGACAATTACCCTCACCCCAAAATGGACCACATTTTATAGAGGGTAGTTGGATCAACCAGAATCTCATTGTTGGATGGGTTTTATGGTTACAATCAAATCTTGGCTCATCCAAATGACCAACCCAAAAATGCATTTACTACTCCTTGGGGCACATTTATGTATGTGAAAATTCCTTTTGGGCTAACGAATGTAGGAGCCACTTTCCAGAGGGCTATGGATATAGACTTTACAAAATAAATTCATGATTTCCTTGTGATATATCTAGATGATATCACTGTATTTTCAAAATCTGACAATCAACATTTGGATCATCTACAACAAGGTTTTATTAAATGTAGGAAATTTCAAATCTCCTTGAACCCCAAAAAGTCTGTGTTTGGGTTAGAAGAAGGAAAGTTGTTAGGTCATATAATTTCAAAAGATGGTATAAGAATAGACCCTGCGAGGATAAAAGCCATCTTGCAAATACAACACCCGAGAAACATTAGAGAGTTACAAGCCTGTTTAGGAAAAAATAATTTTTTTAGAAGACTTATATCTAATCTGGAAGAATTAATTAAATCACTAAAAAACATGCTGAAAAAAGATTCCACCATAAAATGGACTGTTGAGGCTAAAAAATCCTTTGAAGACATTAAACTGGCCTTAACTAAAACACCTGTGTTAATCAGTCCTAAATTTGACAGAGATTTCATCTTGTTTTCCTTTGCTTTTGAGCACACAATAGCTGCAATTCTATTGTAGAAAAATGACCAGGGCTATGAAAAACCCATTGATTTCTTTAGAAAAGCCGTGAGAGATGCCCCCTTGAAATACAATATAATGGAAAAAAAAACATTGGATTTAGTCAAAGCCATTAAGGACTTTAGGGTATACATATTATATTCTCATATAGTAGCCTACCTTGCAAATTCAATAGTCAAAGACATCTTAACTCAAGATGGTCCTGATGGAAGGAGGGGAAAGTGGATTGCTACTATTGTAGAGTATGATATAGAAATCAAACCTACTAAGTTAATCAAGGGCCAAGGTTTAACCAAGCTCATGCCTGAATCGAATTGTCAGGCCTTGTATATAAACTTTATTGCAGCAATAGATAATGAAGAGGAGATGGCAACTCCACTAATCAGCCAGGCCTTTATTGAATCTCCTTGGTATGCTGATATCATTTATGTTTTATTGAACTTACAAGCTCCTCTTGAATTATCTAGGACTAAAAGCAGGCTTTTGAAGATGAAATCCTTGAAATTTTGTATATTAGACAATGCTCTGTTTTGGAGGGATCATGAAGGTATTCTTCTTAATTTCTTATTAAAAGATGAATCTAACAAAGTTTTGCAATAGTTTCATGCATGTGACTATGGAGGACACCTTTACTGGAAGACCGCTGCAGATAAAATCCTTAGAGTTGGTTTCTATTGGCCTAGCTTGTTTACTGATGTCAAAAAATATGTGACCTCTTGTCACAAATGTCAAATTTTTGAGGGGAAGAAAAAGCTTTTACCTTTATCCCTCAAGCCAATCTCTGCTGAAATAACTTTTAAACAATGGGGTTTAGACTTCATTAGTGAAATTCACCCACCCTCCTCTGCCCCGCACAAGTGGATCCTCAAAGCCACAAAATACTTCACAAAATAGATAGAGGCCATACCTTCAAGGCAACCCATAGACACTGTTACCATAACCTTCCTTGAAAACAATATTATATCAAGATTTTGATGTCCAACTAAGCTCATTACTGATAATGCAACAACCTTTAAATCCAAAAGAATGATAGATTTCTGCAATAAGTATCATATCACTCTGGGCCATTCTATAGCCTATTACCCTCAAGGAAATGGATTGGCAAAATCCTCAAATAAAATTCTGGTAAACATCATCAAGAAGTTACTAGAGGACAATAACAAAACTTGGAATAAAAATCTAGTCAATGCCTTATGGGCAGACAAATTGACTACTAAAATATCAATTGGTACTTCTCCCTATCAACTAGTTTATGGGATGGAAGTTGTATTTCCATCCTCTTTGGGAGTACCAGTATTGAATATACTTAAAGAATGGCAAGTTGAGCCAAATAGTATCCAAAGAAGAATCAATCAAACTATTCATCTACAACAAACTAGAGAAGAAGTCTATATCAGGTCTCAAGTTATGCAGGAAAGGGTTAAAAAGATTTTTGA
The DNA here is from genome assembly GCA_031772625.1 of Pinus tabuliformis. Lineage (NCBI taxonomy): Eukaryota > Viridiplantae > Streptophyta > Pinopsida > Pinales > Pinaceae > Pinus > Pinus tabuliformis. The sequence goes on along the minus strand of CM062819.1, from coordinate 308,563,921 downwards.
TAAGAGAACCAAGGCTGAAGACTTCTACCTTGGTGACAAGGTGCTCAAGTGGGATTAAAGGAGGGAAGACAAAGGTAAAAATGGGAAATTTGATTTCCTATGGAAAGGTCCCTATGTTATTTATGCTTACAAAGGAAATAATGCTTTCTTCCTAAGAGAAATTAATGGTACAGATGCAGAAGGTGGGCCAGTGAATGGTCAAATTATAAAACACTACTTTGAACCTAGTTACTAATTTTCATTTCCCACTTGTACATATTCTATTTTCAAAAGTCTAGTTTGGATTGGATGGTGATTTTTGAAGTTGAAGCCCGAAGAGAAGGCCCTAAGCTTTGAAAGATTCACTATCATAAGTATCAATAATGCAGGTTGGTAGAAGGACACCCTAGCAAGGCAACATCAAAAGAAATTCAAAGGGTTCTGATATTTAAATTTCTTGATATTTCACTAGAAAATGCCATCCCAAAGTGGAGCCACTGTTAGGTTCCTATACCAATAAGAGTCATAATTTTGAATGACTAAGGTTAAGCCTTCTAATATTGTACATAACTTTTCTTTCTGGAAATGCTTTCCATATTAAAAAATGTAAAGAGGGTATGTCCTAAAACAAAAATCAAAGGAAAAAAAGAATGAGAAAAGGTCAAAAAAATGAAAATATATGAACTCCAAAAAACAAAAAGAGACCATGAAAGTGAGCAAGTCTAAATGCCACTACTATTTACTTTTATGCATAATAATGATTATGTGCAACTTCTTATCCATGCCACAAATCCATGGGAATCAAACTGTTTAATCTTGATTATATCACGCTTTGAATTTTATGTTTATAGTTAGAGAATAAAATCTGACCAAACAATTTAATTTTGGCAGATCATTAAATAGGTATAGAAAATAAAAGGATCTCATAAGCTTAATATGAGCCCTTGGATGATATAAGATTAAAAATAGTTAGTTGTTTTATTAAAGAAAAGATAGAATAAGGGTTTTCTAGCCTAAATTCACCCAAATAAAATGAAGAAAAAATGGTAGGGTGAGTAAATGGGTAAGTAGAAGAAAGGTTGCAGAAATATTAAGTGATTACACAAAAGCACTTATGTCATGTTTAAATACATCTTTCAAATGTGCATAAGTAGTAAACAAAGCAAGGACAAAGGTTTACAACTTGGTTTATTTAACATCCCCTCAGTCATTTCACCCCTCTACTTACTAATTTCCCATAAATAAGTCCTAAGTACTTAAATCGTTTAAGTTAAAGAGGCTCAGAGAATTTCTCTAACTTTTGCAGGGACCAGACCCTTGACTTAACGACTTATGGACAAAAAGTGTTAGAATCCCCTTCATAAGATTCATCTCCCTTGATTTCCCCTCATTAGCTTAATAAAATAGGAAAAACTTCATTTGCTTAGGGAAAGTAAAAATCACCATGTAAATTCTATTTTATTCCAAAACACACAAAAAGTACTTTATCCTAAGTATCAAATGCATGAAATGAAATGCACATATTTTACATTTAGGCTTAAGGAATAGTCACTCCGCTCATTTCATATTAATTTTTAATTTTATTATATAAATCCCTTATAATTACCTTTTTCCCGTATATTAATTAAACCCCTAAATTAAATACCCCAACCCTTAGTTTTAATAAAAAAAACTATATAAATTACCCATATCCTAATACAATCTTACTTAGTTTACCTAATCCCGGTAAAGCTAAGTTAATCATGTCATTAAGCTCCCCTGATTCCCTAATCCCGTGATTAAGCCTCACCTGATTGCTTAACCCTGGATTAATTCCTAAATTAATCCCAAACCACTGTGATTAAAACCCCTGGGCCCCCTCTCAACTCCCATTCATTTCCTCCATGCATCTTCTTTGCCCGAATACCATCAGATCAAACACGCCCAAATCTTATGGACCATAGCCATATCGGCTGAGCCCAATAGCCGACCTTTACCCACCCAATAAGGCCGTTTTCCCAACCCCCCGAATGCTACGTGTCGCACTCTAAAGTAGATTGGGTAACCCCTCCTAAAAATCGCCCACACCACAAAAGCGGTGTGATGGACCTCCAATACCGCTTCCCCACTCAACCCGCCAAACCACCTACTGCTCATTCATAAAATTGTCGCCAAAAAATAATCGTTGCGCCATAAAAAGCCGAGAAGCCCTTTTTCTCCCTTTTTCGCTCGTTTTCTCTATGAACCTCCACAAATGAGTGATCCCTGAAAACACCGAATTCACCATTTAAACTCTGAGTTCACCCCTGAAGAAAGTTGCAGAGACCCCAGTCAACCTCTTAGTCCACATCAGAACCATTCGAACCTCTGCAGCTACCTCCAAATTTGCAAATTATTCACCCAATTCCAGGTATTTTACAACAAATTATCACTCGCCCTTTCAAATTCAAAAATGCTCAGCCTTGTACAGTGTTTCAATTAAGTAAAATTAATTGAACAAATAATTTAAATTTCAAAACCCATGGCCAAACCCTCTGAAAAATACCAGTTGCCGTGATTTTTTTTTGAATAAACCTATAAAGCATAATTTAAATCCATAAGAACTAAATTTTGGCTGCGCTTGTTTCCTTGGACGTTAGATCTATCACAACTCCCCATTTGGACCTTGACCACCTTCCCTTGGCTGACAGGGACTTCCAAATTAAGGATACATCTACCCAGGGCCTCCTGCTTAAAATCCATTGTCTAAGTAGGGACAAATACCTCAACCATGCTAATGATATTGGCCTTTGGGGGTCAAATTTTCCCAAATACTAGTTCCCACAAGTACATGTTTTCCCTAAATATGTCCACCAGTGCCATGCCTATTACATTCCTAGCCTGAGAGTTGTAATGTTCCCTGACCAAAATATTTTATTCACCATTACAGCTGATTCCATAAATGAAATGCTGCAACTCTAACCAGGACCAAACCTGACTCCACTCTCAATTGGAGATTTTTTAGACCAATATTCCAAGTTAAGTCCCTCTAGATTGGCCCAATTGTTCCAAGATTTCATTGTTGAAGAGCAGTACATTCCTAAAATCCCCCCCGCCCCCCAATATCTTTATGCCATGTTCTCTAAAAGGGGAAAACAAATCATCACCATGATATCATGTGTCTTAGGCTACTTCGCTGATGAATTTGTTGACGAACTTGTCCTAGGCTTCATGTCAATTTATACCACAGGACAACCTCTTGTTATTTAGTACAATTATGCTGAGTTGATAGCTGAGAGAATGCATGAACAGTTCACTAGGATGCACAATGAAAGAGTGTTCAAATACTCATCTGTCCTCTACCATATGTTCCTATATTATTAACCAGATAGATTTCCTTTTCCCCTCTAGAAGCTAGATACCAAAGGCCAGCCCAGGTCTGTCATTTTTTGGACCCCACTATTCCATAAGTTTGAGTCACCATATACCTATTCAGATTTCATAGATTCTTTTGTTCATCTAGTCATGACTATGCTGAAAGGAAGCCCTCCACCCAGGATAAGTCCAGAGATCAAAAGGGTCCTTCAGTTGTCTAAATAAAGCAAAGTGGGAGATTGGTACCTTTACCAAAACCACATAGAGATAAGAATTTATGGTTGCCAGCTTGCACCATATAAACTATCCAAATACCTCCCCATGAGGCTATTTGCTCTAGAGTACTATAGATAAATAATGAACTCTGATGAAATAAATTTTGTCTTGGCCAAGAAATGATCACAATTCAAAGTAAAAAACCAGTTAGGCCACACTCTTGTAGACAGAGGTAGTACAAAGGTAGATGCAAAGAATGCCTTATGTGACTTAGAAAGAGAGTTTAATGAGAGCTTGTTTCTGTAGGTACCTAAACAACAAGAGCCAACCATGAGCACCCCTCCTATCATGCATACTCCTCAGAATGAGGAAAATAACCCCAAAAGGACCGGGGAGGAACCCTCAAGTTCAGGAATGGGCACATCAAATATACAGTATGGGACCAGTCAGAGCAAAATACCTACGCTAAATCTTGTTTCAGAGCAGGAAGACACAGAAGGCTTAGTAGAAATAACTGATACTGAGCTGGACAGAAGTAAAGGCACGAATCTATCTAAGGAAACACAGGGGCCATCTACATCACAAACCAAGATTTTAGAAAGACAACTAAGTGTAGAGGTATCCTCATTCAGTAGGCCTACTAATAAGGATAAGGATACAAAAGACAGATATAAAGAGGTCAAAATGAGAAATGAGAAACTAAAGGCCCAAAATTATGCTCAGTATCTCAAACTCACAGCTACCAATCAGACAAGGTTGATGTATTCTTTCGACATCAAAGAGGGAAAATTATAGATGTCCTTCATAAAATCAACTGCACAATAGCGAAGGACATCAACGGATTTCAAGGGAGTAGATTTTGAAGTGATGGCAAGGGATATTCATCCCATAGACCAAATTGAATTGCACAAACATGCTGGAGAGATGATATACTCCACCCTCACAGGTAAAGCCATAGCTGCTCATCAGTTGCAGAATTCGTTGAGAAATATCTCAGCTCAATATCAAATAGAGAAGGCCTCCTCACAGACCAAGGATACTAGAATCATGTCTTTAGAAGACTTAGTGATTGAATTGAGACATGATCCCAAAGATTTTAAAGCCACTGAAAAACTATTAAAGAAAAAGAATGATGACATTGATGCACTAAAAAACAATTGAAGATACCTCAACTACAACATCCCCAAACACAAGAGGTTGTAGAGACCCAAACCAGACATGAAGAGTTGATGGAATTGGTCCTAAAAATTAATGATTAGTTAAAGGAGATAGAGAAAGAACTAGACACTTTAATTCAATTGAAGCAAAGTGATATTGCCACTACATATCCAAATGTCATCCCAATGGTCTCAACAACAGTCCCTTCAATGTTGGTAGCCTCATTGGCTCCCACAGCTCCCATGCCTACATCACAACCAGTTTCAACATAGTCTACATCAACAACAGGTGCATCAGGAGAAAAAGCAACAAAGTTGGTCAAATCCATGGAAGAAATGTCTATCCAAGCTACATAAATGAACAAACTAAAAGAACATGTGACAAACTTGGAAACAGATTGCAAGCTTTCCAAGATCATGCACAAGGAATAAGTGCAGAAAGTTGCCAGAATGAATGAAAGATTAAAGGTCATGGAGAAAGATCTAACACTAAAGGAACCCCTTGCATAAGCCAAGGAACTATTATGGCCCGATATCATTGACTCTATCAATGATATTTGGCCATCAATTCAAGTGATTTTTTAACAGATAGACCTAATAAAGGTAGCTACAAAAGCTATCCAAAAAGTCAAGGAAGAACTAAGAGACATGCCCGAAGATGTAACCAGACTTATCCACTTCCTCAACAGTAAAAAAAAATATGAACTTCAAGAATTGGATATAGAGGATAGGATAGAAACAATTTTGGAGGTAAGAAAGGTCCTTTCCAAGAGAAACTTAATGATAAACTTGGATGACAAATGTCCAAATATGCAAGTGGCAGTTGATAGATTTATGACCAAGTTTCAAATTTTGAGAGACAAAGGGTTACCCAGTCCTTTGGTCATAAATGACAAGAACATGACACAATAGGATTATAAGAACAAAATTAGAGAGCTAGCTAAAGAACAAGCCAGTACATCATCGATAAAAGCATTGCCAACAAGGAAAATTCTTTACCAGACATTTGAAAACCTGTTTTTCCTCCAGCATGAGGTGAAACACCTATTCATCACTTAGCCTACTTTTGCTAAGTATACCGAGGCAGATGAAACATATAGAAGGATGTTGAAAATCAAGTTACTTAACGCTGAGTCACAAGAAAAATGGGTTGATTTACTATAGTAAAATGTAGTAAAAGGTTAATGTACAGTCAGCAGGGTAAAAGGTAAAGGCAAGTCAGCATGGTTAAAGAGTATTAGTGGCAAAGAGTATCAGATGAAAGAAAAAAGTAACTAAAGCCTCTAGCATGAAAGTTCAAACAATGAACAACATAAAGGGATACAAACCAATCCATAAAGGCCAACAACACCAAAATAAATGGGACATCATGAAAGCAGTTCAATAGTTGTCTCTATCTTCTTGCGAGAAGATATTTGTATTTCTTAGATTAAATCTCAAGTTAGTTTGAGATATTTTGTAATAAACTTTTGTATAAATACTTCATAATTCAAAGTATGTGTGGTGGAATCTTAGACATTTCTATAGACTTCTTGATCAAAATATTGTAAAGCTATTGTATCACTGATTGGACCATCAAGCTGGATTGAAGAATAAAGACACGATATTTCACAGGGTTCATGTGTAGAGCGAAGTGCAGACAAGTATTTTCTGATGTTGTTGTTATCTTTCATAAAGTTTTTCCACAATCTTTAATGTATTTCTGTATCTGAATGTTGTAACATGGGATGATACCTCAAAAGTTGCTTAATTGCACTCTGTTTTAACTATTATGAATTTAAATGTTTTCTATTGATTATCTAAGTTAAGGAATTCTTAATTGCTCCTTAGTTTAGGTTGTCTCTCTGTAATCTATAGCAAAAGATTCTTAATTGCCCTTTGTTTCCGATTACCCCATGTTCCTCGTTTTAATCCCAATCTGAGAATTCTTAATTGTTCTCTCACCTTGGTTAAGACCTTTTCACCCCTCTGGCCCAAAGCCCTGCACTTTACTTTGCTAGCTTGCCCTTTGAACACTCCCTTTAGTGAGTTAATTTCAGTTCTACTACCCTTTTGTTGACTCCATAGCCCAATGGTCTAAAGACATCATTCTATCCATCTATTTTAAGGATTTCACCATCCAATCTTCAACACAAATAAAAAACCCCCTGAACATTCAGAACTAGCCTAAAATCCCAGCGAACAAAGGTAAATCATATAGAGAGAGCCCTCTCTGAGCCATAGGTTGGCTAGAGCCTATGCTTAAAAGTTGTTTTGTGGTTACCGTGGTCATTTTCTTTCTTCTGATAACTTCTAGAGAAAATTCTGAGTGATAACACGATGAACCCCCCAAGCCTAACCTTGCTAAAGAAGAATTTAAAGCCCTTTGTCATCTTAATTACAACCCCAACATTCTCATTCCTAAAGCTAATAAAGGCAATGTGTTTGTTGTTATGAAATTTTTAGATTACAATTGTAAGATGCTTGATCTCCTATCCTCATATTTATACAAACCTTTAACTAAAAACCCCATCTAGTCTGTTACCAACAAGGTCATATAAGCCATTAAATCTTCATTCCTCTACCTTGCTATCCAAAAGCTTCTTATCCCCCTTAACCCCATTACGCCTAGAATCTATGGATAACCTAAAATTCAAAAAAACGATAGTCCCCTTATGCTTATTGTTAGCGCTATTTGTGGTTCCACCCATGCCCTGTCCAAATTCCTTTATTAAAGACTCTGTCGATTTCATCCAGCAAATCAAGCACCTTAAGCTTGATGAAAACAACATCATGGTTAGCTTTGATGTCGTTTCCTTATTTACCAAAATTCTTGTCCCTAAAGACATAGAGCTCATCTCTAGGAATGTAGACTCTGATACCCTCAACCTTATCAAAATTTTCCTTACCACAACCTTTTTCACTTTTGAAGGGGTATGCTATGAGAAAACTAAACGCATGACCATGGGTTCAACCCTTTCCTCTATCATTGCTAATATTTTTATGGAACACTTCGAAACCATAGTCCTTGAGACATACCACTTAAAACCTAAATTATGGAAGTGCTTCATTGATGATACCTTTTTTTTGTTAATTTATTTGCCTTAAATTGATTACATAAATTATTGACCGGAGTTGGTAAACTTGTGAAGTGGAAGTGCACAATATACGCTAGAAGCCTATTTATTAAGTTGGATTTATTAATTTATTTAGTTATTGGAAATGTGTTTTTAAGTTTTGTATTCTTATCTTAAAATTGAAATTAACATTGCTATCTACTGAAAATAAAATGATTGTGAATCTAAAGAAATATTCCTTTCTTGAAAAATGAAACTATAAAGAACTCACACTTGCTGAATGAAAACTATATTAACTCACACTTGCTTCAAAATTGAATGAAAAATAAAGTAACTAGAATCAAACCACACTTATTTTTGAAATTAAACTAAGAAAACTTTTGAATAAAAAATGCTCTGAACATAAAGCTAAGAGGAATCTATATACCTAAGTCTATAGAGAGAAACATATTATGCTTTACAATTGAAATGCTTTTTGATGAATTTCAAAGAAATCACAAGGAAACCACTAGTATTGTGATGAGTCAAATCAACTGCATAAATTGTAAAATAGGGTTGTAATGTTATCATGAGAAGATCAAAACTATGAATGGCCAAGATTAATATTCGATGATAAAAGAGTAGAAAATCTGTGTAGGTTAACACGATAATGCAATATAAATCAAAGCAAAATACTATAACCTACTTCCACTATCAATTTGCGGAAGCTTAAAGATCGAGCTGAACAATATAACCAGAAGAAGAAGAATAAATCGCACAATACACATGAAAATACTTTGGGGAAAGCCTCAGCTAAAACCCCACACTATTGTATTATCATACATAGTGGAAATACATAGGAATTATACAAAGCCTTAGCTCTCACAGCTAGCCAGCTCTCAGTACAATCCTCACAGATGATCACAGGAAATCTTGGCTTCTCTCCAGCTTTCCTCTCTGCCCTCGAAGCTCCTATTTCCTTGCGTTGTTCCTTGTGGATGATTCTCCTGTTAACAAGTGGATGATCTCTTACCCAGTGGATGATATCTCCTCCAAAACTGCGCAATCCTCAAGGATTAAATCCTTGATTGCATGCATGAGTTTTCTCTTTGAGAAAACACATGCAACTAATAGTACACTATCCTTGAATTTAAGCTAAACTGGGTATCTCTTAGAATAGACATGCATGAATTTTTGATGAGGGAATCTTCAGTTAACTAGAGTAACACTAGTTGAGTGCATGCATGCATCAATTAACTCGTAACTCTCTATTAGTTCCTCAAACAGTTTGGAACTAATTTAACTGGACTTAACTCAATAAATTGAGTTAACTAATTACAACTCAAATATAACTCAATCTTATCTCCTTAATTTAGGGGATAAATCTTGCATGACTTCAGGAAGAATTCTAACTTGAATTTCTCCAACTAATTAATTTAAACTAAATTAATTAATTATTTCCAAGTAGCTATTAAGACTAAATTCAATTTTAATTCACAATTTAATTCAAGGAAAAATTAAATTGGAATATTCTTGTTGCCATATTTCAAGACTCCCTCTTAACAAGAAAGGGATTATCTACCACCCCGATCCTGTCTCTATGGAACTTGAATTTACACTTTGACAATGCCTTTGTCAAAATGACAACATGTTGCTCCTCTGTCGAAATATACTGCAGCAACATGATTCTCTCGTCTTGTGAAAAGCCATGAGTAATAAATCTTGCTTTATGCTTCTCCACACTACCATCAACAACTTGCTTTACCTTGTAAAGCCAATGGGAACTCACAACTGACTTGTTCTCCGGTCTCAGAACCACATCCCAAACACTGCTATGAACTATGGAGTCATACTCCTCCACCATAGCATCAACCCAAATCTGCTGCTACACTGCTTCCTCAAAGGAAGATGGTTCGGTCTCAATACATTCCCCAACAAGGGCCATGTATCCAGTGTACCTCTCAAGTGACCTCCTTTGTCTACGTCGAGAAGATGGTGCTCCCACATTCTCTCTCACATCCTCCAACAATCTGTTAGCTTCTCTTGTGCGCTTCCGTCCATCTCTGGAAGATGCTGCTTGAGTGGATCTCTCCACTTTTGGAACCTCTACATGTGGCTGTTCCACATCAGTCTGAGGCTCCTCTTCCTTAGGAACCAACAGTTCCTCCACAGCCTGTAGTTGAAGCTCCCTCTCAAGGGAAACTCGCATGGCCTTCTGCTCATCAAACTTGAGATCTCTATGAACCACTGTCCTCCCACTGGTAGGCAAGTACACCCGATAGTTGTGAGATGTATCAGTGTACCCCACAAATATCCCCAACTCTGTTGTCAGCTCAAGCTCCTTCTGTGCATCCTTTGTCCCATGACAATATACCAATGAGCCAAAGATCCTAAAGTGACCCACATCTGGTCTCTTGCCGGAGAAATCTTCCTCTGGTGTCTTCATCCCAAGTATGTGATGCGGGCTTCTATTCTGTAAATAGACCACTATGTTGCATGCCTCAACCCACAAGTGAAGTGGTAAGCCTTTGGTCATGCAACATTGCCCGAGTTGCCCCTACAATCATTCTGTTCTTCCTCTCGGCCACCCCATTCTACTGTGGGTTATGAGGTGTCGTAAACTCTCGTTTAATTCCTTCCACTGCACAGAAGTCCTTAAACTATTGAGAGACATATTCTCCACCATTGTTGCTTCTCAAGGCCTTGATCTTCTTCCCTAACTCTTTCTCAACCAAAGCTTTGAACTCACAAAACTTTGTGAAAGTTTGGTCCTTCTTTTGCATGAAATAAATCCAGCCTTTACGAGAATAGTCATCAATGAAAATCACATAATACCTTTTCTTGGTTGTGGATGCCATTGAGAATGGTCCACACACATCAGTATGAACTTGCTCTAAGATAGCCTTTGCTCGACTATCTCGATCATGAAAGGAAGACTTGGTGTACCTTCCCAAGGCACAACCTTTACATGTGTCAACTTGCTCAAGTTTACCTTTGGGAAGTCCTATAGATATCTGCTGCATTATCTTCAAAGCCCCATGATGCAAATGGCCCAACCGCCTGTGCCACAACTCACCAATGTCTTGGCTTTGCACCAATTTTGATTTCGTACTTAATGCTGCATAATCATCTACCTCTATTTTATAGAGATTCTTCACCCGAATCCCTATCCTCTTGGTCTGACCCGTGGCTATGTGTCTTAGGAATGCCTTTCCTTTACTAAATACAACATCATAGCCTTTGTCCTCCAACATCGCGACCAATACCAAATTCTTCTTCAGTCCAGGCATATGATTCACATCTTTCAAGGTGATAGGGGCTCCATGCTCCCTCAGAAAAGCAACCGTGCCCACTCCTGAAACACTATACCTTCCGTCATCACCCATTTCTATGCGCATCTTGAGGTCTTTCTCCTCCAAGGCACTAAATATATTTTTATCACCAGTCATGTGGAATGAGGCTCCACTGTCAAGATACTAGACACAACCCATCATCGATGACACCACGCATGCGATGAGGGTAAAGTCCATTTCGAATTGAGAGGCTAATGCCTCACCTTACAATCCTTCCGAGGATCCCTTCTTGGACTTATTCAATGGGAAATTAGTTGCATAATGTCCCATCTCGTGACAATTAAATCATCTTACTTTAGACATGTCACCCTTCTTCCCTCCATGAGAAGAATTCGATTTGGAATGGGAAACCTTCCCCTTCCCTTTCCTTGCCTTACTTGCTAAGGCCTGATTTTCTTCATCATCATTCTTGGATGAAGAACCATCTCATGTGCTCCTCCTGATCTCCTCTTGCATAAGATCCAACCACAGTCGTTCCCAATCCAACAGTTTCTCCCTTACATTTACAGAGTCCTAGTAGCTATTCCAACTCTTTGGAAGGAAAAGGAGAGAGAGGCTCACCATATCATCATCGACAATAGTTATTCCCACACTACCAAGCTCATCTCTACAGGTGGTGAGTTTGTTCAGATATGTGGAAATAGTATTGTCCTTCTCCATCTTGATTCTTCGAAGCTTATCCTTGAGCACCAATTTCCTCTGGCCGCCACTGTTCTAGTAGAGGTCCTTCAATGTCTTCCACATTGAAAGTGGAGTATCCTTCCCATGGAGACTCGAGACAATATGGTCTTGAACTCCCTCAAGGATGGCCCGTCTCGCCTTCACCAAACACTTCTCCCACTCAGCCAACTCTTGTGCATTAGTTGAAGTTGGCTTTGGGATTTCTTGATCAATGAATTCCTTCAAGCCATTGTCTTCTAATACAGCCTCCATTCTATCTTTCCATGCTATGTAATTTGAGCTACCTTTCAAGGAATACTCGAGTCTCAAGCCATAGAATGCCATTGGCCAACCTTGAAGTATGATATGAATTCGATTTTCACCTGCAACCTCGAACTTCAAACTTCAAATTCTGTTCTCAGTATACTGTTCACAGCTTCGATACCATGTAGAAAAATTTCTAACAAATCCAGCTCTGATACCATGAGGAAAATATGTGTAGGTTAACCCGATAATGCAATATAAATCAAAGCAAAATACTATAACCTACTTCTACTATCAATTTGTGGAAGCTTAAATATCGAGCTGAAAAATATGACCAGAAGAAGAAGAACCAATCACACAATACACACAAAAATACTTTGGGGAAAGCCTCAACTAAAAACCCCACACTATTGTATTATCATACATGGTGGAAATACATAGGAATTATACAAAGCCTTATCTCTCACAGCTAGCCAGCTCTTAGTACAATCCTCACAGATGCTCACAGGAAATCTTGGCTTCTCTCCAACCTTCCTCTATGCCCTCCAAGCTCCTATTTCCTTGCGCTGTTCCTTGTGGATGATTCTCCTGTTACCAGGTGGATGATCTCTTACCCAGTGGATGATCTCTCCTCCAAAATAGTGCAATCCTCAAGGATTAAATCCTTGACTGCACACATGAGTTTTATCTTTGAGAAAACACATGTAACTGATAATACATTGTCCTTAACTTTAATCTCAACTGGGTCTTTCTTAGAATAGACATGCATGAATTTCTAATGAGGGAATATTCAGTTAACTGGAGTAGCACCAGTTGAGTGCATGCATGCATCAACTGACTGTTAACTCTCTATTAGTTCCTCAAATAGTTTGGAACTAATTTAACTAGACTTAACTCAGTAAACCGAGTTAACTAATTACAACTCAAATATAACTCAATCTTATCTCCTTAATTCAAGGGATAAATCTTGCATGGCTTTAGAAATACTTCTAACTTGAATTTCTCCAACTAATTAATTTAAAATAAATTAATTAATTATTTCCAGGTAGTTTTTAAAACTAAATTCGATTTTAATTCACAATTTAATTCAAGGACAAATTAAATTGGAATATTCTTGCTGCCATATTTCAACAAAAAAACAACTAATGAAGAACTTCGCTACCTCTTTTCTAGTCAAAAAGAAATATCATTGTTGTTATCCAATTCTGAAATCAAACTAAGAATTATGAAATGCAACATGTATGAAAATACTACAACAAATAATAATAAACAAGGAAATGTATAACTTTAAAAACCTCACTGTTCGCAGGGGCCCTCCACAAACAGGCGTCACAAGCTCCAGATGAATATTTAACTGTGCATTAAGTCTTCAAATGCGCTTCAATTAAATAAAAGCACAGATTTTTAAAACCATTACAATCACACGTAATTCATTCACGTCGTCCCCTATTCTGTCTCGCATCACGGTATTTATAAAAGCCATTTAATATTTGTTTGCAATTTTCAGGCCTACTTTCAACTGACAAGGTTCTAATTTAACTATTAAACTGAGAAATAGATAATGATTCTCTCATGATTTTCTATTCAGAAAATAAAATCTTGAGGCAGTTTCATCTTAGACTCTCGCTCTCTTGCTCCAGCTACGTGTTGACCATTTCCTTTGACCACGTGATTTGGGATTTCTTCTAATGATTTGGTGTAGGTGAATAGGAGGAGATCATTGAGGGGATCAACCTATTTTTTCCCATATCTCTCTTTCCTTTAATGGCACCTCAGACCCTACTCAACATTGGAGTAGGCTGCAGAAATGGATGTTAGTTGTAGAATTGCACAAATCCAGTACCAATACAAAATTTAACTTAACAATAAGGAACATATAGGAAATATGAAAAATAGGATAATTACTACCTTACCTATGTCAAAAACCTACAATTTGATGCCTATCAAGTTAAAAGAAATGGTCAAGGAGAAGAAAAATGAGTGAAGAAGACTATTAAGATGAAGTATTCATGAGGCTCTACATTCCCCCACACAGAGGTCATTGCATGTCCTCATGCAAAAATGAAAAATTAGTGCCCTTGTCAACTACTGAATTTCGTTTGAAACTCGAGCTAGCACATCCAAATTTGACCTTTTCACCTTTTTCCTTTCCACCTCCATCCTTGGCTTCTTCATTAGAATTTTGTATTTCAGATTTATCACTTTTCTTTTAAGGACCTTATTCTTTTGTTTCAACTTCTTATTTTTCTTATACCACAAACTCAAATGTAAGAGAATATTGTCATTTTGGGTCTTTTGGATTTCATTCTTCATCTTCAAGGCTTCATGTTCCCTTTGTATGTGTCTATCTAGCACGTCCAGTTCAAAGATTTTCTATTTTAAAATTTTTATGACTAGAGTTTCTTGTGGGTGTTGGGTCCCTATAATACTAGTGATTACCCCATTACTATTGTAGTTATACCCCCTATTTATATTGTTGTGCCCCTATTACCCCCATATTGTTATTTCTGTGCCCCATAGAATCCCTCTATTGTTATTTTTGTGGCTTTATATTATTATTGTTAGGTCGGCTGGATTATATTGTGACTCCTTAGACTCCTATATATAGAAAGGAGGTTTTGTCATTTGTATCATCCAAGAATTGTTCATTTATGTAATGTAAAGGAGGTTGCCCCCTCAAAGAGGCTGAATTCTAAGGCGTGGATTTATCTTTTCTATCTTTTCTTGAGCTGGTTTCATAACATTTGGTATCAGAGCTTTGGATTCTAGGGTTTCGCTGCTCCAAACAGGTCATCGTGGCATTTTCGCTATAAATTTTTTTTCTGTGATGTTTCAGAAGTCGAAAAAAAAACCCATTTGAGAAGAATTCGCGCTGAACCTTGGGTCCAAATTTCAGAGCTTTTCGCGTGATATTTTCGGAGATATGATCTGAGGAAGTTGGCCTTTTTGCAGACTCCTGAATTACATTCAAAACAGGTGACCTGGGGAAAATCGTCATAACTCTCTCTCTGAGGATCGGATTGAAATTTCGTAAAAAGGTACAGAAAAAGGACGGACTTTAGTTTCTTGTATGTGTGTTTTAGATTCAAAGGTTGAAACAATGACTCGTGGCACGCCGTACAAGTTCGCTCTACTGAACCAATCTAAAAGCAAGTCACTGTGGGAGATTTCACATAACTCTTCCTTGGAGAATCCAATTTGGCTCAGACTTGTGGCATTGGAAAGAGGACGCAGAAGGCTACTACAGGTAGCAATTTCAGAATTGGATGATCTGAAATTACAGAGATACATCAGATTCAATATCAGGCTTCTATAAAGTGAAAAAAGGTGTGTAGTTTTTTTTAATTTTTGTGTAAGCTTGGTTTAACGGAATTCAAAGGGCATAGTAAAACATTATTATCGGTAACTGATGCCCCGAGGAAAGAAAATGCAAACACCTAGTGAGGAACCTGAAAGCTCTACCAAGTATGCACACTTTTGTGCATTATCACATCCATTTAAAGCCAGTACAGTTTCTACTGCATTTATGGAAACAGTTCAAAAGCTACATGGAAACCCAAAGATTATTGTAAGTGACAGAGATCCCATTTTCACTGGAAATTTTTGGACACAATTATTTTCTTTTCTTGGTACTCAGTTAGCTCATAGCTCATCTTATCATCCTCAATCTGATGGGCAAACTGAGATAGTAAACAAATGTTTGGAAGGATATCTTCGTTGCTTTGTATCTGATAAACAGACACAATGGGTCAAATGGTTGCCTCTAGCTGAATGGTGGTATAACACTTCCTTCCATACAGCAACAAAAATGACCCCATTTATGGCACTTTATGGGTATCAACCACCATCCATCACATCATATTTAAGAGAAAATTCTAAGGTTCAGGCAGTGGAACATCACATCGAACATCAACAACAAGTCCTCCAACTCTTAAAGGATAACCTCGTGTTGGCACAAAATAGAATGAAACAACAGGCAGATCAACATCGCAGTGAAAGAAGTTTTGATGTAGGTGATTGGGTATTCCTACGGCTACAACCATATAAGCAAATTTCCCTAAAGCAAGCTAAGAAGGATAATAAATTATCACCAAAGTATTATGGTCCATACAAGGTGTTGGAAAAGATTGGTACTATGGCATACAAATTGGAGCTTCCTGCAACTTCTCGATTGCACCCAGTCTTCCATGTTTCATGTTTAAAGAAGGTTATAGGTGACAAGCTCCCAATTCAAACAATATTGCCAGAACTTGACGAGGAAGGAAAAATTATATTGGAACCAGAAGCAATCACAGAAACAAGAACTCGACAGCTACGAAATCGATCAATTTCAGAGTATCTTATCAAGTGGAAAAACTTATCAGCTGAAGATTCCACATGGGAGGATGAGAATTTTATGCAGAAGTATCCAGAACTGCTCAAGCGTTGAGGACAACACTTTTTTGAAGGAGAGGGGCATGTTGGGTCCCTATAATACTAGTGATTACCCCATTACTATTGTAGTTATACCCCCTATTTATATTGTTGTGCCCCTATTACCCCCATATTGTTATTTCTGTGCCCCATAGAATCCCTCTATTGTTATTTTTGTGGCTTTATATTATTATTGTTAGGTCGGCTGGATTATATTGTGACTCCTTATACTCCTATATATAGAAAGGAGGTTTTGTCATTTGTATCATCCAAGAATTGTTCATTTATGTAATGTAAAGGAGGTTTCCCCCTCGAAGAGGCTGAATTCTAAGGCGTGGATTTATATTTTCTATCTTTTCTTGAGCTGGTTTCATAACAGTGGGCTACTAGACTGTTCTTCTTTTTCATGCATTGTTGAATCATATGTCTTTTATGCATCTTTATTTTCCAAAGATTCGATATAATTGTATATATCTTGTTGTACTATATCTATCCCCGACATTTTTCGACCTGGGCTTTGAATGGGTAAATGACAGTAGGTGAGGGAGTCCTCTGTTCCTCTGTTTCATCTAAATCATATTCCATGTCTTTTAGAGATGGTTCTTTCAGTGCTGGATTAAGCATGGCATTTCTTCTCACAATTGATGGAGGAGGGATTTTGATTTGAATTCTTTTATTTCCTGTTTTAACCTCTTCTATCTCCTTGGATGTGTTTTCTTCTTCTTTACTGACTTTCTTTATTCTAACGATTTGCTTTTTTATGCTTCCTAAAATTTCTGCAATAGGAATTTCATCCTCTGATTGTTCCTGGGACTATTGTTGAGGTAAATTTTGAATAGGGCTTTTAGATACTCTTTTTCTCCCTCTTTTTCCTTTACTATTACTGGCATCATCCTCTTCTTCTTCTTTAAAATGGTTTCTAAGTAAGAATTTTTCCGAGACATCTTCTAAACCCTTAAGGTGGAATTCAATAAGTATTTTGATGAGGCCATGATGATTCATAGTGGTTTCTATAAATTGTATCTTTTTTTGTACATTTCCTGACATATTTATTAACCTATTCAACAAAAAGTATGGGAGGTTGATCTTATTCCCTTACAAAAAATGCATCATTAGGCGAATGTGACAAAAGAACATGCAACCAAACCTTCCTTCACAAGAAATAAATTTTTGAATAACCAGTAAATATTTCTCCATTTACTTTTAAGTGTAGTGCTTGGGATTCCTTTCTTGAAAATGGATACATCCATACCTAAATTCTTTAATAAAATTCTCCACTCTTCATTTTCTATGCCTTTGTTTTTAAACCATCATTCTCCTCCTCTGGATAGGTAAGTAGCTTTGTAATGTAGGACTCTATCACTGCGAATTTGATATCTCCAATCTCAACTTCTACTCCATCAAAATATCTGGCGAAGGATTTGGTCACCTCTTCGTTGAAACCATCAAATTTCTCCACGAAATGTAGCCATTGCGCTTTTTGCAACATCTCTTTCACTTGTGGGTAACCTTCCATGAAATTTCTTCCATTCAGCTCAGACCTCACAATGATTCCCATGGTCAGAAAGGTTTGCCTTGGACTTGCTTCTTGACAAAAAATGGATTAGGGTTTCAAAATGAAGGGTTTTGGCAAGGGTATAAATGAAAATGAGGATGGGATCAAAATTAATGAAATGACCATTCTAGAGGATTGAATGAATGTGAATTGGTGATTTCAGTGATCTCTTCAATGAATTCAAATTTGAGTTGGGGGGTTGTGAAATGATTGGAGGCAATGGCGGTGTTATGGTGATATAACCAAAATATTCTTCAACCTTAGGCAATGATGGTTTTTAACCGGTGGTACAATCATCATAAAATTCGTATATTTATTTTTTTTTAATCCTTATTACTAAATTAAATTTTTGCATACCTTTGAATACCTTTACATTGATATTTCAGACCTTTGTTTTATTGTTTCTTCATTGTCTTCAAGTGCTTTCAAAAATGAATTTGATCACTGCTTCAATTGCCTAATTGATGGTTCCTTTCAAACATCAGTTGTAGAATTTTGTAAAAGTTGCAGATTTCTTGCTATTCTGTAGCTATTTTATTTTTGAAAAGAAAAGAGTGGGATATAAAGAATATGGGTTTAAAACACGTATAAGGAAAATTTAAGGTGTCAAAAATTGGTTTTCATCATAGATTTTCTGTATAAACATGCCAACAATTGTTTATTCTCAAGTTTATATATATCTATATATATATATATATATATATATATATATATATATATATATATATATTCTTTTTATTTTTTATTTTTATTTTTATATTTTTCTATATATATTTTTTATTTCCCAGAAAGAAAAATACTTTTGGAGATCAAGTTGGGGAACAAGGAAAATCCCTCTTCACCAACTTTAAATCAGTGTTATCTTGAAAATATTTGATAAATTCTTCCTTGGTCAATGGCTTCTGATAGATTCTTAGTCGATGACCATTCACAAGAAAAGAGGTCCTTTCTTCATCAATAGTTCTAATCCTAACTGCACCATTATCAAAGACAATTTCAATCTCAAAAGACCCAAGCCAATGAGTTTGAAATTTCCCTTGGAAATCTTTGAACTTTGAATCAAACAGTAATGCCCAATTTCCTGGCTAAAAATTTCTCTCTTTGATATATTTGTCATGCCATCTAGATCTCTGTTGTTGAACTCGATTGGTTCTTTAGACTGCATCTTGTCTTATCTCATCAATTTCCTTCAATTGCTCCATTCTTTGTTTTTGTGCCTCTGAAAGATAAAGACCCAATTTGATTGTTGTCTTGAAAGTTTTGACTTGAAACTCAATAGGAAACATGACTTGCTTCCATAAAGAAGCTCATAGGGAGTATGCCCTGTAGTATTTCTCCATGTGGTATGGTATGCCAATAAAGATTTTGGAAGCTTTTCTACCCAATCTCTTCTATGCAGATGCACAATTTTAGTGAGAATTGCTTCAATGACTTTATTGGTGGATTCCACCTATCCATTTGCTTGAGGATGATATGGAGTAGACTTCTGATGTTTGATTTTGTACTCCATTATTTTCTCTACCAACTTGGATTTGAATTGAGTACCTTAATTTGTTACAATTTCTCTTGGGACACCAAAATGAGTAAAGATATCCTCAAAAAAAATGAAACTACAACATTTTCAGTAGAAAAAGGAAGTGCTTTAGCTTCTACCCATTTTGTAACATAATTAGTGCAAATAAGAATGTAACTTTTCTATCTTGAAGGTGGATTGATTGGACCAAAAAAATCCAGAGCCCATTTTTCAAAAGGCTCAACAAGTACTTGAGGTTATAGAGGCATCTCATCAGAAGGAACATGTTTCCCCATCCTTTGATAACTATCACATCTCTTAAAATACTCCCTGGCATCCTTTAAAAATGAAGGCCAATAGTATCCCAAGAGAAGAACTTTATAAGAAGACCTTTTGTCAGCGAAGTGTCCTCCACATGGCTCATCATGACAAGCTATCAATATCTCTGGTACTTCATCTTCTCTAACACACCTTCGAATGATCAGATCTGGCCCTGTTTTATATAATTCTTCATTTATCCATGAATAAGATGCACAAATTTGAATTACCTTCCTTTTTTCTCGAGGAGACAAGTATGATGGAAATTTTCCTGTAGCCAAATAGTTAGCAATATCTGCAAACCATGGAGATTTAGTAGATACTGCAAAAAGATATTCATCAAGAAAATGATCTTCTATAGGAATGTTATTGTTATCATTTTGAATCCTTGATAAAAATTCAGCAACTGTATTTTTTTTCCAGGTCTATCCAAAATAGTAATGTTAAACTCTTGTAGAAACGACAACATCTAGTGATTCTTGATCCGAATCGGATCCATAAATGATTGTCAAAGAACCCTGACAGTATCAGGACGAAACAAATCCTTGAAGAATCCAAAACAATAATCGGAAACACCCTGAACCAGTAGCCATGGCATCCAGCGCGGAACGACAAGGACCTCGGTCAAAGCGCACTAACCGATGCCCATGGAGACTGTGCAGGAGGTTGATGTAGCCCCTGGGAACCCCAGAATGGGAAAAGGAGCTGATTTTCGATGCGCGATTCGCGCATCACTGGGAAAACATGGCTGAAATGGAGGAGCCTTAAGCCCTTGGTCACATTGGGAGCCGGAGAACCACGGGCAGAGAAACGAAAAGCGCCAATGTACGAAGGTGGGACCCATGGCCTAGAAACTGGCAGTATTGATTGGGGTGCCCTTAAAAGGTAAGAGGTTTTGGAGGAGAGTAGAGCGATCCCACTCAGCGATCGACGTGTGGCAGCGGAGGTGAGAGAAAAACCGCCTTGATCGTGCGTTATCGGTCGAGCAAGTCAACCGCGCTCGATGTGAGTATGATGTTGGATCTAGAGGAGCCCAGATCGGACGGCTGAGATTGCACCCGATAGGCAGAAGCAGAATCGATAGGGAATTAAGCCGCGATTTAAGGGGATTTGGAATCCGTTGACTGCCACGGTGGAGAAAGAACCTATCCATGACATAACTGAAGAAATGAATCGACGAATAGGCTGGCATTGTTCCGATGGGGACACGTGGCTACTTCTCGAGCGTTCATACTAACGCCGAACAAGGAACTCCAAGCACACAGGCGGAAGGAGAATCGATGCAGGCAGGAGAGGAACTGAATGGGCATGGAGACTGAATGGCTAAAGCCATGAACAAAGACAGTTGAATGGGGATTCAGAGAGAGCGAAGAGTCCAAGCGACCAAGAGAGACAGTGAATAGTAAACTCTAAGAGGAGGACTGAGCACGGAGAGCAATAAAGCCAAGCAAAGGAGACAGAGGGCCGAGCTGATCACAGGCAACATCAGGCACCAGAGAGCTTGAAGAATCAAGCCTTCCCATAGAGGAATTTGTCAGGATTGAACATCACAGTTGGCTCTTTCCATTGTAGACTGAGAGTCACAGAGCTGGTAGGAAGGAAAAGAGTCTGTGAACTCTGAGTGGCTTGGGGAATCCAAGAACCACCTTGCCAAGAAAAATCTACTTCAGGAGAACTCATATTGAGTCCCTGTATTGTAATTTCTCTGCTGAAAGACACAATAAAACAAGGCCACCACTGAAGCTGGACCAGAGACATGGCCCTGGAGAATAGGGTGAACTCCTTATTAAAAATTGTTTGTGTCTTTGTGTTGCTTACTGTATTTCTCTGCTATCTTTCCCTTTATTTTCTGTGTATTGGCAATCTGATCGATCTATTGTTTCAATAACACAGAACACACACCAGCACATGGGTCTGTAATACCTTTTTGTTTAATAAATCTTCAACTGAGGTCACTCTTAGGGTGATTATCAGATCAAGTGGTATCAGAGCTCTAGGCTGTAAGGTTAGACAATCTTGTGTTGGTTTAGCTATGAATGCTTACTAGATCAAAGCTCAAATTAGGAGAAGGAGAGTTGGTGGAAACTAATCTTGAAATTGGGAGAGTCTATTCTCGGAAGACAATGTCAGAAGAAGGTTCTATAGGGCAAGACCCTCAATTCATAGAATGTTTCCTAGCTATAAAGTCTATGGTAGAAGAAATGTATAGGGACTTTAGAAAGCATAAGGGTGAAGATTCATCAGGCTCTAAGCAAGATAAAGAAGAAGATGAATCCCATTCCCATGACCACTCCAAAGGAAAGGGGAAAGAGGAAAGCTTCCCTACACCTCCTAGTAGCCCTGTGCATAATAAGAAAGCATATTTGATTAAGATATATGTTAACTTTGATTTGCCTATATATGATGGAGAGCTAAATGCTGAAAAGTTGGACAATTGGATTAGACAAATTGATGTGTATTGCAGAGTACAAAATATAGACTCAGACAAGAGCAAGATTCAGCTGGCAAACCTTCGCCTGGGGGCACTGCCTTGGTTTGGTGGGAAGGAAGAACCCAAGCTGATATGAGGAAGCATAATAAGACCATCTCTGTCTGGAGTGAATTTGTTACTGCAATCAAAAAGCAGTTCTATCCATTGGCCTACATGCAACAAGCCATGATGAGTTGGAAAACTCTTCAGCAGTTGAAAGGGCAAAGTGTACAAGGGTATACTCAAGAGTTCTGAAAGAGAGCATTGATGTTGGGTATTTCATTAGACTCACCAGAAACTCTGTTTAAGTACATTGGTGGTCTACACAGCTACATGAGGCATACCATCCTCATGTTTAATCCCATTAGTATAGATGAGGTATCTATACAAGCTACTCATCTAGAAGCTAGAGGAAAGAATGGAAATCCAGAAGTTGGGGGACCATCCCAACCCACTGTAAGCAAGAGCAACGAGAAAAGAAAGCAGAAGTGGAAAGAAAGGAAGGCTAACACTGCACAGAAAGGCAAAGCTTCATGCACTCACTATAAAAAGGAGGGGCATGATGATGAGCACTGTTGGATTCTGCATCCAGAGCTGAGACCTAAGAACTCCGAGGGCAAGAAGAAGACTACTGTAGCTATTCAGAAATATTTGGGGTCAAACTTGGGAGATGAAACAATCATTGCAGCCACAGGTATAAAAGGTAAGAATTTTGAAGCATCTACTAGTAATTATGCTCAATCTGTTATTGATGAAGAACATGAGAGAAAAAGGCATGAGCTTTTCCATATTCGAGTTGTTTCCAAAAATCAAAAGATTGATACTTTGTTTGATAGTGGCTCACAAGTAAATCTAGTTTCTGAAGCAATTGTAAAGAAATTGGGATTAGCAACGACACCTCATAAGAAGCCATACCCGTTAGGATTGTTGAATGATAAAGCACAACCAAAAGTGACTAGACAGTGCAAACTCAAGTTTTCTTTTGGGTTAGCATTTGTAGTTGAGGTTGGGTTAGATGTAATTCCTTTGGATATATGTGGAATTGTTTTAGGAAGTCCTTACTTGTATGATAGAAAGGATATTTTATATAGAGCCGAGAACAAGTATCTACTTGTTAAAGATGGAATCGAATACTTTGTAAGAGATCATAAGCTCAAGAATAATTATACTTTCATAAACTCAGGACAGATGAAAAGAATGATAAATTCATGCAAACAGTTCTTACTAATGGTTGTAAAAGAAAAGAAAACCGATAAAACCAATGTATTTGAGGGTTGTAATTCTGATCAGCAAGTTGATATAGAAAAGATTGTTTGAGAGTATGATGTCTTGTTTCAAGAACCTCAAGGTCTGCCACCTAAAAGGGCAATAGTACATGATATTATTTTGCAACAAGATGTTCCATTGCCTAACATTGGGATGTACAGGTTATCTGCTTTAGAGAATGATGAAATCAAGAAGCAGGTGCTGGAGTTGCTCGAGTAAGGGTTCATCAGGCTTAGCACATCACCATGTGGGTCACCAATCGTTTTGGTGAGAAAGAAAGATGGATCGTGCAGAATGTGCATTGATTATCGAGCACTGAATAAGATAACAATAAAAAATCGTTATCCCCTTCCTCGCATAGATGATCTTTTAGATCAACTAAAGGAAGTTGTTTATTTCACCAAGCTGGATTTGCACAGTGGATACCATCAGGTCAGTTGCAGAGCAAGATTCATGGAAGACTGCTTTCAAAACAAAGTAGGGATTGTATGAATGGCTGGTTATGCATTTTGGCTTGACCAATGCCCCTGCTACTTTCATGAGATTAATGAATGATGTACTCAGACCTTTTCTTGATGATTTTGTTATTATGTATCTGGATGACATTATGATTTTTAGTAAAACATGGGAAGAACATTTAAAGCATGTTAAGCAAACATTAGATGTCTTGAAAAGAGAAAAACTCTATGTTAAACTTTCCAAATGTGAATTTTGCAAAACCTCTCTAAATTATTTGGGTCATATAGTAGGGGGAGGTGAATTGAAAATAGATCCCTCTAAAGTGGCAGTCATTGTAAACTGGCCTAAACCCATGTCTACTACAGAAGTAAGAAGCTTCTTAGGAGTAGCATAGTATTGGAGGAAGTTCATTTCAACTTTTTCCTCAATTGCAGCTCCCTTACATGCTTTGACAGGATTGAACACGGTGTTTCAGTGGGGAGGCAAACAGTAGAAAGCCTTCGACACCTTGAAAGAAAAAAATTAGTACAACACCTATACTAGCACTGCCAAATCTACAAAGACCATTTGAGATCCAAACTGATGCCAGTGACTATGCCATGGGAGCAGTGTTGACACAACACGGTAAACCCATATGTTATCATTCTAAGACTTTTAATCCTACAGTAATCAACTATCCTACATATGATAAGGAATTGTATGC
Source organism: Pinus tabuliformis (assembly GCA_031772625.1). Lineage (NCBI taxonomy): Eukaryota > Viridiplantae > Streptophyta > Pinopsida > Pinales > Pinaceae > Pinus > Pinus tabuliformis. Next base: position 308,539,227 of record CM062819.1, on the reverse strand, counting down.
ATTAGTTCAGAGTGTGAAAAAGTGGAAACATTACTTAATGGGCAAAGAAATAGTAATACATACTGATCATCAGCCACTTCAATACCTACACTACCAAACTAAGTTGCAACAATCAAGACATTATAGATGGATGGGTTTTCTACAACAGTTTCATTTAGTCATCAGATATAAAAAGGGCATACATAACAAGGTTGTAGACATGTTATCTAGACCCATTATAAATGCATCTACCATACTTAAGCATAATTCTATGCTACATGAAAGCTACATAGAACAATATGCTCAGGATATGGACTTTAAAGATGTATATGCAACTTTGAGTCAAGGCAAAAGAGTAGAAGAATTTGACTATCATGTGAAGGACCGACTCTTATATCATTGTGGGAAACTCTGCATTCCACAAACTGAGAGAGAAAAGATAATTAGGGAAGCACACACTTCTCTGATATCAGGTCACTTTGGGGTAAGTAAAATAGTTGCACAGCTGCAAAGGTTTTTCTATTGGCCAAGAATGAGTGAGACAGTTTCTAGATATGTAAAGGGGTGTGCTATGTGTGCTAAAAGCAAGCCCAGCAATAGAAAACTAGGCTTGTACACTCCATTGCCAGTTCCTTCTCACCCTTGGGAAAGCATTTCCATGGATTTTGTTGGAGGACTGCCTAAATCTAGGAAAGGTCATGATTATCTATATGTTGTTGTGGATAGGTTTAGCAAAATGTGTATTTTGATACCCTGTATTAAACATATTACAGCTGAACAAACTGAAAAATTATTCTTTGAACATGTATGGGTTCATTTTGGATTACCCACTTCTATTATATCTGATCGAGACACCCGATTTGTGGGAAAGTTTTGGTCTAGTCTGTGGGAACTAATGGACACCAAATTAAAGAAAAACACAAATTTTCATCCACAAACAGATGGCCAAACAGAAGTAGTTAATAGGACAATGATCCAGTTACTGAGAGGATATTGCAGCAAACACACTAAGCTTTGGGATGAACACTTGTGTTATGTGCAACATGCTTACAATAGAGCCAAACACTCTTCTACCCAGAGATCTCATTTCGAGACCTGCTTTGGTTTCATACCAAGGTCTTCCTTGGATTTTGTCTTTGGTAAAGATACCATGGTTGATGGACACATTGATGTGGACAAGGAAACTAGGTTCATTGAATTGATCCAGGAGATCCACCAGGCAGTACAGGAATAGCTGGAAAAGAGCCAGGCCAAGTACAAGGCTAGGCATGATAAGCATCGGATGGAGCATAGTTTTCAAGTTGGAGACCAAGTCTAGTTGTATATCAGCAAGGACAGGATGCAAGGTGAAGGAAAGAAGCTAAAACCTATCAGGTATGGACCCTTCAGGATACTTGAGAAGATTGGTTAAAATGATTTTTTCCTTGATCTGCCAGCTTACATGCACATCTAATCAGTCATGAACGTAGATTGCTTGAGGTTGTTTGAACCTTCAATGATTGAGGACCCTGAAGAGAAGAGTCAATTGCATTCTGTTGATGACCTGCTACCTAAATATCTTAATGAGTTGCAGGAAGACACAGTGCTGGACAGGAAGGTAAAGACTACACACAATGGATAGGTGGAATACCTCAGGATTGGGCTTAAAGGTTCGAAGCCGAGCAGTGCGAAGTGGATTGAGATTGGACAAGTGAGACAACAGTTTCCTCACTTAGTCAATGCTTGAAGAAAACCAACTTTTGGTGGTCCAAAAGCTTTTCAGTAGGGAGGCCATGATCCGAATTAGATCCATAAACGACTGTCAAAGAAGCCTAACTTTATCGGGATGAAACAAATCCTTGAAGAATCTAAAACAACAATCAGAAACACCCTGAACCAGTGGCCATGGCAGCCGGTGCGGAACGTCGAGGACCTTGGTCAAAGCGCGTTGACCGAGGCCCATGGAGACTGTGTAGGAGGTCTATGTAGCCCTTGGGAACCCCGGAATGGGAAAAGGAGCTGATTTTCGATGCACAATTCGTGCATCGCTGGGCAAACAGGGCCGAAATGGACCCTTAAGCCCTTGATCACGTTGGGAGCCAGAGAACCGCGGGTGGAGAAACGAAAAGCGCCAATGTACGAAGGTGGGACCCACGGCCTGGAAATCGGTGGTATTGATTGGGGCGCCCTTGAATGGTAAGAGGTTTTGGAGGAGAGTAGAGTGATCCCACTCAGTGATCGACGCGTGGCAGCGGAGGTGAGAGAAAAACCACTGTGATCACACATTATCGGTCAAGCAAGTCAACCGCGCTTGACATGCATGTGACATTGGATCTGGAGGAGCCCAGATCGGATGACTGAGATTGCACCTGATAGACAGAAGTGGAATCAACATGGAATTAAGCCACGATTTAAGGGGATTTGGAATCTATTGACCGCCACAGTGGAGAAAGAACGTATCCACGACATAACTGAAGAAACGAATTGACGAACAGGATGGCGTTGTTTTGATGGGGACATGTGGCTACTTCTCGAGTGTTCATGCTGACACCGAACAGGGAACTCCAAGCACACAAGCGGAAGGAGAATCAACGCAGGTAGGAGAGGAACCGAATGGGCATGGAGACCGAATGGCTAAAGCCATGAATAGAGATAGTTGAACGGGGATTCAGAGAGAGCGAAGAGTCCAAGCAACCAAGAGATACATTGAACAATAAACCCTAAGAGGAGGACTGAGCACAGAGAGTAGTAAAGCCAAGCAGAGGAGACAGAGGGACGAGCTGACCACAGGCAGCATCGAGCACCAAAGAGCTTAAAGAATCAAGCCTTCCCATAGAGGAATCTTTCAGGATTGAGCATCACAGTTGGATCTTTCCACTGTAGACCGAGGGTCACAGAGCTGGTAGGAAGGAAAAGAGTCTGTGAACTCCAAGTGGCTTGGGGAATCCAAGAACCACCCTACCAAGAAAAATCTGCTTCAGGAGAACTCATATTGAGTCCCTGTATTGTAATTTCTCTGCTGAAAGACACAATAAAACAAGGCCACCACTGAAGCTAGACCGGAGACATAGCCCTAGAGAATAGGGTGAACTCCTTATTCAAAACTGTTTGTGTCTTTGTGTTACTTACTGTATTTCTCTGTTGTCTTTCCCTTTAGTTTCTATGTATTGGAAATCTGATCAATCCGTTGTTTCAATAACACAGAACACACACTAGCACATGGGTCTGTAATACCTTTTTGTTTAATAAATCTTCAACTGAGGTCACTCTTAGGGTGATTATCAGATCAATTTTGCTATTAGTGATTGGTTTATTCATCAAGTATATAATTGAATAATGATCTGTATGTACAAAAGTTTCATAAGCAGTAATATAATGTCTAGATTTATTTATGGCATGAACAACAATTAAAAACTCCTTCTCTGTAGCAGTATAACTTAACTCTATAGGAGTCAAATTTTTACTGGTGTAATAAATGACATATGGAGTTAAGTCTTTTTGTCCTAGTACAACTCCTAAAGTTGTGTCTGAAGCATCAATTGAAATGTGAAAAGGTAATTTCCAATTTGATCCTCTAAGAATGGCTGCTTTAGATATTTGATCTTTTAATGACTCAAAAGCCTTTTGGCAATCATAATTGTAATTGAATTCACATACTTTTGTGAGCAATTTGAAAAGTGGAGATGAAATTTTTGTAAAGTTTTCTATGAATCTTCTATAATTACCAGTGAAACCAAGAAAACTTCTATCATCTCTTTGATAGGTTGGAATTGATAATTTAGAAATAACTTCTACTTTAGATGTGTCTGTTAGTGTTGGTATCTTCATCCCTCCATTAGTGATCAAATTTCTCTTTTTCCATGCATATTAGGTGTTCCATCCTATCAACTGCATTCCATTAGGTCATGGATCAACTAATGGTAGTGGTTCATTATTAATTTCCCTCATGGCATTTACCTGCTGGCCTGTTTTCACATTTTTAGGTCATTTATTGTCATTTTGTGTCATTTCATTTGCAAAAGCTAGTTTTAGGGTTTTAGGTCTCACTAGGTCTAGGGTTTGCCGCCATGGTCATCCAAAAATCAATAAAGGGTCAGCAGGCACATGAGGAGGTTTTAGAAGTTCATAAGATCATACATTCACTGATGATATGCTCAATAAATGGTTTTTACCTCAAAACTCTGTTTTGAGGTGAAAACAGTACAAATTTTATGTAATTTAAAGTGTTTTCTATATGTAATAAGTTCCAGATGCTGCCCTTGGTCACCTTGCCAACTCCAGCCACTGCAAGAAACAAAAATATCAATGCATTATTTCATCAAGTGATCAAAAAGAGTCGAACTGCAAATGAAAAAATAGAGTTTTTAAAGAAAAGTGACTAAGACATTAGAAAAGTGGGTTTGGTAAATGGAAAAATTAAAGCAAGGAGATATAAAGGCTCATTTATGCATTTGAAGTCTTCATTTGTTGCAAGAGAGGGAGCTAAAGGCAAAATCACGTTTTTGGAGGAAATAGGCAAAAAACAGAGTAAAAGCCCGAAATTTCACCAGTGCTACGCACCTGGGCTCTGGCACTATGCACCTACCTGGCACTACATAACTAGCGCAAGTTTTGCACTGAGATTTGTTCGGGCACTACGCATATAAAGTGCGTTGCGTGCCTGGGAGGCAAAGCTACGCACCTGTCTATTGAGTTTGATAATGAATTTCATCACCTTCCTCTGCCTCAAATTTCACAATTGACATCTCAACAAGTAAAGCTTTACATCCGGTCTAGCAAGGAATTTTTTCATCATTGGTGGTGATTTGTATGTCTAAAAACTAAACCCTAGCTGTCTCCAAATGGTCTTACAAAATTTGCATAGGGTATTGTCTTCTGCTATATTCTTTATTCCCCTATGATTATTTTTCTACACCCCAATTCCCTTTAACTAAATTTTCCTAAACTCCTTTCTCTTTCCCTCTCCCAAAATCATTGGCACTCACTCTCTATTACCAAACCCTAACCCTATACATTCCCAAAACCCCAATTCCCATTTCCTATTCCCTCATTACATCCATTCCATCATCAAATCCCTCATCTACAGTCATAATATCAGTCATTACCTCATTTCCCAAAAGAAAAACAACAATCATTTCCTACAATACAGTATTCACCCTCATACTTTAAAATCTTTTCATACTCATCAGTTTTCACTCCAAATTCACAAGCATGGAGACAGACTCAGCATATGAGAGGGATGATGAAACTGTTACTGATTCTTCCCAAGAAGCCCATGTGCCAAGAAAATCACATAAAGGAGGAAAACATATCTGGGAGGAGCCTACCACTCTCATAGAATTACTTGCTTGTCCTCTTGCTGTAGCCTATTTTAAACATCAATCTTCTTATCAGTTTTGTGAAATGGTAGAAATGGTGAATATCATCATGAGCTGGCTAGGTTGTTTGTTCTTCATCTTCACAATGACTAGGTGAACCTAGCTGGTGTCTCTTTCACCTTGACACCTAAAACCATTGCAGCAGCAACAGGCATCCCTAATGTAGGTGAACAATGGAATAAGGGGAAACATGTGGGCAGAGAGCATTATGAGCCTTACATCAAAGCTGGTTATCAGAGGCAAATCAACAAGGTTTTTCCTTTCAAATACTTGCTGAACACTTATGCTCCTCTCATGAAACTCATCATCAAGTATTTCACCTATGAAGGGAGGTTTTCTCGTCTGTATACCTACCATGTCAGACTGTTGATGCATTTCACAAGAGTGAGGATGATGAATCCCCCATACTTTATCTGCAGGAATATTGAGAAGATGGCTCTATATGTGCAAAGGAAACCTTTTCCTCAGCAATTCAACAACATTTACCACTTCTCACTAATCAAAATTGTTGTTTTGCATCAGCTAAGCTTGTTGAACATATCATGGGATACCTTTATTGCACATGAGATTTTCAAAGGCCCTCGGGTGATTCCATTGGTGTTTCAAGAAGAAGGAGGGCCTTCTAGATAGCCAGCTTTTCATGAGGCTAAAAATACATCTGTGCCAGTGTTTGTCACTTGTGAAAAAGGCACTAGGAGGCTTTTTGCTGCTGCCAAACAAGTACTATCTTCACCAAGGGTGGAAGGGGTCTCATTTTCTTCACTGGACCACAAGAAAATGCCATATTCACCAGGGGTGAAAGGGGCTTTGCCTTCTTCTTCAGCTGAACAGGTACAGGACAAAGACAAAGGAAAGAAACAGGTGCATGATGAAGGCCCTATTGAAGGGAAAGACATAGATTTTGTCTTAGTTGAGGAGGATGACATCGATTTGGGCCCTCAAATTTCAAGACTCAAGGATATGATCATCAAAGAGAAGGAGGCTGAAATTCAGGCCTTATAACTTTACCTTGAGAGGGCTAAATGGATTATTAACTTCCTTGAACAAGAGAACAAGCAACTGGAGGACAAAAAAGCAATCATGGAGCTACACACAATTAGAGAAAACTGACAAGTGGAAAAAAGAAGAAAAATTGAGATGACATCCTTAGAGCAAGAAATTGAGGCTGACCGGGAATCATGGTTAGAGAGGACAAACATTCATTTGGAGAAATTTCTTGAGAAAGCCAACAAGGAAAAGAAAACGTTGTGTCATATGGCCTATCACTACTTAACCCGGAATAAAATTTGCAAAACAAGGGTGAAGAGGTTAAAGGCTAAACTAAAAAGAGTTTTGAGAAGCAAAAAGGAGCAAGATAAGCTCAATATCTTGGCCGAAGCATCATTGGCCCAGAAAAGAACATAAAAAGGATTACTCATGCCAAATTTCAAGAAATTTGGTGAAGTTTTTGTCATTTTTGAAATTTTTGAAGCAAAAAACAGGTTTTTTCAGCAGGTGGCACTACGTTTTTTTTATGGGGACCTCCATTTGCAAAAAAGTTTAAATTTTTGGAATTAGCATGAAAATTTGTGTATGCTCAGAATTGGCTGAGAAATTTTGACAAGTTCTGGACCTCCAAAAGGGTTAAAAACAACCAAAAAGTGCCCTCTCTGCCACTTTTTTGCCACACAGGAAGCAGTCTTGGGATATTTTATTTTTGGAGGGGCAAATGGACTCCAAATCAAAAAATTCAAGTTGTCCCAGAAAGTAGACTCACCAAGATTTCCAATGAGCTATTTTTTACCTAATTTGGAATTCGGTAAGCCTTCCAAAACTGGCCTGGAAAAAGTGCTACGCATAGGATCAGTGACACTGTGCATAGGAGAAAAATTTGCCAGTTTTGCCCGTTTGTTCAGAATTTCGCCCAGTTTGTTGTCAGTTTGACTTTTTATTCTCTCTTGGTTAATTAATGATGTAATTTGATGTAACTTGATGTACCGTGATGTAAATATGATGAAAAATGACTTAAGGAGGTAGATACATCAGTTAGAGTTGGTTTGACTCAGGATGAATGAATCAGTTTCCATAGTTTTAGAGGCAAGCTGTTTCACTACCTATTTTTCAGTTCCTAGTCTAGATATTATTGAAACAACTCCTTGACTCATGGATTTGACCCCTAATGGCTAGAATAGGTGGTTTGATGTCTATATCTTGTACTTTCTTAGTCATTTGTCAAGGTTGGACTCTTGTGGATGCATTGAGCACTATTGTAAATCACTTTTGCAGTTTGGCAAGGAAATGAACTAGGGTTTACCAACATTTTGTGGGATTCTTGTGGTAATGTGTCTTGGCATTGTTCTCTCTTCTGTAATTTAGTTTCTCTTATGTGTTTGTGTTCCAGCATCTACTTCTTTCTGCATAACTAAATGAATCAAGATTAAAGGGTGGAATCCATTGGTGTTTCAGTGCTCTGCCTTGGGGTTTATTTAGTTTTAAATGTTTTCTATTGTTTGAAGAGGACTCATGAGACTTGCATGCCCTCTCCAGCTCCTCACCAGTATTTAGACTCACCATCACATTCATTTCAAAGTGTTAAAACACTTGCCTACCTCACCCCACAGAAACCTCTACAAATATGAGTTGATTTCCCGGACCCAAAGCTGCCTTCCTCATCTGATCCAGCAACCAATCATTAAAATCAATCAAAATCCTCTGAGCATATACCTAGCCTAAAATTAGTATTCATTTCAGTCATCTCAAACCTTAATTTCCGATATCTTAATTGATATTGACAAGGAGAGAGCCCTCTCCCGACCTGGTAGGGCTAGCTACCAGGTTAAGCGTGGTTTGATGTTACCCTAGACCTACCTTCCTTTAGCGTGAGGTAGATTTAGGCTCTAACAGTGTCCACTCTAACTCCATTTCCTGAAACATGGTGTCCTAAAACCATTCCCTTAGTAAACATCATAAAGCATTTTTCATGGCTTAATGAGAGATTTGACTCTTTACATCTAATGAGAATTTTTTCCAAATTTTAATAGCTTCTTCAAAAGAATTTCCATAACTGTAAAATTTTCCATATACACTTCCACAAAATCATATATTAGATTAAAAAAATGCCTAATATTGCTCTTTGGAATGTTGCAGGAGCATTACATAATCCAAAAGGAAGTACTTGATAAGAATAATTTCCCCATGGGCACGTAAATGTAGTTTTATCTTGGCCTTCTGGGGCTACATGGATTTGATTATACCCACTAAAACCATCTAAGAATGAAAAATATTTTTTTCCTGGAAATGTATCTAAAACTTGATCTATGAAAGGGAGTGGGAAGTGATCTTTTAAAGTGGCTTTATTCAATTCCCTATAGTCAACACAATCTCTCCATTTCCCATCCTTTTTAGGAAAAATTACTAAGGGTGAAACCCACTGAATATCTGATATTGGATAGACGAAATTGACATTAAACAGTTTTTGTAGTTCTTCCTTAACAATCTCCCTTAGATTTGGATTCATTCTTCTTTGAGGTTGTCAAATTGGTTTGGCATTTTCTTTAATGTAGATATGATGTATACAAGTATTATGATCAATTCCCTTCATGTCAGTATACTCTCATGCATAAGCAGAGGAATGTTCTTGTAAGATCTTTATTAATTATTTCTTTTGAAATTATTCCAAATTATATTTGATATTCAAAGTTTTTACTTGAAAGGTTTCAATTGTAGAATTACCAATTTTTTCCATAGAATGAAAGGATAGTTGACAGGATGATAAATATTCAATATTGCATTGTTCTTGAAAACTCTGACTAGGTTCACAATATGATGAAGATTCGTTATTTTCCATTAAATTCAAAATTTGATCTTCCTTGTCTATTTGTGAAGTGGAAAAGATTGGTCTTATATAAAAGTTATCATCTATCCATTCTTTATTTTCAACCTCTACTGTTTTTTTTTTTAATGGATATAGTGTGAATTTATTTGTTGTACTCCCATCAGAAATGAACATGTCACCAGATCTACAACTTATAAAAGCATCGGCTATAGATAGCCATGGTCTTCCTAGAATAAATGGATGTCCTCCTAAGTTATTCTTGGGTGTTAAAATCATAAAATCAACAGGGTATTCCCAAGAATCTAAGGATGCATATATATCTTATAATACACCATCAGGTTTGATTATAGATCTATCTACCAATTGTAACAATGTAGGTGTATATTGAAGTTTAGAAAGTTTTAATTGATTCGTAGTTTGTCTACTCATGATATTTATGGTTGCTTCTAGATCAATCAATGTATTTATGGATCTCCACACCATTGATGTGTGTTTTCACAATGGAACTTCCTGGATCAAGATATTTCTGATTGTTGTTTTACCCATCATGATATCTGCAATTTTTCCAGCTAGTTGGATTCTTTTGATTTCTTTTCTTTTTCTTCCAGGTCTTTTTATGCTCAAGTCCCTAATTGTTTTTGATAAAATTAGTATTTCCTCAATGGCTTGAAGAAAATGAGTATTTATGAAAACATTATTCAATTCACCTAACATGTCATAATCAGGCAATACAATTTGTTTTTCTACACCTTCATCAATTTTTAATCTCTTAGGGAAAGATGGTTTTGAAACAGATACTGAACGTTGTTCCATAATAGGAGTTGAGTTATTTGAATGTGTTGGAGTAACTTGTTTTTGAGTTTTTTCTTTTTCATTAAGAGACTTTTCTTCTTCAGAGATCTTTTTTTTTTTTTTTTCACTTTCTTGAATAACAATTGACGAGGACTTATTTTCCAATATTCTACCAAATCTAAGTTGAACATTGTTTAGATCTAGTGGAGTTATCTTGTAGGTTTGAAAATTTTATCCTTCCATATTGTAAACATGTTGTGAATTTTTATTATCATTCAGGTTTGGGAGTGGTTGGGCAGGCAATTGATTTGGTCTTTGAGGAAATGGTAATGAAAGTTGTCGATTCAAATTGTGAGGTTGAGTTTGTTGAATGAGCTAAGGACAATATTGTGGAGGAAAAGTAGGATATGATTGTTGAAATTGTGGAAATTGAGGATATTGAGGGTATTTTCCATAAGGATTTTGCCATCCTTGTGACAAAGGTTGTGGCCATGACTGCCAAGGCATTGGGGCAGTCCAATTACTTTGTGAAGATTGTGCAAATGGTTGAGTGTTAAAACCTTGAGTTGTATTTGGCTGTGGATTTTTCCAAGGTCTTTTAGCAATAAAATGGAGAGGATCTACCTGATTTAGTACTCCTTGATAAACCACTTTAAGACCTAGTATTAAGGACATTCTTTTGTATCATGATTTTCCACAAAAACAACACAAGTTTCTACACTCTTTAAGTCAAGAGGACATTCTCTCAAGGCATGTTTCTTTCTGCACTTCGAGAAAAAAAATGGACAATGCAACATTTTCAGCTTTTTTCTTATTTTGTATTTTAAGGGTGCCAATTTGTTCACTAAGACTCCCCAAAAAAATTGTTTTAAAATTATCAAGAAAATTTCCTAATTCTGCTTACTTATTGTCCCAACTAAAGATTTATTAATCCTTGATAAAAGAGGATCTCTTGGATTTTTCCAAGTTCTTGCTTTTCCTCTTGAAATGTTATGCACAACTCACAAATTTCTCCTAGTGACAACTGAGAAATGTCTCCCTTATACATTAGATTGAGAAGAACAATCCACTCATCTCTAATGGATTTCAATAAGAGAGCTTTCAAAGTTTCCTCATCTAGATTATTCATTTTTTCCCTTTTAACATTATAAGAAAATATTCCAACAAAGTCTTCACGATTTTCATCTTCTTTTTGTACCATTTTAAAGACTTCATCCTTAATATTATGGGGCATACAATAGTCCTTATATTTCTCTAAGAATGTATTTTTCATTTGTTCCCATGTTCTTATGGAGTTTATTCCTAAACTCATAAACCATTTTAATGCTGCATCTCTAATGGTTGCAAGGAATAATTTCAATTTTTTAGCATCATGTAGATTATCATATGATCTACACAAGACTTCAAATTCAAAGAGAAATGTCTTAGGATCTTCACTGCTTAATCCATGAAAGTTTGGAAGGATAGAGAGTGAGATATTTTTCATTGTTGCAGATGTATATTCATCGAGGATAAGAAATCCAAAGGGTTTTGTATTTATATCTTCTCCTCTTCATCTTCCTCCACCTCTTCCACCTCCTCTCCCCCCTCGAATCCTAGGTTGTTCACCATTCAAATTATGTACCTCTCCTTCCCCTTCTCTAGCCATTATAGATTCTTCAGAACTAATATAGGGTTCTGGTTCTGGTTCTAAGATTGGGTTTCGAACTTCCTCTAGTTCCTTTGGTTCTTCTATCAATGGTTTGAAGTAGGTTTCTTCTTCCTCTTCTTAAGTAGAAACTTCCAACTCTTGAGCTAGAATTTGTTCTCCAGTTGAAGATAGAAAAATTACTCCTATTGTTGGGGATATGTGATTTTCTTCTTATGGCTTATGTTGATGATGTTGGTGAATCTCTAGGTTGTATTTTGGATGTTAATACCTTACGGAGTTTATGTTTTCCTGCTATGGATGGAATTCAAGTTTGTGTGGGTGGTGTGGCACTACGAGGTCGTGGTGGGGTAAGTGATGTTGTTGGAATTACATTTATTCCTCTACCTACAAATTTACCCCTAGAGTCTCTTTCCCTATGCATATCATGTTTTTTTTATTGTTTGTTTTTTTTATCCAAAAGAATTCAAGGCTTCTATTTACACCTCCCCGACAAAAATGCCAAAATGTTTGTCAATTTAATTTTCCTAAATTGATTACATAAATTATTGACCAGAGTTGGTAAACTTTTGAAGTGCAAGTGCACAATATATGCTAGAAGCCTATTTATTAAGTTGAATTTATTAATTGATTAAGTTATTGGAAATGTGTTTTTAAGTTTTGTATTCTTATTTTAAAAATGAAATTAAGATTGCTATCTAGTGAAATAAAATGACTGTGAATCTAAAAAAATATTCCTTTCTTAAAAAATGAAACTATAAAGAACTCACACTTGCAGGATGGAAACTAGACTAACTCACACTTGCTAAATGAAAATTAGATTAACTCACTCTTTCTAAATGAAAACTAGATTAACTCACACTTGCTGTATGAAAACTATATTAACTCACACTTGCTTCAAAATTGAAAGTTCAATAAAGTAACTACAATCAAACCACACTTCTTTTTGAAATTAAACTAAGAAAACTTTTGAATAAAAAATGCTCTAAACATAATGCTAAGAGGAATCTATATACCTAAGTCTATAGAGAGAAACATATTATGCTATACAATCGAAATGTTTTTTGATGAAATTCCAAAGAAATCACAAAGAAACCACTGGTATTTTAATGAGTCAAATCAACTACATAAATTGTAAAATAGGGTTGTAATGTTATCATAAGAAGATCAAGACTATGAATGGCCAAGATTAATATTTGATGATAAAAAAAAAATAATGAAGAACTTCGCTACTTCTTTTCTAGTCAAAAGAAATATCACTATTTTTATCTAATTCTGAAATCAAACTAAGAATTATGAAATGAAACATGTATGAAAATACTACAAAAAATAATAATAAACAAGGAAATCTTAAGTTTAGAAACCTCATTGTTTGCAGGGGCCCTCCACAAACAGGTGGTCACAAGCTCCAAATGAACAATTAATTACGCATCAAGTCTTCAAAGGCACTTCCATTAAATAAAAACAGAAAGTTTTAAAACGATTACAGTCACCTAAAATTCATTCATGTTTTCCCCTGTTCTGTCCTGCCTTACGGTATTTATAAAAACCATTTAATAATTGTTTGTGGTTTTCATGCCTACTTTCGGCTAACAGAGTTCTAATTTAACTATTAAACTAAGAAATAGATAATGATTCACTCATGATTTTCTATTCGGCAAAGAAAATCGTGAGGCAGTTTCATCTCGGACTCTCGCTCGCTTGCTCCAGCTACGTTTTGACTGTTGCCTTTGACCACGTGATTCAGGCTTTCTTCTAACAATTTGGTGTAGGTGAATAGGAGGAGATCGTTGAGGGGATCAACATCTTTCTACCCATATCTCTCCTTCCTTGAATGGCGCCTCGGACCCTGTTTAATAATGGTGTTGGCTGCAGAAATGGATGTTAGCTGCAGAATTGCACGAATCTGGTAACTAATTCAAAATTTAACTTAATAATAAGGAACATTTAGGAAATATGAAAAATAGGATAATTACTACCTTACCTATGTCAGAAACCTGCAATTTGATGCCTATCAAGTTAAAAGAAATGGTCAAGGAGAAGGAAAATAAGTGAAGAAGAGTGTCAAGATGAAGCATTCATGAGGCTCTACACCTTTGATATTTGGTCCCACAATTTACCTACTCTCCAATCATTCCTTCCCCATCTCAGGAACATTTCCCCTCACATCTAGTTCACTATGGAGCTTGAAGAAAACCATTCCCTCCCCTTTCTTGATGTCCTTGTCTCTCATCTTACTGATGTCTCCCTTATTGACCAAGTCTATCTGAAGAAGACTCACACTAATAGGTACCTTAATTATAACTCTAACCATCATCTCACTCAAAGGTCTGTAGTTCTCAAAACCTAGGTCACCAGATTCATTCATATCTCCTCTTCTCATTCCTTTCCAATTGAAAGATCCCATCTCACCAAAGCCCCCAAATCCAATCATTACACCTCTTCCCAGATTAACAAGGCCTTTCATTATGTCCTTCACCCCTAACCAAAAATCCTTTCCAATAACCCTCCTCTAGCCAAAGTAACCCTTCCCTACATTCAAGGGGTTGCTCATCATTTATCGAAAATCATTTCCAATAAGAATATCAAGACATTTTTCAAGCCCCAGAAAACCCTTTTTCACCTCTTCAGATTGGCCAAGGATAAGAATGAACCTATGCTAGGTCCTGGAGTCTATGAAATCCCTTTCTCCTATAAAAAGTATTACATAGGGAAAACTAGAAGATCCTTCAGAGTTTGGCTCAAAGAACATATGGATAACACCTACCATAATCGCACTGCTAAATCCACCATCGTTGAAAACTCCCATTATACAAAACACCTCATTTGTTTTGATAAAACCAAAATCCTAGCCTCTTCCCCCTTCCACTCCAACCGTATCATTAGAGAATCCCTTCGGATTGAAAATCATCCTAACAACTTTAATTAGAAAGATGGATACCAATTAAGTCATTCTTGGAAGCCCACCATTAATTTCTTAACCTTTATCTATGTTCTCTCTAATAATAATTTTAACCCATCTTAAACCTCCGCTCTCTTCCTTTTCTTCTTCTACACCCTCCCTTTCTTTTCGTCTTCTCAACCCTCCTATTCATTTATTTCTTCTTTTACCTTTAATTTCTAAATGGTGTTCTTTAAGCCTAATTTTACTCATCAACCTTGGTTATCTCTCTTCCTTTTATCCTACATAGCTCTTATCTAATTCTTAAGTATACATTAATTCACATTTTTCCTCTTTAATTCTAATTTTACCTTTTTCTAATTTGTCAAATTTCATTTCATTCCATTCCCATCCCTGTGTTATTCCTAATAATTTTATTCAATTCATTTTATATTTTTTGAATTATTTGCCTCTTTCTTTTCTTACATCTAAATTAATTTATATTTGATTAATCAATTAATTAATTTTTATTCTTTTAATTTAATTAATCTTTGATGATGATAATAATAATAATAATAATCAAAATTATATATTAATATGATCATTTATTAATTAATATATACAATTAACTTATTATACCATATTCTTAACTAATAGAATTAAACAACCATTTTTTATTGTTATCCATTGGATTTTTAATATTATATTGTTATTATTATTATTATCATTATTGTGATTATTATTTCTATTTGACTTGATTTTTGAATCAATTTTCAATTTCAAATAATTTCCGTTATTTATATTTAATCAAGGATCTCATCATTCTTGCCCCTAACGGCTAGTTTCTTGATCCCTCCTCTATTTAAATCAGTTTAACACTCTTCAAAATTAGTTGGAAAGCTTAATGTCCCTAAAGATGGGTAAAGTGTTCACATGAAATATCAGGAATTCCAATGACAACACAAACTATACTGGAAGTCTTCATCTACATAAGGAAAAAAATTAATAGCTCAAGATCCAGATGCATCTGGTAGGAGTGAAAGCCTATACCCTTACAGGCCACTAACGAGTAATTCCAGGAGACATGGTTTTCCTTGAATAACGGTAATGAGTTAGCTTGCAATAGCAGATAGAATGTTGGTTTGGATGCTAAGTTATGATAGGTTTTCACATTGTACATAAACAAACACAAAAGCAAAACAAAACAAAAAATCACAATTTTACTCCCAAAATCATATGTCACAAAAGTATTATTTTTTTGTGTGTAGAGGAGTTAGCAAATAGGCTAGTCTTGTACATTCTAATAGCTACGACTATAACCTCTAAGTGACTCAGGGTCGATTCCAGCCACTACCTCTATAACCTCTAGGTGACACGGGTCGATTCCAACCACTACCTCTATAACCTCTAGGTGACACAGGGTCAATTCCAACCACTACCACTATGACTTCTAGATGCCTATGTCTCCCCTTCCATTGGAACAGGTGATTCGAGTGGATTTGAACCTCGAACCTCCTTTCACATAACACTTCATTTTCATGACCATCCCCAATTTAGTTGGCTTAGGGGATGAAACAAAAATATTAATTATTTGAATTCTTCCTTTTAAATATGTTTTAGGGATTATGAATTAAAACTATTAATATAAAATCTTGTGATCTTTCAGTTTATGATGGTGATGATGATGATGATATATATATATATATATATATATATATATGTTACACAGTAATTTGTCACTGCCTTCCTGTCAGTCACCCTGCTGTGCCCAGAATTCACAATCACCAAGTTCCTGCTTCCTGAACTGGCCCAAAAACCCATTTATCCAAAGTTTTGTTCATCAGCGCGTCTGTTCCCAAAATACCCGCGATGACTGGCGCCCTGTAGTGTATTCCGTGCGCTGCCAGCTCGGAAGGACATCACTTTTCCACGCTGGTCGCCAGCGCGCCTTTCCCGTGTTCTTCCACACTGACATGACTGTCCCAGTTATGTAGACGCGGCGACATCGCGTCAGTTGCCTCATAATCCGCGCTGATCCAGTTTGGACGAATTTGTTCAAACAGCCAGCCTTCCAGATCACTCCAGGCTTGGTTGTTAGCTTTGTGAATGTCGACTCCCTTCTATGGCATGTCTGTTCGACCCTTTGCAACAACTTCCCTTGAAGATAAGCTCATCCTTCCACCCTTATAGGAGACTCCTTCTCCTATATAAACTCTCACCATTACCATGGGCAGCTAGTTTGGATAGTTAGACATAGCTTGGATTGTATAGAGCTTATAGTGCTCAGATTGCTGCTACTATAGGTATTTGGTGTGCTAGGTGTGGAAGTGATTGATTGCTTAGGGAAGGTTGTTTTGTGTTGCTTGTATGTGAGAGAGAGTTGTTTGTCTTGGGAGAATCATCCTCAAAGGTGAATGCTTGAGATACATGCTGACTGATATATATATATATATATATATATATATATATATATGTTACACAGTAATTTGTCACTGCCTTCCTGTCAGTCACCCTGCTGTGCCCAGAATTCACAATCACCAAGTTCCTGCTTCCTGAACTGGCCCAAAAACCCATTTATCCAAAGTTTTGTTCATCAGCGCGTCTGTTCCCAAAATACCCGCGATGACTGGCGCCCTGTAGTGTATTCCGTGCGCTGCCAGCTCGGAAGGACATCACTTTTCCACGCTGGTCGCCAGCGCGCCTTTCCCGTGTTCTTCCACACTGACATGACTGTCCCAGTTATGTAGACGCGGCGACATCGCGTCAGTTGCCTCATAATCCGCGCTGATCCAGTTTGGACGAATTTGTTCAAACAGCCAGCCTTCCAGATCACTCCAGGCTTGGTTGTTAGCTTTGTGAATGTCGACTCCCTTCTATGGCATGTCTGTTCGACCCTTTGCAACAACTTCCCTTGAAGATAAGCTCATCCTT
Source organism: Pinus tabuliformis (assembly GCA_031772625.1). Taxonomy (NCBI): domain Eukaryota; kingdom Viridiplantae; phylum Streptophyta; class Pinopsida; order Pinales; family Pinaceae; genus Pinus; species Pinus tabuliformis. The sequence continues at coordinate 308,521,825 of CM062819.1, read as the reverse complement.
CCACCCTTATAGGAGACTCCTTCTCCTATATAAACTCTCACCATTACCATGGGCAGCTAGTTTGGATAGTTAGACATAGCTTGGATTGTATAGAGCTTATAGTGCTCAGATTGCTGCTACTATAGGTATTTGGTGTGCTAGGTGTGGAAGTGATTGATTGCTTAGGGAAGGTTGTTTTGTGTTGCTTGTATGTGAGAGAGAGTTGTTTGTCTTGGGAGAATCATCCTCAAAGGTGAATGCTTGAGATACATGCTGACTGGCCCCTCCTGAGAAGGTTACCGACGTCAAAACATTTGGTTGTACTCTTCTCTATTTTGATTAATAATAGATGACTACTATTATTGTTCCATTCTCATTTGTACTTGCAATGGTTAAATGTGAATTACATCTTTTCTGACTGATGTATGGTTGCTTTTACTAGATTTCACGCTTGCGTTTGTTTCCTCTTCATGTGTGCAGGTATCTATTCGCGGAGATCGCGGAGGATTGTGACCAGCCAAAGCGAAGGAGCGAAGGCAACATCTCTTCGTCAAACGACAGCGCTGGAATCCAAGTAGGTGCTCTTTACCTCTTGTTTAATTGTAATTAGGAACATGCATAGCAGCATTGTTTGATTGTTGCTAGACCCTTGATGGGCTAGTAGGGATCGCCTCTATCCGTAGAGGGGATTTACCTCATCAACAATTTGGCGACTCCGCTGGGGATCAACCTTTTTGTCTCTTGAGTCCACTTTTGTGTTTAACTTTGATTGATCTCTTTTCGAGTTTTTGGGATTGTCTCTTTGCTTATGAACTTTCTGGGTATTTCTGGGAAGCATTTTTATTGTTAAAAGGCTCTTGCCTTTGGTTTGGGGAGCTTTTATTTTTGGCCTTGCTTGTTTTTGCTCTCAGCGCGTTTTAATTCTGAACAGCCGCGCTGACATCGCGACCCTGTTCGTTGGTTTTCTATCCATCGCGCCTGTACGTCTAACAGTCGCGCTGACCTCGTTTTCAGAGACAGCGCGCTTTATTCGTGTCCTTCCGCGCTGGAATCGCGGCCCCGCTTCTTTGTGGTTTTTGTCATCGCGTCTGTGTGCTTTCTTTCCGCGCTGACCTCGTTTTTATGAGACAGCGCGCTTTATCCCTGTCATTCCGCGCTGACGTCGCAAAGTTGCTACAGGCCTCCCCCTGTCAGCGCCGAGTTGCTGAAGGCTACCCGCGCTGATCCTGTAAAATTCATTTTTGACCAAATTGGCCTCTTGAACCTCTTGCTGTGACTTTCCCTTCTTCTCTCCACCTGTCTGATGACTTGTTTTTCATTGTCTGAACTCTGAACTGCTTGATTGCGGAGCTTGGTTCCATAGGGTTCTGTTTTTGCTCAGTTCTTAAGTTTGCAAATACCTTCCCTTTTTGCTTTCGCTGCTTGGTTCGTGTTTCCATCGTTACTTTTGCAATTGCTGGATTGTGTTGGGTCTCTAGTTGACTGGTTGTGACTCTCATCCTTCGGGTGTTCGCTTTTCTCCATTGATTTCACACTCTAGCCCTAGGACATCTAGAGGCCGTGTGTGTGTCAAGCCTACCGTAGGGATCTTGTTTGCTTGTTCGACCAGCCGATTTCAGATTTGTTTATGCACTTGTTCAGTGATTGTTGGAGTGTTTGGATTGTGTTTCCGAGTGGTTTTTCGCTTCCCCCTTGCTTGCAATCCTCGCTTGTCTTGCCGAGCTTAGATCACATAGCTCGTGCAGAACTTAGTTTTCCTTTTGATTTGGGAATCTTTGTTGAGTGTTTTGGGAACTTTGTGTGCTTTCATTAGGCAATTGCATTTTTCTTGGTGTTCTGGTTCCTCCAAATTATTTTAGATGCTTTGTGTCACTGAAAGAAAATCAAACTAGTGGCTTTGCTTTTAAAAATTGAAAAGGAAAAGAATGTTTCATTGATTTGCATTTTCAAAAGAAAAAGTTTCCTTTCCTCGCTTTTAGTTGCATTAGGCTGTTTGATTGATTGTGTTCGTTTTGTTTGATTGAAATCTCTTTACCCTTCTATAGCTAGAATTCATCGAACAAAATGATTCTCTTTGACATGTAGTTTGCATCTAGGTAATTGTGAGAGAACATACGATAGGACCTGAAATCGAAACTTAAACTCAAGATCAACTATAAAATGAACCGAATGAATCTAAAAACGCATTGGAACTAAACGCAAACATCTAGAGGTCTAGGTTAGAGACATGTTCCGGCGTCTTTAAACATAGTCACTGTTGTTTCACATTAGGTTGGGTGATTCCTCCTTCTGTGACTCGATAGTGGTCTAACACGGACTGCGCTCCCACGTACCGTCGCGTATATAGGGAGACCCCGCTAGGCTTTTATCCTTTATCCATAGGAAGCCGAGTCTGCCGCCTTGTGAACCGTAATGCACCGAACACAGCATTCGGGAAGATTGACTGCAGTACGGAAAGTCCTTGGCTCTCATACGAGTGCTGATGTGTATAAGTAGTTTTACGGGTTGCTTGGTAAACCCTATACCTAGAGTCTCCAGAGGAGTCACTTTTGATCCTTTTCGGACTCCCTAAATGAAAAGGTGCCAGTGAGCTTCTTGTCACTTCATGCTCATTAAACATTCGAAGGAGACTGGAGTCATCTTTTCGTCCTTTTCTCGACTCTTGAAACATGAAAAGGTCAAGTTTGGTTCTTGTGTCTTAAAAGTTTATTCGGCCATGATAACATTACCTGGTTAGATTTTGTGTGCGTTAGCTTGAGTAGGTTTCGTTTTATTTCTCAATGGCAACTTTTCCGGGATTCACTAACCCAGGTTCCCCCTCTGATGGGAATCCAGGACAATTCCCTCCTCTTGGGAATATTGGTGCTCCGTATATGGCGACGTTGTCCCTACCAGGGTTAACTGTCGGGTTGCCTGTGTGGTTGTTTTCAACCTCTTTGGTCCCTACCGTATCGGCTGTTAGTCCATCAGTCCCTCCACCTGAACGACATCATGTTGATCCTAAGGTGGATCTCTCCCCCTCGACGCCTACTTCTACGTCGTCCTCTTGTACTTCGCCTGGTGAAATTCTCGATGTGAGTAACCAGGTGGCTAAGAAGAAGAAGAGGAAGACCAAGAAGAAGAAGTCCCCTCAGGGAGAGCCTACACACACAGTCCCCCTCTCAAGTCCAGCTATCCACTCCAGTACACCTGAAGTCGGGTCACCTTCTGCTCCTCCGCGGAAGGTTAAGTTTCCTTGTCGATTATGCAGGGAGGACCATCTGCTTCGTGATTGTCCTGGCATTCCCAGGGTATTAGAAGTTTGGTCTCACGATCCGGCCCGCCCTTCATCGTCCACTGATGATCATGGCGATGCTACCTCATCAGTTGGGAATGGTAAGGAAAAAGGGAAGTTTCGAATCCCCTGTCGACTTTGTGAAGGCAAACATCCCCTTCACCTTTGTCCCCTCATGGATAAAGCCTCTGCTGTGTTGGAAAGTCTTGCTGCTCCTCCAAATCCATTTCCCGCTGGTTATCAACGTCTTTCTACAGCTGTAGATCGCGCCCCTGTCGACAATGAGATTGGTTCACATTTTTCTCTTGTCCAGGCCCCTCTTCCCGAACCTGGCTGTGTCCAGGCTGTTCCAGACCAACCATTGGTCGGAAATAGTGTTGACTGGAGTCCATCTCCTGTCGACCACTCTGTTTCAGAAGAGAAAAATTCTCATATTCTTCTCGTCTCCTCAGATTCTCCTGAGCTTGATAAAGGTTCTCCTGAAACCTCTCCGGAGAATTTAGATTCGGTTCTTTCCGAGCAGGGGGGCAACCATATGGTTCCCCCACCAAGTAGTTCGGTCATTTCCTTCGATTGGAGTTGTTTGACTACCCCTCCCCTTCCATCCCATGTGCCTTTCTGGGTCACCGCCTATGCTTGCAATAAGGCGTTGCCCGGCACTATGTTAGACGAAGGAGCATCGGTTAGTATCATGCCCGTTACTACTTGGCGAGCTTTGGGTTCCCCATCGCTTGTACCTATCGCACCGAATCTCACTGCCTTTGACGGAGGAACGAGTCAACCATTAGGGATCCTTCCACAGTTTCCTATTACTTTGGGAGGCAAGACCGTCTATATAGACGTCTCGGTTACCCAAGGTTCTTTAGACTTCAGTCTTCTCCTTGGTCGTGACTATGTGTATGCCATGGGAGCCCTTGTTTCTTCACTTTTCCGTGTGGTTTGCTTTCCACACGATGGAAGAATAGTGACGATCGATCAATTATCGTTCCTTCGTCCACAAGCCCCTCCGACACAATTGTCCTTCCCTCCTGGTTTTCATCCACCTGTTGCATCTGTCTCACCCCAGATCAACTACGTGGCCACCTCCCCCGTGCCTATATCCAGCAATGTCGCCGTCGTGCATAGTGTGCTGGGGGCATTGGGTCCTGACTTCCGAGATATTGACCTCCCACCGGGAGCGCCACTCTTGGAAGCCTCGACTTCCTGTTCATTATGATGAAGTTCAAGCGGAGCATAGTTCACTTTCCTATGTCAAGCTCCCTAAAAAATGAAATTAGGTCTGGTTGGAGCATAGTTCCTTTTTGGTGTCAAGCTCCTTAAAACATGAAACTAGGCTTAACCGAGGATAGTTATGATCTTGTGTCGACCTCGTTAAAAAACGGAACAAGGAGACGAGCATAGTTCCTGATCTTGTGTCAAGCTCATTAAAAAATGAAACACGGGTTATGAGGATAGTTCTTTTACTGTGTCAACCTCATTAAAAAATGAAACACCTCCCTTTCCAGATCGAGTCTTTTGATTAAGATCTCGTAAAATACAAGTCGAGTCTTTCATAGATCTCGAGAGTGAACCTTCATTCCATCCACTGTGTTGAATGCAATGAAGCTTGGGGGGCATGTACCTCGATTTGCGTTATTATGCTGGGGGCATGCGAACTTATAACAAGCATAGTTTTTCGTTTCAAGCTTGTGTAAACATGAAACATAATCCAAGCAGAGTTCTCCATGGTTCAAGCTTGTGTAAAAATGAACCCATACCCGATTTACATCTCGTGATTGCCATTTTTATCCGCTAAATTCTGCTAGATGAGCCTTGGTTGTTTTCATTCCATCGCCACCATCTCTTTGGCCGATCATATGCTTTCACTTGGTTGTTTATCCTTTCCTGAGGAACCGCAGCGATGAGTGGTTTTATTAGCCAGCCTCTTGACCATTACATGTTTTGAGCAGTTCCACCATTACCGGAACCAGTTGATACCCTTTATACCACTCGTTCCTCTAGGACGAGTTTCCTTTAAGCTCTTTTCTGACTCGTAAAATATGAAAAGATTGCCGAGTATTTTTCCCTTTTTGACTCGTTAAAGAGAATAAAAATGGAGGTCTGCTTTCAGCTCTTTTCCGACATAAAACAAGAAAAGATGGCCGAGCCTCCTTTCAGCTCGTTAAAGAGAATGAGAGGCGGTCATTTTAAGCTCTTTTTCCGACCGTGTAACTTAAAAAGATTGCCGGGTGTTTGTCGTTTCGCACTCGTTATCGGCCCTAAAACGACGTGTTTTCGACCGCTTTTTTACTTTTTCGGGTCAAAAGCACTATTTACGAAAAGTACTCCTCGATCGTAATGGTCGGGCGGTTCTTTCGAGCATTGTTTTATACTTTTTCGGGCTCGAGAGACACAACTGTACGAAAAAGGACCCCCCTGGAGTCTTCTTTTCTGCTGTCTTTTCAGGCTCTCTAAACAAGAAAAGACGCCGAGTTTTTCCTTTGTCAGGCTCGTTAAACACTTGATGACATTGGACATCGTCGAAATGAAACTCTTCAAGCATATGCTATCCCCGTCAAGCTTGTCACCCAAAAATAATCGGGGTACCTGCCAGAAATGGTGGGGAAAATGGAACTGTAATAATTGTCGTGTCGGCAGTATGTCGCTCTTGAACATGCACTAGTCTGCATTCGTGTCTGGGTGGGGATATCTCATCTCGTTTCACATTAGCCTCCGTGGGTTTGGGTTACCCTGTTTTGACCTCTCATCTGCTCATTGCCCTGTCACCATGACCTCTGCTCATTTGATGTCAAATACTGCCAAATCCACCGTCGTGCCGCCAATATGTTCAAGAGAAGTTGACCTCTGCATTAGTAAAACCTTCCCTTATATCTCACACAAATCATTTTTTCTCTGTCTTGCGTCGATGATGTGGGAAACATTATGGCCCACCTTCGATCAAAGTCACTTCCTGTCGACTTCAGCTCATTATCCGGGAAGGTGACTTAGAGACTCCCTTCAGGTGCCTTAGAGCCTGCATGCCCTAATGGCAGGTTCTTCGTGTTCGACGTGAGGTTTACATCATTGGCCTCCGATCGAATGATTCCGTGGGTGTTCGACACCAGCTCATTGATTCACATGCCGCAGATTGTACCTATAGTACCTTGAGGGCCATTGTCATTATTGGTGGTACCTCTTGCGTCTGTTAACAGTTTTCATCATTAACTGGTAATCAGACGATGTTCATGCATGTTCGACTTCAACCCATGTATTCACATGCTTGAACTTGTACTTTGTTCGGATCGGGACGGAGCGCGAGACCCTGGATCCCTGTCTGTTTATGGTCCAGGTTGCGATTTTGTGGATGATCATTACATGACTCATTGATGGATGGCTGCGCCCATACCTGAATCTTCATGGATGGCTGCGACCATATCTTATCATTATTATGGTCTCTTTAGCTGGGTGGCTGCGTCCATTCCACAGACCTTTTCGCATGTCTTTTGGATGGCTGCGCCCATGCCTCGACTGCATGTACTTGATTATCAGAGATATTTCAGTCCTTCCTGGTGATGTTCCAGTTCGGCGTGTGTTGTAAAGCATTTCACCCCTCCCACTTTCTCGGTCTTCATGCTTTAGGGGGCATCTGTTACACAGTAATTTGTCACTGCCTTCCTGTCAGTCACCCTGCTGTGCCCAGAATTCACAATCACCAAGTTCCTACTTCCTGAACTGGCCCAAAAACCCATTTATCCAAAGTTTTGTTCATCAGCGCGTCTGTTCCCAAAATACCCGCGATGACTGGCGCCCTGTAGTGTATTCCGTGCGCTGCCAGCTCGGAAGGACATCACTTTTCCGCGCTGGTCGCCAGCGCGCCTTTCCCGTGTTCTTCCGCGCTGACATGACTGTCCCAGTTATGTAGACGCGGCGACATCGCGTCAGTTGCCTCATAATCCGCGCTGATCCAGTTTGGGCGAATTTGTTCAAACAACCAGCCTTCCAAATCACTCCAGGCTTGGTTGTTAGCTTTGTGAATGTCGACTCCCTTCTATGGCATGTCTGTTCGACCCTTTGCAACAACTTCCCTTGAAGATAAGCTCATCCTTCCACCCTTATAGGAGACTCCTTCTCCAATATAAACTCTCACCATTACCATGGGCAGCTAGTTTGGATAGTTAGACATAGCTTGGATTGTATAGAGCTTATAGTGCTCAGATTGCTGCTACTATAGGTATTTGGTGTGCTAGGTGTGGAAGTGATTGATTGCTTAGGGAAGGTTGTTTTGTGTTGCTTGTATGTGAGAGAGAGTTGTTTGTCTTGGGAGAATCATCCTCAAAGGTGAATGCTTGAGATACATGCTGACTGGCCCCTCCTGAGAAGGTTACCGACGTCAGAACATTTGGTTGTACTCTTCTCTATTCTGATTAATAATAGATGACTGCTATTATTGTTCCATTCTCATTTGTACTTGCAATGGTTAAATGTGAATTACATCTTTTCTGACTGATGTATGGTTGCTTTTACTAGATTTCACGCTTGCGTTTGTTTCCTCTTCGTGTGTGCAGGTATCTATTCGCGGAGATCGCGGAGGATTGTGACCAGCCAAAGCGAAGGAGCGAAGGCAACATCTCTTCGTCAAACGACAGCGCTGGAATCCAAGTAGGTGCTCTTTACCTCTTGTTTAATTGTAATTAGGAACATGCATAGCAGTATTGTTTGATTGTTGCTAGACCCTTGCTGGGCTAGTAGGGATCGCCTCTATCCGTAGGGGATTTACCTCATCAACAATATATATATATATATATATATATATATATATATATATCGGATTCACGGACCCCATAGATTAGTGACCACTATGTCCATGGAATATTTGTACCAGGCAGATCACCCAAAGGAACCACTTCTTGTCGGCTCATCCACGAACCCTCACCTCGAGACTATGGAGAGAATTGAACCCATGACTTCTCAATGTCAAAGGTACTTTAATAATGAGGACTTGACCAATTGAGCTAACCATCGAGGCTATATGATGATGAAATTAACCTCCACTAAAATTTATGTAATACCTAATCTTTAAGAATATTTACTAAACATATAAAGATAGGTCAATATCCACATTACTACAAAACATTAAATAATTCATAATAGAATAAATACGATTCATTATATATATTTATATATCTCACATACTTCTTATTAAAGTGTATATGTGAGTGAGACATTGTTGATGGTAAACATAAGTTAATTGTAGGGGTGCTTAGAGAATCGCAAGCCCTTGAGTTGTTGGAATCATGATTGTTGTCTCTTTTAACTATTTGGGTTTGGATAACCCCTCCAAAAAATTAGCTTTGAGATGGATGATACTTATTGAAAACCTGTATATATTACTCCTTTCAAAAAACTTAGGTGATGGAGATAAGATATCTCACCCTTTATTATATATGTTTCCAGGTTGGTTTTTCTTTGGATTAGATGCAAGGGTTCGTTTTGGGCTTTCCAATAGGCTTCAATACATGAACAATTAAAGTAAACAATTCCTTGGGCGTGGATTTGGTCCTAGGTGCAATTTTTTTCCCTTGAAGTTGGGTATGGATCTCATGGTAATTAATATTTATGGCCCTTATCACGAACAAGCCCATTTCTAGAGTCGGTTAATGGAGAAATATTTTATGAAGTTTGAAAATTTGGTTGTTGTAGGGGCCTTGAATTTCATCATTAGTGCCTTAGAAGTTTGGGGTTATCACATCCATTTGGACTATATGTCTAACTTTTTCACTCGACTTTTGGTGAAAAATAATCTTATTGATGTAAACCCTATAAAATATAAACCCTCGTGGAGGAACAAATAAGTCTAGGTGGCAATGGTTGCTCAACATGTTACTAGATTCCTATTGGTTGAAGTTTGATGGAGAGAATCCCTATGTTTTGATAGTGGATTGGGGCTAGTGGAATCTTTGATCATTATTTGGTGCTCTTGGAACTGAAATGGGGGATATGAAAACCTACTAGCCTTTTTAAATTAAATGCTTTCTGGTTCACCCATGAATCCTTTATACATCTCGTGTCAAAATATTGGGCTCAATACACAACATACATAGACCTCCTGATAGCACAACATTTTGATGATAATTTAAAAATGGTGGGTGGTCTTATCATATGAGGTTAATGGATGATGTTGAACTTAAATGTGTGGATGAAGAGCTTGAAAAGATAGAGGATCCTAAAGGGGGAGGATATGAGTCCAAGGAATCCAAACAAAAAATGTTGCAGTTAGAGGCCTCGAAAAGGAAATTATGAGAGGAAAAGGAAGAGATTTTGGATAAAAAAAAACAAAGCAGTTTAGTTGAAGAGTGGAGACAAGAACAAAAAACTTTTTAAAAACTTTGTAAAAGGGTGCAAAGCATGCAACAATATATGGAACTTAAACACTCCAAAGGGAGGAAAATACCCTTAATTATCTTCCACTTTGAAAATTTTCAAATGCATTAGAGTAGACTCATCAAATCGAAGAGTCAATAATGCCAAACTCAAATCTAACATTTCTACTGCATGCACCCTAACCCCACACAGATTGGTGCATTCAATAAATGATATCTCGCTCCCTTCCCAACCAAACTCTAAGACAAATGATCCTATGACTATCACCATCATGTTGAAAGGTATGTGGGTACTTTGAGTGAATATGGGTAGTGGCCTGAAGGGAGAGTTGCTCAAATGATTAGCAAGTTGTGGCTTGCACTGATCCAAATGGAAAATGGCATCCACCCATGGTATTTATCCATGGTATTGTAAGTGGCATCTACCCATGGTATTCATCCTCCCATGGAATTTACACATGGTATTATAAGTGACATCGACCTATGGTATTCATTCACCCATGATATTTACCCACCCATGGAATTTACATGTGGTATTGCAACCAAAAAAAGACTATAAGTAACAAGTTGCATTTTGTAAAAGGATGGATTCTCTACCGCAATGTAGCTTTTACAAATATTCTCTATTTTAATAAAATAAAATTTCTTTGTGGTTTTTTATTATTGTTGTGTGTCCTCCTCTTTTCTTTTAGCATTTCATTTCTTTTAGATCTTGGCGGACTCCCCCTAAGATTCGATCAATGGTATTAGAGCCAGGTTACGATTCGATGGAAATGAGGGTTTGAAGCATATTTCAATTTCAAAATTGTGCAACAATCTTCGGAATTTTTTATGCAAGTGCTATGACCTCTACAAAGTATTCTAGAAGTTAAAAAATATCTCATTAGAAATTAATTTTCGTTATCTCAAATGATTTTTTTACGGAATTTGATTTCATTTCCCAATTTGAGAGATATGATCAATTGAAGTTAGACATGTCTGGAACATTCACGACTGCGCATACCACGAGTTTATGGAATCAATTTCTCACTCCACAGGTCATGAAATTTCAAGTGTTTTATATCACTGGAAATATCTATGCAATACCTCAAACATTTCTTTGACAAAATTTGATTTCATCACCTATAGCAGAAGTTATCAACAAAGTGGTAGCAAGAGGTCTATAATGTGAGAGAAGCCTTTAAAACATCTCATTGGATAGGAGAATCTACAACACCTATGACCACTTTTAATACAAGTCTATAACACATTTAGGTACATCTTTGGTGTTGCCTAGTTCTATACCCCACCCAGAATCCATGAGTTTTTATATCTGGAGCAACATTCAGAGCGGGTTCCCTTTGAAGACGTATCCTTCCACTCCACTTTATTAGGCACTTGCTTCACATTCATTAGTTTTAGCATAGAAACATTTAGTTTAGGTTATTTGGAGATGTGCCCTCCCATCTCAGGCTATGTAGGGATCTATTACTTCATCAACAGTCAGCATCAGGGTTATGGGTCAACCGCACAAAACCCTTATCATCGAAGTCCATTTTCTAGATCACATATTGTTAGTATCACAGTTGGCCACAAGCATTATAGGGTATCTCTATCCTCAAATCTTTATTTTTCATCGTTATGGGTCATCCACAAACCCACGCTTCATCGAAGTCCATTTTCTAGGCGGCACACTTTTGGTATCACAATTGATCACAAACACTACAGAGTATCTCTATCTTCAGATCTTCGTTCATCATGGTTATGCATTAACTGCACAAAACCTTTCTCTTCAGTGACTTCATATTCAACAAATGATTCTAAGGAGGCAACTTCACACAATGGGGACCATTGCTTCTTAAAGAGGGAGGAATGATCTGAATGGAAAATGACATCCACCCATGGAATTTACCCATGGTGTTGTAAGTGACATCCACCCATGAAATTCATTAACCTATGATATTGATCCATGGTATTGTAAGTGACATGTTCCATGGTATTCATCTTCCCATGGTATTTATCCACCCATGGAATTTATCTATGTATTGTAAGTGGCATCCAACCATGATATTTATGCACCCATGGTATTTACCCACCCATAGAATTTACCTATGGTATTGTAAAAGAAAAAAAACTATAAATAACAAGTCGCATTTTATAAAATGATAGATTATCCACCACAATGTAGCTTTTACAATTATTCTCTATTTTAATAAAAAAAAAATTAGGTGATTTTTTTTTTTTTTTATTGTGTTCTCCTATTTTGTTCTAGCCTTTCATTTTTTTAGAGCTTGGAGGCTTCCCCAAATCCAGATCATACAAACTTGCAGTGACAAGTGCATATGTAACTCAAAATTTTGATTAATGGAAAGAAGATGGAGAGAAGAAATGTACCACATTTCTCACTCTCATTCCAAAATCTAACGATCTTCAACCGTTTGACAATTTTAAGGCCATCTCTCTCTGTAATTATGTTTACAAAGTCATTGTAAAGATGATTTCCAATAGGATCAAGCCAATCCTATTCACGCCTTGTGATAGTATTCTGACAAGCCTAAGAAAATCCCTTGCGATGTATATAAACTGGACTTGTGATTCTTGGAGGAAGGCCCGGGTCCATGGAATTTCGTTGTTTCCAAGCATTGAATTATGAGACCTGATTCCATCTGAAGACCATTTTGAGGGCTGTCAATTTGTTTTATCTGCATGAGTTTTTCTATGGGTCTGGCAGTTTTGAGAGGCCAATTTTTTTTCTTTTGGATAGTATGAGCTCATCTTTGTTGTTTGATTGTGAAGTGGCATTGGGTTTCAGACCTGATGGTTCGTCAGCTCTGCATGAAGTATCATTAATGGATATCCAGCGCACTATTAATTGATTTTTCTGTTTAATATAAGGTATGATATATGTAGTTCTGTGATTATGGGAATCCTAGTTCTTCTGCATGGTTTATGCCTTGAGAGTTTATTGTGATGCAGTTCTAGTTCTTGCATGGCTTACTTGATTAGAAAAAAGAAAGATGGGAATTATATAGAATGATTTATATTGGGACCTGATTTCTCATTTTGTGTGCATGTAATATATGCCTGTAATACATGCAAGATTCTCCATTAAATAGAGCTTTCGTTTTAGCAATGGTTGATGAAAGACATTCAAGATTACAAGAGTGGGTGCTGATTTTCTTTCTTGATATAATTTTTGGAGATGGAGTACTAATTTTACTGATTGTGATGGAGAGAATCTAGGATCAAAGATCTTAAGGAATTCTTAAGGAGATCTCGTATATCTCCTTCATTGAGGAATCAGAGAGAATGATTTTCTTGCTGTCTGAAGTTTTCTCGTTTGATAACCTGTGATTGTTTGATGGGGATTCTGAGGTAGACCCCAAACAGGAATGAGCCGAGAGTTACAGAGCAGAGCATTGTTTCTTTTCTTTTTTTAGCATGGTCCTGTAGCAATCGACATTTTCAAAAGCAAAGTTACCAGAAGAACTAGTAATTCTCTGGTGCAGAAGAATTAGAAGTTTCCAAATTTTGTCTCAAAAACGTCAGGTTTTTGGCAGAGTGGGATAGAAAATTACCCGATTTCATGGCTTGGAGCAAAATCAGGTTCAACAATAATAAGCCTGTCATGCATGATCAATCAAGCAGCCTCTGATTCTCGAAACGATGATGATAATGATGGCATGTACGCCATTAATGATGATGGATTAAATCTATGGAGTTGTCTACCAGAGGACATAGTGGACAGGATTTTCTCGTGCTTGCCTCTCACAAGCATAGTCCACCTTCGCTGTGTCTGTAAGAGATGGAATTCCCTCGTTCGGTCCAAGAGATTTCAGACAGTCCTAGCTAAGGTTTCCAGTGACAAGCCATGGTTCATTCTCTGCACGATTGGAAGAGAATCCTGTTGCTATGATCCGTCCATGAACAAATGGCACATCATCATCAGGCCGCCTAATAATGGAAGATCAATACTATGGCCCTGCACATCAATCTTGGCAGTCTCAGGTAGCCTCGTGTGTCTGGGGAATCTAGTCCTCATCCACAAGGTGACCATGATCACATACCCATACCCTGGACCAATTTTTTTATAAATGTCCAGTGATGAATATTCTTAATTTATGCATAAACCATTTTATTGATTTATAACTATAATCGAATTATGATATGATCAATACAGAAATAAACAAAAGCCATAAAGATAAAAACATTGTTACAACATGCATCGCCTCAAATTTCCACTCTGCAAAAAAGAAAATACAGTGGCAACAAGGTTAAGTTACCCCTGAAAGCAAAAGAACGAAGATGTAACAAGTGGCCAAAAAACTTTGGCGGGTGATCGTCACGAATGACGGGGTCCGAGTCAAATGAGACTGATCGATAAATATCACCAAAACGAATGGCTTGGAATTTCAAAACAGAAACGAATGGGTTGGAATTTCAAAACAGACCCATCAAGGGTTTTCACAGCCACCAATGAAAGAACCAAGATAGGGTTTTCACAGCCACCAATGAAAGGAACCAAGATGTAAGAAGTCGCCAAAAAAAATTGATGGATGGATAAAGGAATCCAGATGTAAGAAGTCGCTAAAAAATATTGATGGATGGATAAATATCACAGGAAGGAATGTGTTGGAATTTCAAAAAGATCTACTCACTGTTTTTATACCTGGCGGACCATTCTACCATTCACAATTTCAAAGAAGCTTTTGTAAAATTTTATTAAGTTTGTTGGTTAAAAAATTTCAAGAAATCCTAATGTGTTTAAATTATTTTTTCCTTATAAAAATAGATACAGAATTATTAAGTTAGTTTAGTTTAAAATTCTAAAGTTTGACAGCTATAGTAATATTTAAAAAAAAATTGTTAATTTTTGTCAAAATCATATCAAAATTACTGTTAATCTGTATTTCACTTGCAAAGCCTTCAAAAGCTTAGTCTAAAAACCTTACATATTAGCGAAGAAAATAATGGAAATTCCAGTAAGATTATGATAAAATTTGACAGAAATTTTTGAAAATCTAAAATACAATGGTCAAACTTCAAGATTTTGGGTGCCCCAGAAATTTTCGATGGTGCTGAATCCATTTCCATCATCAAAAAACAATTCAAACACTCCAACACTTTGAGACAACGCCCAATCAAATTCCATATGACTTCAAGTGCACATCTCTATCAAATTCCATATGACTTCAAGTGCACATCTCTATCTTGAAGATACTAGTCACGAGGACTTGAGATAAAGCCCATCGTTCTCTTTCCCGCACATTTATAACATATGGGCAAACTTTTTGAAATTCAGTGATGTTTGTACAAGGGGAGTTTTGAATTATTAATGGTCCACTGAAATTTTTGATAATTTTTGTTTTAAGCAAGTCCTATATAGTAGCTACTCTTGTTATTTAGTTTAAATATAGCTAAATTATAGTAAAAGTACTGAATTTGAATTCGTGTTAACCTTTAAAATTTTATCAATTTGAATCTTACTGGTTGGTAAAGTCCTCATCTATGCAATTAAAGAGTAAAGTCTTAATTTCAATATTTATGCAAACATAGTTTTAAAAAACTATAATATGTTATATTTGTATTTACATTTGAATTACCTTAGTAGTCTAAATCAAGATTATCTATCCAAATCAAGAATTACATATTTTATTTCTTAACATTTGAACTAAAATATTCAATAAATTTTTCTTTTAATATAATTATTAACTTATATAAATATACAGATTTTTATTTTTAAAATTTTAATTTATATTTGAAAAAAATAATAATAACACTGATTTATTTTGTTTGAAATAAGCGTTATGTAGTAGCTATTTCCACAACTTAGTTTAAATATAACTAAATTACAGTAAAAATAATGAATTCAAATTAGTGTCAAGGTTTAGAATTCCATCAATTTGAATTTGCTTATTGGTAAAGTCCTCATCCTTACAATTAAAGAGCAAGGCCTTAATTTCAATGTTTATGCAAACATAGCTTCAAAAACCTATAATATGTTATACTTGCATTTATATTATAATATGTTATACTTGCATTTACATTCTCCATTTCCATATCATCTAAACCTGTAGCTCAGCCGAACTCTAGTTCTTTTCTTAACTCAAATAATAATGACAGTTCGATATCGTTTAGTAGTTTAATTTTAAATATCACTCTAATATGCTTAACGATGACTCTTTTATTTTCAAATCTTAGTCCATTTCTAACTCTAATTTGAAATCTATTTCCTTGGTAATACTCAGGTTGATTGTATTTTAAATAAAATTAAAAATAATTATTATGTCTCTAATACCATTCTTAATCACAACTCATTATCCAATTCTTGTTCTAAATCTACTCCCCTTGGTTACATCGCCGCTTATAATTCAAATTTCAAAAATAATTCTAATGACAATTATGTAAGTATTAAAAATAATTGTAATAATATTTGTAATTTCAATGAATCTAATCTTAATTCTAAATTTAATATTTATTCTAATTCTAATTTTATTAAGTTTAATTTTAATCTGAAATTTAATTCTATTCATAGTTTAAAATCCAATTCTAATCTTACTTTAAATTCATATTCTAATTCAAAAAACTAATTCTAGTTTTATTCTCATTAATTCTCTTCTTAATTCCAAGTCTATTCCTCTTAATTCTGTACACAATTCTAAGCTTCCCAATACTAATCCTTCCTCCAATCTCAATTATGATCTTAATTTAAACATTTTCCCTATCCTAACCACAATTCTATTCCTCTCATTAATTTTGATGTTCATCCTAATTCCCCTCATAATCAATTTTCATCCTCTTCTCCTCCGTTTCCATCTCTTTCTCCTCCTCTTTCCCCTCTTAATTCTAAAGTGGTTAACCTATCCTCAGTTGAGCTTGATGCTCCCTCCTTGAGCCTTTTTCAAAAAGGCTTCAACTATGCTTTTGTTTCCTATGCCATTCCCTTTTAGGATATTATTTGCTCCAGAGAATCCATCTCCCACCACCTTCCCTCCCATGTAGTAGAGGAGCTATGACAAGAATGTGGTTGCATTCCCCAATGCGCCAATCTCCCCAAGCTTAACCTTGTTGAAGAAAAATTTAAAGCCCTTTCCTAGCTTAATTCCAACCTCAACATTCTCATTCCTAAAGCTAATAAAGGCAATGCGTTTGTTGTTATGAAAATTTTAGATTATGATTGTAAGATGCTTGATTTCCTTTCCTCATCTTTATACAAACCTTTAACAAAAACCCCATCCAGTCTGTTACCAACAAGGTCATAAAAGCTATTAAACCTTCATTCCTCTACCCTGCCATCCAAAAGCTTCTTATCCCCCCTAACCCCATTACCCCTAGAATCTATGGACAACCCAAAATTCACAAAAAGGATATCCCCCTTATACCTATTGTTAGCGCTATTGGTGGTTCCACCCACACCCTGTCCAAATTCCTTTCCAAGAAGCTTCATCCATTTTCTTTCCACTCTTCCTCCTTTATCAAAGACTCTGTCAATTTCATCCAGCAAATCAAGCACCTTAAGCTTGATGAAAACAACCTCATGGTTAGCTTTGTTGTCGTTTCCTTATTTACCAAAATTCTTGTCCCTAAAACCATAGAGCTCATCTCCAAGCTTGTAGACTCTGATACCCTCAACCTTATCAAAATTTGCCTCACCACTTCCTTTTTAACTTTAGAAGGGGCATGCTATGAGAAAACTGAAGGCATGACCATAGGTTCAACCCTTTCCCCTATCATTGCTAATATTTGTATGGAACACTTCGAAACCATAGCCCTTGAGACATAACACTTAAAACCTAAATTATGTAAGTG
The DNA here is from genome assembly GCA_031772625.1 of Pinus tabuliformis. Classification (NCBI taxonomy): domain Eukaryota; kingdom Viridiplantae; phylum Streptophyta; class Pinopsida; order Pinales; family Pinaceae; genus Pinus; species Pinus tabuliformis. Next base: position 308,504,425 of record CM062819.1, on the reverse strand, counting down.
TTTCATTGATGATACCTTTGTTATTTGGTCCCACAATTTACCTACTCTCCAATCCCTCCTTTGCCATCTTAATAACATTTCCCCTCACATCTAGTTCACTATGGAGCTTGAAAAAAACCATTCCCTCCCCTTTCTTCATGTCCTTGTCTCTCAAATTATTGATGGATCCCTTACTCAACAAGTCTATCAAAATAAGACTCACACTAATAGATACCTTAATTATAAATCCCACCATCATCTTGCTCAAAAGTCTACAGTTCTCAAAACCTTTGTCACCAGATTCATTCAGATCTCCTCTTCTCATTCCTTTCCAATTGAAAAATTCCATCTTACCAAATCCCCCAAATCCAATGGTTACACCTCTTCCCAGATTAACAAGGCCTTTCATTCTGTCCTCCACCCCTAACCAAAAATCCTTTCGAATAACCCTCCTCTAGCCAAAGTAACCCTTCCTTACATTCAAGGGGTTACTAATCATTTATCCAAAATCCTTTCGAATAAGAACATCAAGACATTTTTCAAGCCCCAAAAAACCCTTTTGTCACCTCTTCGGATTCGCCAAGGATACGAATGACCCTATGCTAGGTCCCAGAGTCTATGAAATCCCTTGCTCCTATGGAAAGTATTACATACGGAAAACTGGAAGATCCTCCAAAGTTCAGATCAAAGAACATATCGCTGACACCTACCATAATCACACTATTAAATCCACCATCGTTGAATACTCCCATAATAAAAAGCACCCCATTTATTTTGATAAAACCAAAATCCTAGTCTCTGCCCCCTTCCACTCCAACTGTATCATTAGAGAAGCCCTTGACATTAAAAAGCATCCTAACAACTTTAATTAGGAAGATGGATACCAATTAAGTCATTCTTGGAAGCCCACCATCCATTTCTTAACCTTTATTTATGTTTCTCTAAGAATAATTCTAATCCATCTTAAACCTCTACTCTCTTCCTTTTCTTCTTCTACCCCCTCCCTCTCTTTGTCTTCTCAACCCTCATATTCGTTTATTTCTTCTTTTACCTTTAATTTCTAAATGGTGTTCTTTAAACCTAATTTTACTCATCAGCGTTGGTTATCTCTCTTCCTTTTATCCTACATAGCTCTTGTCTAATTCTTAAGTATAAATTAATTCACATTTTTTCACTTTAATTATAATTTTACCTTTTCTAATTGGACCAATTTCATTCCATTCCCATCCCTTTATTACTTCTAATAATTTTATTTAATTCATTTTATATTTTTTGAATTATTCGCCTCTTTCTTTTCTTACATCTAAATTAATTTTTATTTGATTAATTAATTAATTTTTATTCTTTTAATTTAATTCATTTTTTACCATAATAATAATAATCAATAGTAGATCATTTCTTAATTAATATATACATTTAACTTACTATACCCGATTCTTATAATAATAATATTATAATAATAATAAGAATCTCACGGTGGAAGGAGCAGAGGAAGAGCGCGACGGCTAGGGTTCGGATCACAGCATCGATGGCGCAGCCTGCACAGTCCAGGATTCATTCACAGGCCTGACCTAAAACCCTGTTTCGAAACAGCGTTGCAGGGTTCTAGTGCAGTACAATGGAATCTCCCCAGGGGGGGCGTCAGAGCCCTCCCCCAGAGCAAACACCTCGCAGCACGGACCTGAGCAGACAATTGTATTTGGGTCTGTTGATGAGGAAGTGATAAACAAAGATAACAGGCAACAATACAGGCACAATGAGGTAGGCGGTCAGAAGGACAAGGCCGGCGTCACACAAGGTAGAAAGGAAAAACCAGAAGAAGTTTCGAAAGTCTCTTCGACTACTTGCAAGCCTATAGCTACAGAACGGCCCAGAATAGAGTTGTTGGGACATAAGATTGACAAACGAATCGAATACATGAGGGATCATGCCCTTATTTGGAAATTTATAGGGTTCTGGCTGACAGAAAAAGCCTTATATGGCTGGATTGCGGTGAAGTGGAAACCCAAAGGAGATGTTACTTTGCAGCTAGGGCCGAAAGGCTTCTTTACTGCGATTTTCTTCTGTCTTGAGGACAAATACAGAATTCTGGGAGCAGGGCCCTACTTTTTTAACTCAGCGGGTCTGTATTTGAGGGAATGGATACCAATATTTAACCCGGATAAGGAAGATCTCACCTGGGCGTCAGTCTGGATCAGAATGTATTCACTTCCAGATGAATATTGGGACGAAGACATTCTCAAAGATATAGGAAATGGATTGGGGGAATACATCAAAGCGGCAGAAGAAAAAAAAATGCGCAGATACACTTCCTACGCCCGCATCTGCGTCTTCATGCGCCTGGACAAAGCTTTGCCAAAATCGATAAGTCTCTCTCACCGTGACGAAGAATGGATTCAACCTCTGGATCATGAGCATGTCCCTTTTCGTTGCCGAAAATGCCATGCTCTCAGGCATCTATTCAGGGACTGTCCCCTGAATGCCAAAGCCAATGCTCCTGATCCCTCAGAAACCCTGACCCAGGATGGCTTCACCAAAGCCCCTAGCCGAAAGCGAGCGCACAAAAAACCCACAAATGGGAATAAGCCCCAGCAAGACAATGCCCATGGCCCAGCTACAAAGAAAAGTTTTGAAATTCTTGCTCAGACCTAGGAAGAGCAACCGCCGATCTCCAAGCCTAGCCCTGCTCCTCCTTCCTTCTCTTCCCAACCCCCTCCTATAGCCTCCCCCTCTAAAATTCAAACCCCTAATGTCATTCCAGCAAACCCCAAAGAAGGACGAAAAGAGTTGGCAGGAAAAAACAATGATATGGAAGTTGATGGAAATCTAGATCCCCTTCAAAGCTCAGAGATTAACATGGAAGGAAGCAGCCAAGTGCAACAGATGGATGAAGAACCAGAAAGCATAGATCTGAACGGTCTAGACATTCTAGAACTAGAATTAGCATGCAAAAAGAAGGCATACGATAGTATCCTAGAGATTCAGCTCAACAAACTGGAAGTGGTCATTTCAAGGGCCTATCAACAACAACAGTTAGGTATCCAGCCAGGAAGCCATTGGGATGGAAGCCTTCCCCCAAAAGACACCAAAAAGAGAGGAAGAAGAACAAATCTCCAGCGAACAATCGAGATTGGGAAAATCCTGGTGGACTCAGGCAGGTATGCTAAATTGACGAAGTACTATAAACCCTCTATTAATAGTTGAACCATGAAGCTTGTATCATGGAACCTAAGGGGGCTCAATAGCCCAGGAAAAATCAGAATGTTAAAAAACATGATTAAAATGGAAAAGCCGCAACTATGCTTTCTCCAGGAAACTAAGTGTAATAGCTCTACATTAGGCAGCATCCTCTCCAAAGCATGGCCAGGCTGTCAATCGGTGGCGGTGGATGCATCTGGCGCTTCTGGGGGGCTTGCCATTGCATGGAACACACAAGCGTTAACTCTCTCTGATTTTCACGCTTCTCATCACCTCATCCAGGCTGCCTTCCATATTCTAGGCACTAATATTCATGGAAACCTATCAAATGTATATTTCCCGCAGGATACAGGAAGCAAAATCGCTCTACTCAACACCATAGAAGCTTTGAATAACAACAGGAGGCATTCGCTCTGGATTATTGGAGGGGATTTTAACATGATCACCAAGTTGGAGGAAAAAATTGGGGGGAGAAATAGAATGGAACAAGAGAACACCCATTTCAAGGATTTCATTCAGAACACCTCTCATAGACATGCCTTTTTGTAACGGCACTTTTACCTGGAGCAATCGCAGAGCAGGAAAACATCAAATTGCGTCCAAACTAGATCGTTTCCTCATATCAGATAATGTGGTTCACCTTGGAGGAGACATTTCAGTTGCTATTCTTCCACATACAGGTTCGGATCACTGGCCTATTGCCCTCCAATGGCAAAGACCAGGCGACTTTACCAAAAGACCCTTCCGCTTCGAAGAGTTATGGCTCTCACATCCATCGTTCAAAGACTTTGTCAAAAAAACTTGGACATCCTTCATTCCGTCAGAAGGCTCCAAGATGTACCAGTTCCAACAGAAGCTCAGGTATTTAAAAAATAATCTAAAGCGTTGGAACAGGGAGACCTTTGGAAACATCTTTAAGGCGCAACATGACCTAAAAAAGGAACTGATGGAACTCCAGCAAAAAATAATTACAGAGGGTCACTCTGAGGGAACTCTGGAGCAGGAGCAACGCATCCACAACCAACTGGAGGAAAGGAGGAAGCAGGAGGAAATATATTGGAAGAAAAAATCCAGGATCAGATGGCTGAAGGAAGATGAGCAAAACACTAAATTCTTCCACTGAACCACTGTTCAACGAAGAATGCATAACAACATCCCTTTCATTCAAAAACAAGGGGGGAAAAAGTTGAGAAGCATGAGGAAATTGAGGAGGAGTTCCTTAATCACTTCAAACATGTTCATCAAGAGCCCGAGGGAGACAGGCGACCTGCAATTGAAAGAATCACTAATAATGTGCCAAATCTCATCATGGAGGAACATAATGAGCTTGTCCTTCGCCCTATTCTGACACAGGAGGTGGATGCGGCCATGTCTCAGCTTAAGGAAGGAAAAGCCCCTGGCCCGGACGGATTCACCACTACTTTCTTTCACACCTTCTGGGAGCTGATAAAACTGGAGGTATGGCAAATTGTAGAAGAATCAAGAGCTCTCCATTGGATGCTTCCCTCTCTCAATTCAACCTTCATTGCCCTTATACCAAAAGAGGAGGATTCAATCACCCCTAACAAATATAGGTCGATTTCTCTTTGCAACGTTATTTACAAAGTCATATCCAAAGTTATCACCAACAGGTTAAAGCCCCTCTTGCCACTGCTCATCTCTCAGGAACAGTCTGGGTACGTGGAAGGGAGACAGATCATGGATGTCATTCTTCTCACGCACGAGATCATACACTCCCTCAAGCAATCCAAGCAGGAAGGTATGATTCTTAAGCTGGATCTTTCTAAGGCTTTTGATAAACTCAGCTGGACTTACATTCAGCAAATGCTAACTACCTTTGGATTCTGTTCTATGTGGATCCGCTGGATCATGAGTCTTATTACATCCACACACTTCTCCATCCTTGTGAACGGAATCCCCTCCTACCCATTCAAACCATACCGTGGAATCAGGCAAGGTGATCCCCTATCCCCCTTCCTCTTTGTTCTAATGGCTGAAGGTCTGGGTCATCACATTAAACATGCCCTCCACTCTCAACAGCTCAAAGGTCTTTCCGTTCACAACACCCCTGCAACTTCTCATCAGCAGTTTGTTGATGACACCATGCTATTTGGCTACCCTTCTGTTGTTGGGAAAAGTATCCATTCAGAATGCCCCTATCCCACTCTAAGGTGTGATAGTGCCTTAGCAACAAACAAGGAAAACTAATTGAGTATTTCTTCTTTATGAAATGTAAATGAGGAGAAAGGATGTAACTAACCTGTGTCTTCTGCTAGTTTGTTGATCCAATCACTCCTCTCTTCAGTGGCTCTCAGCTCCTTGCTCCTTCACCAGCCCAGCTTCACCGAATTCCTGCAAGATCACAAGAGAGAGAAACTACACGAAGATATAGATATACATTCATAAAAAGCTCAAGATCAGATTAAGCTAAACATGTAAGCATAACAAAACATCATTAGTACACAGCATGTAGGAGAAACTCAAATAGTTTATTGATAGAATAAGAAAGTCCAAGAGGAGATACAACCAAGTGAGTTCCGATCCAGCATCTACCTCCCAGCAAAGGAATCCCTTCCTCTCCTCCAACAAAGCATAAATCACCCAATGTACTAATCTCAATCTCAAACCAACAGTAATTCTCTGCAAAGTACAAAATTCCAGCCTCTTGAACCTCTGGGTGAGAGATCCATATATAGATGTAAGCAGAGAGGATGAGTCAGCTCATGTTTTGACTTGTGGCTTCTCTCTGTCAGTTCTTGCTTCCACTTGGAGGTTGAGAGCCTCTTACTCATCACTAGTCGAATTCATTGAGGCAAGTGTCATTGGAGAAGATTCTAGAAGCTTCCAGGGTCTTTCCACCTCGTTGAATGAGTTTTCCATTTGTCATTTCCCGCTCAGCGCACCCTGGTAGTGCTTTTAGGTGCGTTGCAACGCACCCAGCTAGTGTACTGGGGTGCACTGCAACGCAGGTAGCTAGAAGAGCTTCTGAATTGATCCTGAATTGACTGTTTTTGAGTTGTTTTTGGTGGAGAACTTCTGGGAGAAGCTGTCATTGGTTGACCTTGTTCCTTTAGGGGCAGGAACAACTCTTTTAGGGACTTTGGATCCCTTGGATTATGGACATTTCATGCTCAATGCTGTAAGGCAAAAAAATTTCTATAACAGTTGCCCCCTAAAGTATGAGGCCGTTTATCAGGTGAAATGCTTTATTAGGAGGATCCGAAGTTCTTTCAATGCTGGGAGGAGACCTGTAATAAGATACAATACAATACATTATTTTTCATACTGTTTTCATGATTTAGCTGAGGCGGGCATTCCCATGCTCAACTTTATAAATTCATTTTTCTGTACATAGGACAGACAATCGTCTGATGGTAGACTGATGATTTTGATGAAATCATCATCCTTTTGGTAGGATGATTATCTGTGCTGCAATGCTGTACATGTCAATGTCTTTATTTTTCCTGAATATATGTCGCAGCCTGGATGGATGAAACTAGATCCGAGGTCTTCAATCTCGTCCGATCTTCACTCTAAGTACAAGTCGATCCATGTGAGAAATGTTCTGAAGTCGAACATGGAAAGACATCGCTTGATTACCAATCAATGATGTAAACCGTTAACAAGCGCGAGAGGAATCACCGATAATGATAATGACCCTCAAGGTACTGCAGTACAATTCACGTGGTGTGAATAAAGGACTTGGCGTCGAACACCACGCAAAATCTTTCGGTCAAAGGTCATTGATGTATACCTGTTGTCGGAAGTGAGAAACTTGCCATTGAGGCATGCAAGTTTCAAAGTACTGAAGGGGCTGTTCCTAGATCAACTTCTTGGATAATGAGCTGATGTCGACAAGAAGCGATTCGTCAAAGGAGGGCCTTAATGTATCCCACATCAGTGACACGGAACGGAGCAAATGATTTTGATGGAGGTGAAAATGATCTGATGATATATGGTTCAGGGTGGCGGTCATGAAAGAATGAAGTATAATGTATGGTAGTGGATGGGACACGGTTGACTTCTCTGGATGACTTCTCTTGAACATATCGGCGACACTTGTGTGATGGATTGGTAGCATTTACCCCAAAGGTGGATGGTATGGCGAGACCATGGTGATGTGACCAGTGAATGAAACAACCCAACCCGACTCAGGCACGGAGTGGAAGTGTCATGTTCAAGAGTGACTTGCTACCAATAAAGTTCTTTGAGTTTCTTCCCAATTTTCCCCAGTCATTGCTGACCAGTACCTCTTTATTTTTGTCAAGCTTGAGGAAGATAACATATGCTTGTTCTATAATTTGCCCTTTGGGCAAACCCATCGCTATGTTTTAACGAGCCTAGCGATAGTGAAACTCGTTCTCGTCTAAAGACAAGTTTGTCGCTATTAATGTTTTTTAACGAGTCTAACGACAAAGATAACTCAGTCCTTTTCATTTTTAGAGAGTCTGAAAAGGTACATAAAGTTAACTCCAAAAGTCCTTTTTCGTCATCTAATCCCTTAAGTCCGAAAAAGTATAAAACAATACAGAAGGGATGAGTTTTCGATAGTTTTAACGAGCCGAACAAAACAAGCGCTCGATCTTTTTGTGCAATAATCCCTCAGGTCCAAAAAGATTAAAATCTAGAGGGGGGATAGCACTTCCGGTCGCTTTAACGAGCTGGAAGGCCAAAACTCGGCAATCTTTTCATATTTTACGAGTCAGATGAAAAGAGCTTAAAGAAGACTCGTCTTTTGAGGAACGAGTGATAAAACGGGTTAGCAGCTGATTCCAGGTAAGGGTTGGAATTTTCCAATCACGACAGTGTCACAAGTATGGCTAGTGAAATCACTCTTCGCAGCTGTTCCTCAAAATGGGTAAACAATCAAATGGAGGTGAATGATCGGCCAATGGAAAAGTGGAGGTGACGGTGAAAACACGACCAAGGCTTTAATGGCTGATAATGTTACATTCACGGTGGTTATTTACCGGAGGATAGTTCATTTTTTAACGAGCTTAAACGCGGGTTGAAACACTTGCTCGATCTTATGTTTATTTTTTAACGAGCATGAACTATGTGCTAAAACTGCTCGATCTTATGTTTATTTTTTAACGAGCATGAACTATGTGCTAAAACTACTCGATTATCCAGTCATATGATAAGAATGTCTCATGTAAGATCCCATTTTTTATGGATCTTGCGCCTTACAAAGCTATGCCCCGCATCCTTTCGTTATGCAAGTTTGGAAACGACTAATCCTACGAGTTTAAAGGGTTAGACCTACAGGTTTAAAGGGAGGACCTAAAAATTTAAAAAATAAATAGCCGCCCCTTGCTTGCACTCCAAAAGGGTTGCATGCCCCCAGGTATAAAACAGAGTTTCAAGGTTACCCCAACTTTAGTCCGATAAAACATTTGTTTCAGCGAGAGAGGCCTACCTCTTACAGGTCACCCAAAGATTGTTCTATTAATCTTTCAAACAAAACACTTCTTCGGCAATGTCTACCGAGATAGACAAAGGTGATTGACTCAGTTCTGTCAACTCACATAACTTTGACAAGAGAATATTATTCTAGAACAACCCCTCTTCCAATCACGGACGGGGTACGGACTAGTCATATTCTCCCACGGAAACCTACCCTATACCCAAAGTTTTCCTGCCGAAGTAGACCAGGACGCATGCCCCCTGGGTTCCAGTCATATCCTTCCGAATTACTCATGCTCATCGGGAGGACGGACCATGGGTTGAGACATTTCTTGCGTGAAGAGACCATTTAGGGACGGTATATGACTATTTGTGATGCGTGATCCGGGAAATGAAAGCTGGTCCACGAGCTTGACCACTCTTCCTTCGTGCGAAAAACACATTACTCTAAAGAGTGAGGAGACGATGGCTCCCATGCAATATATATAGTCCCGTCCAAGGAGTAGGTTATAATCCAAGGGTCCTTGAATGACCATCACGTTCATTTGAATGGTCTTCCCTTTCAATGTTATGGGCACATTAGGGAGGATCCCTAAAGGTCGACTGGTTCCTTTATCAAAGCCTGTCAGATTTCTCATTCCAGGCAAAAGCGCTGGCGAACCAAGCGCTTTCCAAGCAGTAGAGGAAAGGATACTCACAGATGCCCCCTCATCAATGATGGTGCCAACCATGACCATTATGTATATTTGGACGATAATTCTGAATGGTATGCTTGCTGGAAAACGGGGTCTGCCTAGTTGGTTCCAGTCGAAGGAGACAACTAGGTTGCTTGGTGGTGGGACCGAGTAGACGGCCGGGTATCGCTCTGACGAACTTCCTTCCTGTGATAAAGGAATGGGGGGATTTCCCCCGTGCTCGTCGGAGTCTGTGTTGATGAAGAGAATTTGGATGGTGTCATCTTTATCCTCTTCAGTGACTGTATCATTCGAAGACAAAACCTCTGAAGGCAAGACCGGGTCAACTGCCGTCTCGACCTTTTGACTTTCGTCGGGTATGGATTCAGTTGGTTCATCTTCAATGACCGGTGCTTCAGCTGACCACTTGAGCGGGCCGGCTGGATTTTCAACTAACGAAGGACTCGGCAAGAGTTTTTTATATCCAGGAGGAAGTCGTAACGGTGAAACCGGACGATCATCCAAAACTCTTTTTGCTTCGTCTAAGAAGGGACAATGGTGGATAGCATGATTGCCTTCGCACAGTCTACAAGGAGATCTAGCTCTCCCTTTTTGTCCAAGGACTTCACTTTCGCTAGTTGACGGTGTGCATTCAACCTGGCTATCAGAGGTTGATGCCATCGGATTGTGCAAACGGGGAGACCAGTCCCTTAGTATCCGAGGGATGCAGGGACAATCTCTGTGGAAATGGTCTCCCTTGCATATGACACATGGCGATTTAGGCCTAGTCAGTGCTGTGTGTGGATTTTTGTCAGACGACACTTGTTTGCCCCCAGTCGCTTTTGGCTCCTTCTTCTTCTTCTCTTTCTTCTTCTTTTCCTTCTTCTCCTTAGGAACTTGTTTTTTTGTTTTACCAGTTCCGTCAAGCGAAGAGGAAGGAGGAGAGGAAGAATTAGAGGAAGTAGAAGGCTAGTGGGTAACTCTGGACTGGTCTAACTGTTGATTCGACTGTTCAGGAATAGTGGTGTTCTGAACGACATTGGTTGAGAAGAGCCAGACCGGCAAGCCAATTGTCAGTCCTGGAAGCGACAATGTGGCCATATGGGGCGCACCAACATCTCCCCAAGAGGAGAAGGGACTAGGATTTCCACCAAGGGGAATTCCTTGGTTGGTAGGCTCCATTTTCTCAACCTAAAGATCAACGCAGGAAAAAGGGTATGAATATTCCGTTTAAAATAAATTTTAACGACGCTTGGACACAACTTGCTTTTTCAATTTTAAAGAGTCGAGAAAAAGCAAAAGATGACTCTAGTCGCCTTCGATGTTTTAACGAGCCCGAAGTGACAAATGCTCGGATGGACTTTTTCCGTTATAGAGTCTGAAAAAGGCCAAAAGGAACTGCTCTGGAGTTCTAGGTAGAGGGTGTGCCAAACTTTTCACAAAATGCAGAATACTTTTTAAGGTATGGGCGGTCAATCTTCCCGAATGCTGTGTTCAGTGCATTGCGATCAGTAGGGCGGCCGACACGACTTCCTAAGGATAAAGGTTTTATGCCTATAGGGGTCTCCCAATATATACTCGATGGTACGTGGGAGCACAATCTGTACTGGCACTTATCGTCCCTCAGGAGGAATCACCCAACCATCAGCGAGATCGACAGTCACCAGGTTTTACGACGCCGGAACACGTCTCTAGCCTAGACCTCTATGTTGTGCGTTAAGTTACAAAGCGTTGTTAAGTTCATTCAATTTATTTTAGGTTGATCTTTCTTAGAAGTTTGCCTTTTTGGATCACCATGAGATATATGATACAATTCCTAAATGCAGTCTAAAGATGATAAGCAAGCTTTTATATCTTTTCAACAATGAAAATCCTAGCTACAAGGGGAAAAGAAAGACACAATCTTTTCTCAAAGAGCATAGAGCACACTGTAAATGCACTTTTCCTAAATCAACATACAAATTGTCAGAATGCAAATGCACATATGCATGTATTTGTTTTCACTTTCTTAATATTGATGCCTAAAAAGAAAGTTGTTGTACAAATTTGAATTCGATTTCAAGTGAAAAACATAAACAAGCTCCTTTTTCGAAATCAAAAAGATGATTATGACACTTTATGATTTACTTGTTTTGACACTAGAAATGCATAAATTCAAACCAAACGAGAAAAGTAAAAGCTTAATCAACTGTGAACAGCAAACAAACTCACTCCTAAGATCAAAACGACACTTATGACAGGTCTAGATCTAAGGGCGACAGTATGACTAGTTTACTTTTGTAATGGGAAACTGCAAATGATGTAACAAATACACAAAGAACAAATACAGTTTCTTTATACAACTGAGGTGGAATTGAGGCAAAGAAAAGGGGTTTCAGATAGGTACACACACTGATAACAGGCTGCAAAAACAGAGACAAAACTGAGCAAAAGGAAGCAGGGAACCACAGCTGCACAAGGCAAGGGCTGATCAGCGCACCCTCAGCACAGAGAAACTGAACTTCAGCGCAGGTATCCTTCACGGGACCTGCGTTGAAATGCAGAACCTCTTCACAGAGTCTGCGCTGAATCTCTGGGTTCTGGGTCACGGTTTGCAGTTTAATCTACAGTTTTTGGCCGGACAAAAGCTATCAATTAGGTACAATTAGAGGGATGATTTAAAGGAGGACTAAGATCTATCACAAAGGGCTGTTAGAGCACTTGTGGATCAGCTGTTCAGATCATAAAAACAGGCCCAGTGAGTGGACTAGAGTGGCAGATCTCTACTTTGCATTTGTAAATGGCAAATGCAGTTCGATTCGACACTCTTGAGTTTATGAGGTGAACAATAATAGAAACACAAATAAACTAACAAGATATGTTCCCCAGTGGAGTCGCCAATTTGTTGTTGGGAAAAGTATCCATTCGGAATGCCCCTATCCCACTCTAAGGTGTGATAGTGCCTTAGCAACAAACAAGGAAAACTAATTGAGTATTTCTTCTTTATGAAATGTAAATGAGGAGAAAGGATGTAACTAACCTGTGCCTTCCGCTAGTTTGTTGATCCAATCACTCCTCTCTTCAGTGGCTCTCAGCTCCTTGCTCCTTCACCGACCCAGCTTCACCGAATTCCTGCAAGATCATAAGAGAGAGAAACTACACGAAGATATAGATATACATTCATAAAAAGCTCAAGATCAGATTAAGCTAAACATGTAAGCATAACAAAACATCATTGGTACACAGCATGTAGGAGAAACTCAAATAGTTTATTGATAGAATAAGAAATTCCAAGAGGAGATACAACCAAGTGAGTTCCGATCCAGCATCTACCTCCCAGCAAAGGAATCCCTTCCTCTCCTCCAACAAAGCATAAATCACCCAATGTACTAATCTCAATTTCAAACCAACAACAATTCTCTGCAAAGTACAAAATCCCAGCCTCCTGAACCTCTGGGTGAGAGATCCATATATAGATGTAAGCAGAGAGGATGAGTCAGCTTATGTTTTGACTTGTGGCTTCTCTCTGTCAGTTCTTGCTTCCACTTGGAGGTTGAGAGCCTCTTACTCATCACTAGTCGAATTCATTGAGGCAAGTGTCATTGGAGAAGATTCTAGAAGCTTCCAGGGTCTTTCCACCTCGTTGAATGAGTTTTCAATTTGTCATTTCCTGCTCAGCGCACCCTGGTAGTGCTTTTAGGTGCATTGCAACGCACCCAGCTAGTGTACTGGGGTGCACTGCAACGCAGGTAGCTAGAAGAGCTTCTGAATTGATCCTGAATTGACTGTTTTTGAGTTGTTTTTGGTGGAGAACTTCTGGGAGAAGCTGTCATTGGTTGACCTTGTTCCTTTAGGGGCAAGAACAACTCTTTTAGGGACTTTGGATCCCTTGGATTATGGACATTTCATGCTCAATGCTGTAAGGCACAAAAATGTCTATAACACCTTCTGTCCAGGAAGCCTCCTGCTTCAAAGCCCTGCTCAATGATTTCTCTGAAGCCTCTGGAACCAGCGTCAATAGCTCCAAATCGCAGATCTTCTTCTTTCACACTCCTCCAGTTGTTAAGACAGCTGTTGATCATATCCTGGGATTCCCCACTGCCGCTCTCCCCTCTAAATACCTTGGAGCCCCCCTTACTGTTTCAGCCATAAAGCACTCCTCATGGCGAACTCTCATTGAGAAGCTCAAATCCCGTCTTAACCTGTGGACGCACAGAACTCTGAATTTGGCCAGTCGTGTAGTGCTCATAAAGTCAGTCCTTCAGGCAATGCCGCTCTATCTGTTCTCAATCCTAGCAGCACTGAAATGGGTCCTAAAAAGAATCAGGAATCTTCAGTGTGGATTCCTATGGGGCAGTACAGCAACTAATCGCAAATGGGCTCTTGTAAAATGGACCACCGTCTGTATGCCCAAAGACAAAGGGGGCATTGGGCTGAGAGACCCAGTGCATAGCAACTCCATCATGAGCGCTAAAATTTGGTGGCAATGGCTCACTAACCCAGAAAAACCTTGGGTCAAAATCTGGACGGCCAAATATGCCAATAACAGACCTCAGGAAGAGCTCATCAGGTTCACTCCCAATGACAAAGGCTCGCTAATCTGGAATGCAGCCAAACAACACTTCTAGTTAATTCAACAGCATAGTTTTTGGGAAGTAAGAGACGACAGAACTGCTAGATTCTGGACAGATGCATGGAACCAAATGCCAAAGCTCAGCGGCATTCTTCATCCACCTCCGGAATTCAATGGGGAGGAGCAACAGCAAGAAAAGATCCGACAGTATTGGACACAGGAGACGGAACATGGATTCAGGAAATGGAAACAGGGTAATCAGTTAATCAACAATACAAATCATCGGATTGTTGAGGAGTTGGAGAAGGAGCTACGGAAAAGAAGCATTAGATATGACGAAGGCAGAGACATTCTTCGATGGGGGTATCAACCAAAAGGTGCCTTTACCACATCTGAGGCCTATAAAATCATATGCAACAACCCTGCCCCCCCTGACCCAATCTGGAGCAAAATCTTGGGTCTCGGATCCTGACCCAAAGTCTCATACTTCCTATGGTTGGTTGGACATCAAAGAATCCTCACATGGGACAAACTTAGGTGCAGAAACTTTCACGATCCCTCCATTTGTTATAACTACAATCATCATGAGGAAACTCTCCAACACCTCCTGGACTCCTGCCCCCTAGCCAATCAACTATGGGAAAAGGTAAGCTTTAGATGTCAAAGAAGGTGCAGAATGGAGAACGACATCACCAGCTCTTTAAGACACTGGCCACAGAATCCATACAAAAGTGAGCTTCTCAACTATTTATGGAACATAATCCCAGGGCTCATCCTCTGGAGCATTTGGAAGGAAAGGAACAAATTCATATTCAAAAACCAACGATCTCCGATAGAAAATATTTGGAATAGTCTTTGTGGGAATCTCAAAGAAACGCTGCTGCTCCGAACATGGACGCAGGAGGATTTTCCAACTCTAAACAATGAGAAAGCCATTCTAGATAACTGGAAAATGCATCTACCTCAGGGACTACACAATAACGGCCCTACTAAAAGCAACATCATAAACAAGGTCACCTGGACTGCTCCCCCTAAGCATTCCTATAAGCTCAATTTCGATGGTGCCTCCAAAGGCAATCCTGGAATGGCCGGTTTTGGTGGAATTCTAAGGAATCACGAAGGCACTCCCCTGCAGCTGTACTTTGGGAACATTGGATGGGATACCAATAACTCAACTGAGCTAGAAGGACTTTGGCAAGGGCTCCTTCTTGCTTGGAAACTTAACTTTCAACCCCTGGTAGTGGAAGGAGACTCCCAGATCCTTATAAATATGGCCAAGCACCTCCTAAATGGATCTCAAGCAAGGAAAATTGCCACCAGTTGGAGGCTCGAAGCAAGGCTGGAAGCCATCGAACAAGCGCTCTGCAGCAACAGGGCCATTACCTTCAATCATATAAAAAGGGAAGGCAACAAGGTTGCTGATCTCTTGGCCAACATAGGGGTGGAAAACGAGAATACCCTTCTCACAAGAAATATGAATATTATACCAAATAATGTCCAGGCACAGGAATGCGCTAGCCTGGTCCAAAGTGATGCTGCTTCCCCGGATGCAGGTGACAAGATGGACAGGACGCGCGTTTAATGAGGGACACATGCAGGCCATGCGCTGCCTCAAGGATCAAGCATGCGAGCTGATATGTCGCTGGCCGCCAAGGAATAAAAGGATTGGAGTTCTTCAGAAGCAATTCAATGCTCTGTCCGGCTCACTGGTTCGAATGAAGCAAGCAGTAATGGCGGACGGGATTCGAGGTGGCGGTGGGGAGGTTAAAAGAGGTGGTGGGTCGGCTCTCTATGCGCCGGTTCACGCTCAGTTCATGGTGCTCGGTGTTCAGGCTCTTGCTTGGTTTATGGTTCTTCAAGCAATAGCTCTTGCTGTCAAAGCCATTTCCCTGACTATTGGGGGCAGTCTTAAGCCTGAATGGTTATTCAATTCTGCGTTGCTCCATACCCCTGGTGTTCCTGCAAATATGGTAAGGCCTCGACATCGATTGCTCAGCCGTCAAGGTTCTGCCCGGGGTGGGTCTTCGCGTCCTCCAGTTGATGCATCCCAACCCCATTGTTGCCATTGCCATTGTCATCGAATCTCTGAGGCCAACCCCCTTCAAACTAGCCAATTTCTGGACTCAAGCGCCCCTGATTCTGACCCGGCTCCCACGCCTGCCTTCGATTCTGCCATTTTCAACTTTAGTAGCTCTCTGAATAAACCCCGAATCAACGCCCATCTATCGGTTCTCTTCCTCGAAGGCTCTCCGGATGGTGGCGATGTTCAATACAGTAAGGGGAAGAAACCTGGTGGCAGCTCAGAGGATGTCATGGAGAAGCCTGCGGATGTTCCAGAGAATGCATCTAATCTTCCTCAGGCTCAGGATGTGTCGACTAGCAACGGGGACAATGTCAACATGGACTCCGTTCCCACTATAGAGGAAATTGAGAAGTATGGATGGTGTAGGGTGGTCGAGGAGGAACCGGACGAATAGTCACCCATCTGTTTGGAATCCTGACCTCCATCACTGCTCAGGTCTTGTTTTGGTTTTACTGTTTATGTTATGTTGGCATAGAGTTTGTTTATGTTATGTATGTCCTCCCCGAGAGGGATAATGTTGAAGTTCTGCTGGTGTCCCTCCGAGGGATTCATTGTTTTGGTCCGGCGCCCCTGCGAGGGCTGTTCATTTTTGGTATGGCGCCCCTGTGAGGGTTGTTTCTCTCAGATCTGGTGCCCCTGCGAGGGCTGTTCTTTTTGGTCACACCTATTCCAAAGTGCTACAATTGGCCTCTGGTTCTGTTAGCCTTAAAATGATGTAACTGTTTTTCTTGATACTGTAAATAATAGATTAGTTTTAACGAGAAAAAAAAAAAACTATATCCGATTCTTAACTAATAGAATTAAATACCATTGTTATTATTATTCTGATCACTACTGTGATTATTATTTCTATTTGACTTGATTCTTTGAATCAATTTTCAATTTCAAATAGAGAACCAAACGATGAGGATAGTATTCTCTTGAATGAGAAATAAAATGCGAGGGTTGCAGATACAGCGAACGAATAGCTAGGGTTTCAGGTTTCTGAGCTCCATGGAGGCGCACAAAGGGGGGAGCTCCACTCCCTCCTACAAGCAGGTTGTGGCCAGTCATGGCAAGAAACCTTTGGAGTCTGTCAGAGGGGCTGTTGAAGAAAGGAAAAAGAATCTAGAAGAGGATCAGGAGTTTACGAAACCAAGAGAGGTCAGTAGCATGAAAGACAATGAGGAAGAAGACAAAAAACAGGGAGCAGAAAACAAGGCACAAAAGGGGCCATGTAAACCCAAGGTTGTCGTCACTCTTAGAGTAGTTTTAAATGATCCTGCTTTGTAGGTAGATAGGGACCACATGCAGACCTATGCTATCATTTGTAAATTCATGGGATTATGGCCCACTGAGAAGGCATTACAAACGTGGATCAAATACCATTGGAAACCGAAAGGAAGTATAGACCTACACCTTGGGTCAAAGGGATTCTTCATGGTGGTCTTTACAAAGATAGAGTGTTTGAAGGAGGACCCTATTTCTATGCGGCAGAAGGTCTCTACATGCGGCCATGGATGATGAATTTTTTCCCGGAGCGAGAAACTTTTACTTCAGTCTCGGTTTGGGTAAGACTCTACTCCTTACCTCTTGATTACTGGTAAACAGAATCGTTAGTGGCCATAGGTAATAAACTAGGGCGTTTTGTTAAAGCCTCTGAGGCCACCATAAGGGGAAAATATACTTCCTTTGCAAGAATATGTGTAGAGATGGACATATCGGGAGCCCTACTAGATGAGGTTATCTTGGAAGTTTTTGATGAAGAATGGGTGCAAACAGTAGATTATGAACATATACCTTTCATATGTCACAGATGCCATGAGCATAGACACCTATTTAGAGACTACCCCCTTAGCAAGATAGAGAACAGAGGAAAAACAACAACATTGAAAGACAATGAGATCCTTCACAAAGTGAGTCATAGAGGAAAAGGGGGCAAAAGGAGGCCAAACCAAGAGCAAACAAAAGAGAAACAGGCCAGGTTGAACAGGTTCCAAGTTCTCGAAGAAGAGGAATAAATACTAAAAGAAGATCAGGTAATGGAAGGAAGCTCACGAGAGAAGGAGAAAGAAGATAGGGAAATAACAATGATGATCAATGGGGAACTTGAGATGGATCAAGAAATGACTCAGAGTGAGATGGAAACGGAGGATAATGAACTACAGGAGATTCTGGAAAGAGAAAACCTAGATCTAGTGATGAGCCCCAGAAATGGGTAACTATATGGGCTCATTCTGCATATTATTTTCATTTAATCCACCATTCTCTATAGTTTTGTGCATGTTTTTGAATATATGTATGTCAATAGAGTGAATGGGGATAGTCACTTTGACACATGGTCTAATGAGTGTTTATTGCAGATTTTTGGACATTTTTGGACCAAGACCAGCCATTTATGAACAGATTGGTAGCCAAACTCGAAGAAACAGGGTTGAGGACTTATAGGAAGGGTGTCTCCTGCATTAAATGACCCCTTCTTTGAGTTCTCCATCAACAGCTCGAAGTACAACAGCCCACAAATGATGATTCCAAGGGACAACCGAGCAGGTCTAGTGAAGTTGCTATTATCTGCAATTTTACGCAGCCGAGTTCCTAAAGTTTAGGAGGACTGTTGGGAGTCTTCACTTGTATAAATAAGAAGTCTTAAAGCCTCAATATATTAGCCATTTGATAGTCTATTTTCACACTTTAGTGCAACATTGTACTCAGGTCAATTTCATGCTCTTTTTGCAGACAATTTTGTAATGTAACTATTATTTTTTGATCAATGAAGATGAATCCAGCTTTGAACCAGCACTGATATTTCCTAGGGGGTTGTAGCTCTTGGGGTTGGGCCCAAGCCAAGTGCCCAACACCTCCTTTGTGTATTTATATGCTTTTTCTTTCATTCATGGAATAATTTCTATTGTTTAGGTTAAATCTTATTTTGTTAGTTAGGTTGATTTTTATGATTAGAATAATTGTTCTTGCTTCAGGATTGATTAGATAGTTTGCTGCAATAATAGAAAAATATCCAAAAAAGGCTACCAAGCAAGCCTTGGTCTCCTCTTTCACTCCTTGGAACCATGATTTGAGATCAAAGCATTCTTGCTTCCACCAAAACATTGTTTTTGCTTTCCAATGCAATTGCTAGTGTGAGATTTCGAGTTGGAAGAGTTGATATCAGTTGTATTTACATGCTTAGATCTGTTCTTGCTCATTTACCATGGATTTCTTGCATAAATTCATGTCCATAAAGTTCTGTTAAGCACTTTTCTGGTTTTTAGGTCAGAATTAGGTTAAATAGGCAAAACTCTATTTTTTTAAGTTCTTGCTTGGGTCAGTTTTGAAAAGTAAGTGTGCAGCTCACTCGTAGAACACTCCAGCTTATCATTATCCCATCACACAACCTGCTCCAGTTCATCTCTCAAGATTCCCCCTCTCATTTGCCATACTTTCCCAAACTGCCCTAATTTCTACGTTTTTGTGCAAAATCGCTTTCTTGACTTTTGAACAAATCCAACCATCTCCTTCATTCTTGATCTTCATTTACAAGGTCCTAGACCCCTTAACATCTCCATCCAGCCTTTATTTCCCTTCTCCCACCATTTTTCCACCTCCAAAAACTACTTTCGGCCTCCTCCTACAGAACCTCCTGTAGATCCCCTGTAGCCTCCTGTAGAAGTTCATGCGAGTGATTTTTCAAAGTCTGATCATAGTGGAAGTCTCTAGAAGGGTACTAGGGACTTCTTAGGTCCTCTCCACACCTTTCCAACCTCTTGCAAAAGCCAAATCCATCTCCCTTTGCCACCAAACCTCTGCACAGTCACAAATAATTAAAACACAAGCATAATAATTCTGCATAAAATTGCTCAAAAGTACAAAAAGATGATTTTTCCACATTTTCCTTTAGAGGTATCTTGAATACATGCATTTTACCTTTTCAGTAGTCAATGGCATCCATTTCAGTAGTTTCATCTCTTTTCTTGCAAAAGTAGGGTTAGTGGGTAAAATTAGGGTTTGCTAGGGTTTGTGTTTCCTTTTAGTTTTCATCTTCTTCCTGCAAATAGACTAGCCTCTTTCCAGTTAGATTTCTTCCATCACAGTTAAAATATTTTTCTAAGAACTCATAGAAGTTGGCTTAAGCTCCTAGCGAACTTGTGCTAGCTGATCAGGTGACAGCCTCAGTAAGAGATATTACTTGTGCATAAAAAGATGGTGAGCTCCAATATTGTAGAAATAATGTTGAAACTCCTGGGGCTCCCCACTTTACTTTTATCAACCCAGTAGTTCGTAACAAACTTGGAAGCGACAGTGCTATATGCACAAGTACTAGCTGTTACTGCAGGCTGTCACTTGATCAACTGGCACAAGTTCGCGAGGAGCTTAATCCAACTTCTATGAGTTATCAGAAGAAGCTTTTAACTGTGATGGAAGAAAGCTAACTGGAAAGAGGCTAGTCTATTTGCAGGAAGAATATAAAAACTGAAAGGAAACGCAAACCCTAACAAACCCTAATTTTACCCACTAACCCTACTTTTGCAAGAAAAGAGATGAAACTACTTAAATGGATGCCATTGACTACTGAAAAGGTAAAATGCATGTATTCAAGCTACTTTTGAAGGAAAATGTGGAAAAATCATCTTTTTGTACTTTTGAGCAACTTTATGCAGAATTATTATGCTTGTGTTTTGTCTATTTGTGATTGTGCAGAGGTTTGGTGGCAGAGGGTGATGGAGTTGGCTTTTACAGGAGGTTGGAAAGGTGTGGAGAGGACCTAAGAAGTCCCTAGTACCCTTCGGGAGACTTCCGCTGTGATCAGACTTAAAAAAATCACTCGCATGAACTTCTACAGGAGGCTGCAGGGGATCTACAGGAGGTTCTACAGGAGGAGGCTGAAAGTGTTTTTTGGAGGTTTGGAGGTGGAAAAACGGTGGGAGAAGGGAAATGAAGGCTAGATGGAGATGTTAAGGGGTCTAGGACCTTGTAAATGAAGATCAGGAATGAAGGAGATGGTTGGATTTGTTCAAAGGTCAAGAAAGCAATTTTGCACAAAAACGTAGAAATTAGGGCAGTTTGGGAAAGTATGGCGAATGAGTGGGGGAATCTTGGGAGATGAACTAGAGCAGGTTGTGTGATGGGAGAATGATAAGATGGAGTGTTCTACGAGTGAGTTGCACACTTACTTTTCGAAACTGACCCAAGCAAGAACTTAAAAAAACAGAGTTTTGCCTATTTAACCTAATTCTGACCTAAAAACAAGAAAAGTGTTGAACAAAACGTTATGGTTAGGAAGTTATGCAAGAAAGACATGGTAAATGAGAAAGAATAGATCTGAGCATGTAAATACAATTGATATCAACTCTTCCAACTCAAAATCCCACACTAGCAATTGCATTGGAAAGCAAAAATAGTGTGTTGGTAGCAGCAAGAATGCCTTGATCTCAAATCATGGTCCCAAGGAGGGAGAGAGGAGACCAAGCCTTGCTTGGTATCCTTTTTTGGATCTTTTTCTGTTATTGTAACAAACTATCTAATCAATCCTGAAGCAAGAACAACTATTCTAATCATCAAAACCAACCTAACTAACAAAACAAGATTTAACCTAAACAACAGAAATTATTCCATGAATGCAAGAAAAAGCATATAAATACACAAAGGAGGTGCTGGGAACTTGGGTTGGGCCCAACCCCAAGAGCTACAATCCCCTAGGAAAGATCAGTGCTGGTTCAATGCTGGATTCATCTTCATTGATAAAAAAAATAGTAGTTACATAACAAAATTGTCCGCAAAAACAGCTCGAAACTAAGCTGAGTACAAGGCTGCACTAAAGTGCGAAAATAGACTATCAAATGGCTAACCTACTGAGGATTGAAGCCTTATTATTTATACAAGTGAGGACTCCCAATATTCCTCCTAAACGTTAGGAACTCAGCTGCCTAAAACTACAGATAACAACAACTTCACTAGACCTGCTCGACTGCCCCTTAGAATCATCATTTGTGGGTTGTTGTACTCCGAGCTATTGATGGATAACTCAAGGAAGGGGTCATTTAATGCAAGAGACACCCATCCTATAAGTCCTCAGCTCTATTTCTTCAAGTTTGGCTCCCAATCTGCTCATAAATGCCTAGTCTTGGTCCAAAAATGTCCAAAAATATGCAATAAACACTCATTAGACTATGTGGCAAAGTGACTATCCCCATTCACTCTATTGACATAAATAAATTCAAAAACATGCACAAAAATATGGAGAATGGTGGATTAAATGAAAATAATAGGCAGCATGAGCCCATATAGTTACCCATTTCTAGGGCTCATCATCACCCCCCTACTGAATGTGTTGCTCATCCTTTGAGCAACTAATCCAGTTCTTCATCTTTGATAGCTTTAAAAACTTCCTTGACATCCCAGTTCTCTAAGGTGATTTTCTCTTCCCTGTCATGAAAACCTACTTTCCTGTCCACTTCCTCCCATTGCTTATGTTCTTCTTCCTCCTTTACCCCTTCCAATAGTCCTAGCAGTAGTGGAGGACTGAACTTAAGACTAATCCAATTGGCTTTCAAGTTTTGCATTGATTGTTTGTATAGGGGTACTCTCCTCATAGCTTCCCTCATTTTGGTTTGGGAGTGATACTCCCTTATCTTTAGGCCATGGGACAATGTATTCCATCTTCATGTGCAAGCATGAAGGCAATTGTCACCAAACAGTCTCTCCATATCTTCAAAGTGAGAAATAGCTTGTGCTTGCCTTTCAACATAGTCGGGGGCAACCTAAGGATTGTTTGCAAGGTTCTGGTGGGCATATATGAGAGTTGAGGGATCTTCTGGTTCTGTCCTTATCATGAGGGGCTCGCTCAGCTCCCTGGCCATAATCTTCTGAATGTCTACTGCTCTCTTTTCCTCATGGCTCAACCAAGAAGCCATAGCCATGAGTTTTAGGTCTCCTAATGCAGCATTTGGGTCCCATAGATTCATGTTAGGAAGTGCCAGGTTGTGTAAATAGAATTCTGCTAACTTGGCTTTATCTTCAGCTGAGCTACTATCACACAAATGCATAAACTGATCATAATTTTGGAATGGGGTTGTGCCCCTTTGAGCCAATGTTTTAATTTGGAATTGGAGCCATTGGTATTTAAGATACAATGCATAGGATCTAGCTAGTTGTCTACATTGCAAGGCTTCCATTACCCAGCTGGCCATGTAGGCCATTTGGGTTTCTTTTTCCTACAACTGTTGTTTCAAAATTTGCACTTCATCTGTTGCCTGAGACTCTTTTTTTTGCAACTGTTTCATTAGAATTTCAACATCAGTCCATGGCTCTTCCTCTTGCTGCTATTTCTCTGTTGCTTCATTGTCTGTTAGGGGACCTTCTTTCTATTGCTGCCCTCCCAAGATGGACAACCTATCTCCCTTATGAATTTCCTGTTGCTGTAACTTCTTTTTCATCAGTTCATTTTCTTCCTGTAGTGGGGCTCTTTTACTGCTCTCTATGGGCCTTACCATGGCCAACTCCCCTCTCAATTCCTTAAGCTTGTCCTCCATGTGCCCTATGTCTTCAAATCCTTTAGATTTAGCAATTTGCATCCAGATGTGGGTTCTAACCCTTTCTTTTTCTAATTCAAATAATAGAGGCATAGCAAATCTTTTTGGGATGATCTTCCCACCTTCTAGAAGATTATAATAGGAGCCTAAGAACCTTTGAACTCCAGCAAATTGTATGAGCACCCTGAGGTGGTGGCCCTCTTCACCAGGGAAAACTAGATACCCTTCTTTGAAAGAATTCATGGATATGATGAGGAGGTGACTGAAGAATTTTTTATGTCCCTAAGACCCCATTCGAAAACACATGCTACAGTCAGTTTTAGGGGTATGACCCTAGAGCTTACACCTGATTTCATCAGTAGAATCACAGGTCTTCCACTTGGGCTCCCTTGGAGCAAGGAGGAGAAAACATTGGGATAGGTTGCTAAGAAGACATTTTTTCAGCCTGAGGAGCATCCTGTAGAGGATAAAAATGGGGTCAGAAGGACAAGCTTACCTCCTCTATGGAGTGAAGTCAGCTACCAGAAAAGATAATATATCACTTGTGAAGGGAGGTTTAGCATAATTTATGGTTATCACTTTAGGTTGTTGCATGAATTGAGATATGGGATGGACCTACCTCCAACTAGAAAACTCAATCTCCCATATTTCCTCCTCCAGTCTTTGATAGAATGTGGCACCAAGCTAAATGCAGGGGTTCCAGACTAGCTAGCCCATGATGGGCTCATCAAATTGTTGGTAGAAGATGCATTACACACATATACCATCCCCATAGCTTGGGAAAT
Organism: Pinus tabuliformis; assembly: GCA_031772625.1. Taxonomy (NCBI): domain Eukaryota; kingdom Viridiplantae; phylum Streptophyta; class Pinopsida; order Pinales; family Pinaceae; genus Pinus; species Pinus tabuliformis. Next base: position 308,480,243 of record CM062819.1, on the reverse strand, counting down.
TTTTAGGAATATGTCCAGAGAAGATGACATCAAAACTTTGACTGAGGACATTAGCCCATCCAACAGTGAAGAGGAGGAGCAAACCGAGGAACTTGAGAAGAACAGTAATGAGGAAGCACAAGACATTCAAATAGAAGGAAAAATAGAGGAGAAATAGAAAGAAGAGGGGAAATTTGACAAAACTATTGTTGAGCCTAAGGCAGAAAAGAAGACAGCCTCAAAAACAGAGAAGAGAAAAAGGACAAAGGCTGAGAAGAAAAAGCCCAAGAAAGCCCAAAAGAAGACTACCACAGGCAAGGCAGGGACCTAGCAAGAAAAAGAGAAGACACCACCAGAGATAGCAGAGACACAAGCAAAAACAACAGACATAGGAAAGGTTGCAGGAGATGAAGGAAAAGAACAACAGAAAGAAACATCCCCTGAAACATTGACAATGGAAGCAGCAGCTCTGCTTGCTACATTAAGCACTCGAGCAAAACAAAAAGGAAAAATAAAAAGGCAAACCTCTATGTATTTTAAAGCCAGGAGGAGCATCAGGATTAAGGTGGGCAAGCCCCATCCACCATCAAAGGAACCAATTGTCATTGAGGATACACCTACTGAAAAGAAGGCAAAATATCCCTCCAAGATCTCTATCACCTATGAGAGAGGATGTCCCAAAACATCCACTTGGAAAGAAAGAATCAAGTTTATGGACTCCAAAGCAGTCCTACAGGAAGCTGAAACATCTCTACAGGAAACATTAACCAAGCTAAAAGAAACCAAAAAATTAGAAGAGTAGGCAACATAACAATCACAAGGGGAAGGCAAGGCCAAATAAATACCTAAACAAAGCCCTCAACCTAATTTAGGCTCCTACTACAATCTGCTATAAGGTGGGAAGATCATCCCACAAAAATTTGTTGTGTCTCTATTCTTTGAATTAGAAAAAGGAAGGGTCACAACCCACATTTGGATGAAAATTGCTAAATCTAAAGGAGTTGAAGACATAGGGCACATGGAGGACAAACCAAAGGAATTGAGAGGGGAATTGGCCATGGTAAGGCACATAGAGAGCAATAAAAGAGCCCAACTATAGGAAGAAAATGAACTACTGAAAAGGCAGTTACAGCAACAGGAAATTCATAAAGGAGATAGGTTGTCCATCTTGGGAGGGTAGCAACAGCAAGAAGGTCCCCTAACAGACAATGAAGCAACAGAGAAATAGCAGCAAGAGGAAGAGCCACAGACTGATGTTGAAATGCTAATGAAACAACTACAAGAAAAAGAGTCTTAGGCAACAGATGAAGTGTAGATTTTGAAACAACAGTTGCAGGAAAAAGAAGCCCAAATGGCCTACATGGCCATCTGGGTAATGGAAGCCTTGCAATGTAGACAACTAGCTAGATCCTATGCATTGTATCTTAAAGACCAATGGCTCCAATTCCAAATTAAAACATTGGCCCAAAGGGGCACAACCCCATTCCAAAATTATGATCAGTTTATGCATTTGTGTGATAGTAGCTCAGCTGAAGATAAAGCCAAGTTAGCAGAATTCTATTTACACAACCTGGCACTTCCTAACATGAATCTATGAGACCCAAATGCTGCATTAGGATACCTACAACTCATGGCTATGGCTTCTTGGTTGAGCCATGAGGAAAAGAGAGCAGTAGACATTTAGAAGATTATGGCCAAGGAGTTGAGAAAGCCCCTCATGATAAGGGCAGAACTAGAAGATCTCTCAACTCTCGTATATGCCCACCAGCACCTTGCAAACAATCCTCAGGTTGCTCCCGACTATGTTGAAAGGCAAGCACAAGCTATTTCTCACTTTGAAGATACGGAGAGACTGTTTGGTGACAACTGCCTTCATGCTTGCACAAGAAGATGGAATACATTGTCCCATGGCCTAAAGATAAGGGAGTATCACTCCCCAACCAAAATGAGGGAAGCTATGAGGAGAGTACCCCTATACAAACAATCAATGCAAAACTTGAAAGCCAACTGGATTGGTCTTAAGTTTAGTCCTCCACTACCGCTAAGCCTGTTGGAAAGGGTTAAGCAGGAAGAAGAATAGAAGCAATGGGAGGAAGTGGACAGGAAAGCAGGTTTTCATGATAGGGAAGAGGACATCACGTCAGAGGCCTGGGATGTCAGGGAAGCTATTAAAGCTATCAAAGATGAAGAACTGGATTGGATGCTCAGAGGATGAGAAACACATTCAGTAGGGGGGTGATGATGAGCCCCAGAAATGGGTAACTATATGGGCTCATTCTGCCTATTATTTTCATTTAATCCTCCATTCTCCATAGTTTTGTGCATTTTTTTGAATATATTTATGTCAATAGAGTGAATGGGGATAGTCACTTTGCCACATAGTCTAATGAGTGTTTATTGCATATTTTTGGAAAATTTTTGACCAAGACCAGGCATTTATGAGCACATTGGTAGCCAAACTCGAAGAAATAGGGCTGAGGACTTATAGGAGGGGTGTCTCCTTCATTAAATGACCCATTCTTTGAGTTCTCCATCAATAGCTTAGATTATAACAACCCATAAATGATGATTCCAAGGGGCAACCGAGCAGGTCTAGTGGAGTTACTGTTATCTGCAGTTTTAGACAGCCGAACTCCTAAAGTTTAGGAGGACTGTTGGGAGTCCTCACTTGTATAAATAAGAAGGATTCAAGCCTCAGTAGGTTATCCATTTGATAGTCTATTTTCGCACTTTAGTGCAGCCTTGTACTCCGCTCAGTTTCGAGCTCTTTTTGCAGACAATTTTGTGATGTAACTATTATTTTTTGATCAATGAAGATGAATCCAGCTTTGAACCAGCACTGATCTTACCTAGGGGCTGTAGCTCTTGGGGTTGGGCCCAACCCAAGTGCCCAACACCTCCTTTGTGTATTTATATGCTTTTTCTTGCATTCATGGAATAATTTCTATTGTTTAGGTTAAATCTTGTTTTGTTAGTTAGGTTGCTTTTGATGATTAGAATAGTTGTTCTTACTTTAGGATTGATTAGATAGTTTGCTGCAATAACAGAAAAAGATCCAAAAAAGGCTACCAAGCAGGCCTTGGTCTCCTCTCTCCCTCCTAGGGGCCATGATTTGAGATCAAGGCATTTTCGTTGCCACCAAAACATTGTTTTTGCTTTCCAATGCAATTGCTAGTGTGAGATTTCGAGTTGGAAGAGTTGATATCAGTTGTATTTACATGCTTAGATATGTTCTTGCTCATTTACCATGACTTTCTTGCATAAATTCCTATCCATAAAGTTTCGTTCAACACTTTTCTGGTTTTTAGGTCAGAATTAGGTTAAATAGGAAAAACTCTGTTTTTTTAAGTTCTTGCTTGTGTTAGTTTCGAAAAGTAATTATGCAGCTCACTCGTAGAACACTCCAACTTATCATTCTCCTATCACACAACCTACTCTAGTTCATCTCCCAAGGTTCCCCGACTCATTCGCCATACTTTCCCAAACTGCCCTAATTTCTACGTTTTTGTGCAAAATTGATTTCTTTACCTTTGAACAAATCCAACCATCTCCTTCATTCATGAACTTCATTTACAAATTCCTAGACCCCCTAACATATCCATCCAGCCTTCATTTCCCTTTTCCCACAATTTTTCCACCTCCAAACCTCCAAAAACCACTTTCGGCCTCCTCTTGTAGAACCTCCCGTAGATCCCCTGCAGCCTCCTGTAGAAGTTCATGCAAGTGATTTTTTGAAGTCTGATCGCAGTGGAAGTCTCCAGAAGGGTACTAGGGACTTCATAGGTCCTCTATACACCTTTCCAACCTCCTGCAAAATCCAACTCCATCTCCCTCTGCCACCAAACCTCTACACAGTCACAAATAGTTAAAACACAAGCATAATAATTCTGCATAAAATTTCTCAAAAGTACAAAAAGATGATTTTTCCACATTTTCCTTCAGAATTATCTTGAATACATGCATTTTACCTTTTCAGTATTCAATGGCATCCATTTTAGTAATTTCATCTCTTTTCTTGCAAAAGTAGGGTTAGTGGGTAAAATTAGGGTTTGTTAGGGTTTGCGTTTCCTTTCAGTTTTCATCTTCTTCCTGCAAATAGACTAGCCTCTTTCGAGTTAGCTTTCTTCCATCACAGTTAAAAGCTTCTTCTAAGATCTCGTAGAAGTTGGCTTAAGCTCCTAGCGAACTTGTGCCAGCTGGTCAAGTGACAGCCTGCAGTAAGAGCTAGTACTTGTGCATACAACACTGTCGCTTCCAAGTTTGTTACAAACTACCAGGTTGATAAAAGTAAAATATGAAGCCCTAGGAGTTGTAGCATTATTGCTACAATACTGGAGCTCACCATCTGGAAGGATTCTTGAAACAGGGCACCATTGGAGGGGTAGACTCAGTGCCTGAAGAAGAGTTCAACCGAGTACAACAGCTGTATCTATGGAAAACTCATGCAAGAGAACATGAAAGGCAAAATAATAATGAAATTCAGGGTAGAGAAGGAGTGAAAACTATGAAAAACACACCAGGATTAGCTCCCAGAAACCCAGGAAAGAAGCGAGGCAGGAAAAAGTAGAATGATCTACTAATGGAATGTGGAGAGCTAATGATAGATTCAGGTAAGATGAAAGATCTATCCAGTTACTCTTTCACAAATCTTTAATAATGAAGTTCACAACTTGGAATATTAGAGGCTTAGGTAGTAAAAGAAAACAGAGAATACTTAGCAATAGAATGAAACAAGAAGCTCCAGATATGATCTTTATCCAGGAAACTAAATGTTCCATTCAAAAAATCAAATAAATTCACAGTAAATGGCTCAATAGATTTGAGTTTCTTGAAGTTAAAGTAGATAACGCAGCAGGAGTCATACTCACTCTTTGGAATCTCCAAAATATTGGTATAATAGATGCTGAGGCAACTAGGAATTATTTATCAGTGATTATTCAGCCTGTAGGAGACAGTGAGACTTATCTGGTCACAAATTTTTATGGCCCACAAAGAATGGATGACAAACTCAGATTTCTAGATTCTCTTGTAGAATTAATAAACATGCATGTAGGAGTTCCATGGATCATGGGTGGGGACTTCAACATGATCAAATCGCTGATGGAGAAAAAATGGGGAACAAGAACTTTAAGCAAAGACTCTACAACTTTTCAAACTTTCATAGATAATATGAAGCTAGTTGACACTGAAATGAATAATGGCCTCTTTACTTGGAACAACAAGAGAGGAGGGGAGTCTCAGGTAGCTTCAAAGTTAGATAGATTCATTATTTCAGAGGACCTTATGCTCATAGACAAGGAAATGATAGTGAGAATTCTCCCCTTTGGAGGCTCGGACCATTGGCTTGTGCAAATGGAGGTACAAGGTATTGGAACCCCAAAGAATAGACCTTTCAGATTTGAGAATATATGGCTTACACACCCAGATTTTATCAGCAACATAGCAAGATGGTGGAAAGAAGATCTGCATATTCTGGGAACAAGAATGTTTCTGCTCCACAAAAGACTAAAATACATCAAGCTCAGACTCAAATACTGGAACAAGAATGAAGTTGGCAATATTTTTGCAGTGAAAAAAAGGTTGAAGATAAAATGCAGACACTCAATCAAACTCTTATTATAGAGGGTTTTGATAGAGGTAGAGATGAACAAGTCACCAAACTTCATCAAGACTAGGAGAACTTATGTAAACAAGAGGAAATATATTGGAGACAAAAATATAGAGTGCAATGGCTAAAAGAAGGGGAACGAAACACCAGGTTTTTCCACAGATCCACCATGGCGAACAGATCCCACAATAGGATCTCTTCAATCAAGGACGAGGAAGTTCATCTTTGCAATTCCCATGAAGAGATTGAAACTGTGTTAGTACAACACTTTCAAGGTATAGCGAAGGAAACCAATGTGGACAAAGATCATTTTATCCGAGACTTAACTAGGCATATAGCTAGACTAGTTTCTAGAGAGGATAATTTCAATCTTAACAAGCCAGCAACTGAAGAGGAGGTAAGTGAGGTAGTTAAGGAGATGCAGAATGGAAAAGCGCTAGGCCCTGATGGTTTTAATTTGGATTTCTTTAAATCCCATTGGAGCATTGTTAAACAAGATATTGTGAAAGTAGTGGAGGATTCTAGATTGGATAAAACCATTCTGAAGGCGCTCAATACTTCTTTCATCTCCTTGATCCCCAAACAGGATAATGCTCTGACTCCAGATAGATTCAGACCCATAGCTTTGTGCAATGTGGTGTATAAAATAATATCCAAAGTGGTTTCCAATAGACTAAAACCCCTTCTTCCTACTCTCGTTTCTGTGGAGCAGTCAGGATATGTGGAGGGTAGACAAATTCTCAACAACATCATTCAAGTGCATGAAGTGGTTCATTCATTGTTAAGCAATAGGAAGGCGGGAATGATCATGCAATTGGACCTTGCCAAAGCATATGATAAATTGAATTGGACCTATATTAGGAAGGTCCTTCTAGCCTTTGGCTTCGATCATAACTGGGTGAGATGGGTCATGGCTTTGGTCACTTCCTCTAGCTTTTCAATTTTGGTCAATGGCTCTCCTTCCAAGACCTTTACTCCTTCAAGAGGTCTTAGACAGGGAGATCCGCTCTCTCCCTTTCTCTTTATCCTCATGATGGAAGGACTTGGGTGATCCATTAAGCATGCTAAAGAAGGGGGTAACATCAAGGGTATCCAACTTTCTGAAACTAGTAAAGCTTTGTCCCATCAACAATTTGTTGATGACACTATGCTGTAGGGAATCCCCATGGTAAAAGAAGCTCTTGCTTATAAACAAATCCTGCGAGACTTTGCCATGGCCACAGGTATGGAGGTAAATCTATCCAAATCTAAGATTTTTTTCTTTAATACTAATGTCGCTATTCAGAGAAATATCTCTAGAATTTTAGGTTTTCAAAGGGAGGTCCTTCCATCCAAGTACCTGGGAGTCCCTCTAACTGATAAACCCTTGCACAAAAGCATCTGGGAGCCGGTCATTAATAAGATGCAGGACAAAATCAGAAAATGGACTATCAGATCTTTAAACTTGGTGGGTCAGTTGGTGCTTACAAAAGCAGTTTTGCAATCAATCCCCATCTTTATGCTTTCATCTCTTCTAGCTCCAAAGGGAGTGTTACATCAATTCAGAACCATTCAAAGAGACTTTCTTTGGTGGAAGGGGGAGGAGAGAAAGAAATGGGCCTTAGTAGCATGGGATAAGATTTGCAAACCGAAATCTCATGGAGGTCTTGGACTGGATGATCCAGATGTTCTCAGCAAGGCTCTAGGAGCAAAATTATGGTGGCTCTGGGTGAAAGAATCGAAGGCTTAGTGGGCTAGTGTATGGAAGGAAAAATATGTTAGCGCTTGGCAAGATAATGATCACATAAAGATGACGGGTAACATTAAATAATCCCACATCTGGAATAAGGCATGGTAGAATAGAGACCTAGTGCAGAAAAACAGTTTCTGGAAGATCAAAGAAGGAGACCTGGCTTTGTTTTGTGAAGATAAATGGCAACAAGAACCTACACTGATAAGAGAGGACTTTCTAGACCTTAAGAGAGAAACTGACAACAAAGGGCTTTTAAGGGTTAGGTATTTTTGGGAACAAACCAGTACAGAAGACAAATGGAGAACTTGGAAGACTTTAGAATTACGGAATTATAACCCCTTGAAAGCAAAAGCAAAAGCACTACTGACTATTTTGGAACAAAGGAAGATTTTGGTATCAGAAGGGCATGACCAACTCAGATGGGGCAACAACAAAGAAGGCACCTTCAATATTAAGGAGGCCAAAAATTTATTGCTTGAGTGAGACTCCAATACACCGAACAAAGTGTGGCAGAACCTGTGGAGGCAGCAAGGTTGGATGAAAATCAAACTCTTCATGTGGTTGGTGCATCATAAAAAATTCTGACTTGGGACAATATTAGAAAGAGAGGTGTGCTGGGACCTTCTAGATGCCAGCTTTGTGAAGCTCAAGAGGAGACAATGGAGCACCTTCTCAATGATTGCATCTTTACCTCTAGCTTGTGGGACACCTTTGCCACAATTTTTCAATAGACGGATAGGGACAGAGCAAGCATCAGAAATACCCTAAATAACTGGAGACGAAACTTCTCTGAGTATGAGTTTCTTAGCCTAGCTTGGGTTTTAACTCCAGGCTTCATAATTTGGAATGTTTGGAAAGAAAGGAACAATAGAATTTTCAAAAATGTTCACAGCACCACCCATCTCATTTTTGAGAGGATCTTAAGACAGCTCAAAGAGATGGTGGGCACTTTTGTGAAAAACTCCCCAAAAACCCTCCTTGTGTAATAGAGATGTAGATTCTGTGTCCCCTGGGGATGCAAGGGCTTATTCCGCAGGGGATGGTCAAGAAGGTTATGAATCCTGCTAATAAGCCAGATTATTGGCATCCTCCCCCTCAAGGTTTTCTGAAATTCAACATTGATGGGGCCTCAAAGGGTAACCCAGGTCTTGCTGGTTGTGGAGGGGTGCTACGTGATGAGAATGGATGTATTCTTTTTATCTTCCATTTCCATCTGGGAAAAGCTACAAATAATATGGCTGAATTAATGGCTCTTGAACAGAGTTTAGATTTCCTGAAGTAGGATAATCTCCAGAACACTATTATTGAAGCCAATTCTGAGTTGATCATTAACTCGGTTAAAAGAATATGTTGTGGAACGAAGCCAGAAAACGTCTCTAGTCATTGGAGGCTAATACAAATCTTTCAAAGGATACAAATTCATCTCCAAGATCTTCGCACTATGAGTTTCACTCATGTCCAAAGGATGGCCAATAAACTGGCAGACATTATGGCCAATCAAGGAGTAGTTTGTACTAAAAACAGGGTCAAGTTGATAATGCGAGAGATGTCTCAGAACAGATTAAAGGAGCAGTGTTGTGGTCAGGCGGAAGAGGACAATAAGATTTTTCGTAACAGGGCCATGGAAACGGGACCTGATTGACTTTTTTGCACTTGTAAGAATGCTTTTGGCGTGCAGGTTTTGGAATGGCAACAACATACCAGAAATGTCAGGGAGACGGCCAGAAAAAGGGAGCTTCATCTTCCTTTGGTCAGGCACCGGATTCCAGTCCATCGTGGCAGACGCAAAACGACATTTTATTTCAGTGGTGACTTTACCACCCTTGAAATGGACTTCGATATATCGCACCGCTTTCAGGATGGAGGCGATATTTTTCATTTTGGTGTGATTCCACTCAACGCGCAACACGTGGTGAAGAGTGGGGAGGAAATACCGCCCCTCATCACATAGTAAACTTTGGGGGGTTAAGGGTGCGCGATATGAATTGCAACCGTTGGATCAATCATGATCAACCTACGGCCAGGATTGATCGTGCTAGTTGGTGGGTCCGTTTTGGGGGTTATTGTTCGAGCTGTTTGTGTGCACCATCTGGAATCGCACGCACTCGACAGATTTTGGGAGGAAAAAATACACGATGGTTAAGTGAAAAATGGACCCGATGTATTTATCAATTAAGATCTATTGAATCCATCGGGTCTGTTTTACCTGTTAAACGGTGTGCTTGTTAGCCACCCGATTTGTTTCTCAGCTGCTGGATCTTTCGATCCAGATCTAACGGCTTGATGTGGGCTTGTGCCTTTTGTATACTATTTATTTTTTATAATTTTGAATAGAAGGATCCACTCTTGCCTCAGCAAAAAAAATAAAATTCAATTTCAAATAATTTCTATTATTTATATTTAAGCAGGGGTCTCATCATTCTTGCCCCTAACAACTAGTTTCTTGATCCTTCCTCTATTTAAATCAGTTTAGCATTCTTCACAATCATCAAGAAAGCTTAATGTCCCTAAAGATGGGTGAAGTATTCACATGAAATGTCGGGAATTCCAATGAAGACACAAAGTATCTAGAAGTCTTCATCTGCATAAGGAAATAGATTAACAACCTAAGACCCAAAGGCATCTGGTAGGATGAAATCCTAAGCCCTTACAGACCACCAATGAGTAATTCTAGGAGATGTGGTTTTCCTTAAATAACAATGAATAGTTAGCCTATAATAGCGGATAGAAGGTAGTGATGGTTGTTCTTAGTGTTGGATTGGAAAGTAAGTTATGATAGGTTTTCCAACTATACATAAAAAAAAACAAAACAAAAAATCACAATTTTACTCCCAAAATCATGTCACAAAAGTATTAATTTTTTTGTATCTAGAGGAGTTAGAAATTAGGCTAGTCTTGTACATTCCAATAGCTACCACTATGCGACTCAAGGTTGATTCCAACCACTGCCACTATAACCTCTAGGTGACACAGGGTCGATTCCAACCACTACCACTATAACTTCTAGATGCTATATATGCCCCATCCATTAGAATAGGTGAATCGAGTGGATTTGAACCTCGAACCTCTTTGCACATAAAACTTCATTTTCATGACCGTTCCCAATTGAGTTGGCTTAGGGGATGCAAAAAAAATATTAATTAGTTAAATTCTTCCTTTTAAATATGTTTTATGGATTATGAATTAAAACTATTAATATAAAATCTTGTGATATTTCAGTTTATATATATATATATATATATATATATATATATATATATATATGGGTTCATGGACACTAAAGACCAGTGACCACTATGTCCATGGAATATTTGTACCAGTCATATCACCCAAAGGAATCACTTCGTGTCGGCTAAGCCACAGAGCCTGACCACGAGAGTGTCAAGAGAATTGAACATAAGTCAATTGTAGGGGTGCTTAGAGAATCACAAGCCCTTGAGTTGATGCAATCATGATTATTTTCTCTTTTAACTATTGGGGTTTGGATAGCCCCTCCGAAAAATTAGATTTGAGATGGATAATACTTACTGAAAACCTGTATATATTACTCATTTAGGAAACCTTGGGCGATGGAGACAAGATATCCCAGGCTTTATTCGCTCTATTTCCAGGCTAGTTTTTCTTTGTATTAGATGCAAGGGTCCATTCTGGGGTTTGGATATGGGCTTCAATACATAAACAATTAAAGTAAACAATTCCTTGGGCATGGATTTGGTCCTAGGTGCAATTTTTTTCATTGAAGTTGGGTATGGATCTCATGGTGATTAATATTTATAGCCATTATCATGAACGAGCCCCTTTCTGGAGTTAGTTAATGGAGAAATATTTTATGAATTTTGAAATTTGGTTGTTGCAGGGATCTTGAATTTCATCATTAGTGCCTCAGAAGTTTGGGGCTCTCACTTCCATTTCGATTCTATGTCTAACTTCTTCACTCGAATTTTGGTGAAAAACAAGCTTATTGATGTAAACCTTATAAAACATAAACCCTCGTGGAGGAACAGACAAGTCTCTGTGGCAATGGTTGCTCAACATATTACTAGATTCCTATTGGTTGAAGCTTTGATGGAGAGAATCCTTATGTTTTAACAGTGGATTAGGGCAAGTGGAATCTTTGATAATCATCTGGCGTTCTTGGAACTAAAATGGGGGATCTAGAAACTTGCTAGCCCTTTTAAATTCAATGCTTTCTCGTTGACTGATGAATCCTTTCTACATCTTGTGTCAAAAAAATGGGTTAAATACACTCAATACATAGACGTATTGACCTCCTGATATCGCAACATTTTGCAGATAATTTAAAAATGGTGAGTGGTCTTATCATATGAGGTTGATGGATGATGTTGAACTTAAATTTGTGGAGGAAGAGCTTGCAAGGATGGAGGATCCTAAAGGGGGAGGATATGAGTCTGAGGAATCCAAATAGAAAATCTTGCAATTAGAGGCCTCGAAAAGGAAATTACCAAAGGAAAAGCAAGAGCTTTAGATAAAAAAAGTAGAGTTGTTTAGTTGAAGAGTGGAGACAAGAAAAATAAACTTTTTGAAAACTTTGAAAAAGGGCACAAAGCATGCAACACTATATGGACCTTAAACACTCCAAAGGGAGGAAAAGACCCTTAAGTATCTTCCACTTTGAAAATTTCAAATGCATTAGAGTAGACTCATCAAATTGAAGAGTTGATAATGCCAAACTTGAATCTAACATTTTTACTGCATGCACCCTAACCCCACACAGTTTGGTGCATTCAATAAATGATACCTCAGTCCCTTCCCAACCAAACTTTAGGACAATTGATCTTATGACTATCACCATCATGTTGAAAGGTATGTAGCTACTTTGAGTGAATATAGGTAGTGACCTGGAGGGAAATTTTCTCACATATTAGCAAGTTGTGGCTTGCACTGATCCAAATGTAAAATGGCATCCACCCATGGTATTTATCCACCCATGGAATTTACCCATGGCATTATAAGTGACGTCCACCCATGGTATTTACCCACCCATGGAATTCGTGTGGTATTGCAACCAAAAAAAGGCTATAAGTAACAAGTCACATTTTGTAAAAGGACATATTGTCCACCACAATGTAGCTTTTACAATTATTCTCTATTTTAATAAAAAAAGTTTCTTTGTGGTTTTATTTTATTGTGTGTCCTCTTTTCTTCTAGCATTTCATTTTTTTTAGTTCTTGGGGCCTACACCCAAGATCCAGATCAGTGGTATCAGAGTCAGGGTATGACTCTATTGGAATGAAGGTTTGAAGCATATTTTAGTTTCAAAATTTTGCAGCGATCTTTAGAAATTTTATGCAAGTTCTACGACCTCTACAAAGCATAATAGCTCATATAAGTTATTTTCCATTATCTCAAATGGTTTTTTTATGGAATTTGATTTTGTTTCCTGGTTTGAGAGATATTATTAATTTGAGTTACTCATGTTTGGAACATTGTGTGACCGTGCATACCATGAGTTTATGGAATCAATTTCTCACTCCAAAGGTCATGGAATTTCAAGTGTCTTATATCATTGAAAATATATCTTTAATACCTCAAATGGGTCTTTGAAGGAATTTGATTTCATCACTTGTAGCAGAAGTTATCAGCAAAGTTGCAGCGAGAGGCCTATAATATGAGAGAATCCTTTACAAAATCTCACTGGATAGGAGAATCTACAACACCCATGGCCACTTTTGTTACAAGTCTACAACACATTCAGGTACATCTCTGTTGTGGCCTAGTTTTGTACCCCACCCATAATCCATGAGTTTTTATATCTGGAGCAACATTCAGAGTAGGTTCCCTTTGGAGATGTGCCCTCCCACCCCACTCTAATAGGAACCCACTTCACATTCATCAGTTTTAACATAGAAGCAACCATTTTGGGTTCTTTGGAGATGTACCCTCCCACCCCAGGCTATGTAAGCACTTGCTACTTCATTAACAGTCCACATCAACGTTATGGGTCAACCACACAAAACCCTTATCATCGAAGTCCATTTTCTAGGTCGCATACTGTTAGTATCATAGTTGGTCACAAGCATTACAGGGTATCTCTATCCTCAGATCTTCATTTTTCATCGTTATGGGTTATCCATAAACCCACACTTCATCAAAATACATTTTCTAGGCCACACACTTTTTGTATTATAGTTGGTCACAAGCATTACAGAGTATCTATATCCTCTCATCTTCATTTATCATGGTTGTGGGTTAACCACACAAAACCCTTCTCTTTAGTGGCTCTACATATTCAAGAAAGGATTCTCAGGAGGGATCTTCACACAATGGGGATCATTTATTCTTAAGGAGGAAGGAATGATCTGAATCGAAAATTGCGTCCACCCATGGAATTCATTCACCCATGGTATTTATCCATGGTCTTGTAAGTGACATCTGCCCATGGTATTCATCCTCCCATGGTATTTATCCACCCATGGAAATTACTCATGTTATTGTAAGTGACATCTACCCATCGTATTCATTCACCCATGGTATTTACCTGCCCATGGAATTTACCTGTGGTATTGTAACCAAAAAAATGATACAAGAAACAAGTCACATTTTGTAAAAGGATAGATTATCCACCACAATGTAGCTTTTATAATTATTCTCTATTTTAATTAAAAAAGTTTCCTTGAGTTTTTATTTATTTATTGTGTGTTCTTCTCTTTTCTTCTAGCATTTCATTCTTTTTTAGATCTTGGGGGCCTCCCCCCAAGATCTAAATCATGCACACTGGAAGTGGTAAGTGCATATGTAATTGAAAATTTTGATCAATGGAAAGAAGATGAAGAAGAGAAGAAATGGATGGTGGTTTTCCACATTTATCACTCTCATTCCAAAATCTAATGATCCTCAATCGTTTGAAAATTTCAAGACCATATCTCTTCGTAATTATGTTTACAAAGTCATCCCAAAAATGATTTCCAATAGTATCAAGCCAACCCTATCCATAATGTGTCAAAGGAGAAACTTGTTTTTCTTGAGGGGCACAAAATTCATGAAGCTATCAAAGTTTCCCAAGAAGGCCTACATGGTCTAAATTTAGGAAGTTGAAAGGATTTGTCATTAAAATTGACCTCTCAAAATCCTATGATAGGGTTAACTGGGTCTTGATTTTCTTGATCCTCCCACACTTGGGTTTTGATGTATCTTTCATTAATCAGATTATAATTATTTGTGTATCCTTGGTTTCTTTTGAAGTCCTTGTCAATATATCTACCTCGCCTTTTTTCCATGCTCAATGTGGACTAAGGTAAGGGTACCCTTTGTCTCCTCTCCTATTTCTATTAGTAGAAAAATGTCTGAGTAGATTATTAATAGTAGCAAGAAGCATAGGGGGGATCAAAGGGATTGATGTTGTTGAAAATCTTACAATCATTCATTTGTTATTTATTGATGACATACTTATGTTTAGCAATGGATCAAAATATGATTTCAAAACCATTAAAGACGATTTTCCCTTATTTTAGTAGGCTATAGGTATGAAAATCAATGTGAAAAAGTCCAGTCTCTTTTATTCATATTTATCTCACGGGGAAGTCTGTCGAGCGCAGGCTCAATTTCCATTTCATATGAAAAGTTTTGAGGAATGTTTTAATTACCTTGCTCTTTACCTAAAACCAAATGTATACAGAAAGTATTATTGGTTTTGGCTATTGGCAAAAATTGATATGGGATTTAAACAATGGAGCTTCTAGTGTTTTTCTGGAGCTAGAAAACTGGTTCTTATTAAATCAGTTTTGGAGGCCATTTTATTATATTGGATGTCCTTATCATGGATTCCCAAAGGCATAGTTGAATCAATCCGAAAGTTGTGTTATTAGATTCTATGGGTTGGTTCCAAGAATGATTTCATTCTCCCATGGGTGAGATGGGATAGGATAGTTGTGCCCAAAGTGCGGTGAGGGTGGAACATCAAAGACCTAACTTTATTCACAAAAGCATTGGTATCCAAGGTCAGTTGGAGGTTACTGACTACCAGTAGCCTTTAGAATTTGATTGTCTATAGGAAATATAGTTTCCCATATTCTATTGATGACTAGTCATTTTTCCTAACAAAAAATAAAGCCAATGTATCATTTACATGGAAGGAAGTTATATCATCCTTCTCTGTGGTGGAAATTGGCCTAGCCTGGAAGGTTGGAAATAGATGAAAGATGAGAGTTGGGATTGACCCATGGGTTAGTTATGGGGAAAATTTTCAGCTCCCTCATGACCTTTCTACATGTCTAAACAAGAATGGGAGGATTCGCTTGAATCAAATTGGTGATGATAGTCACTCTCCCATTTGGGCATAAGGTTTGGTAGATGCTCACCAGCTAAACCTTCTAGAGGAATATATTTTCATTTAGAAAAAATACACAACTTATCTTAATTACTCTCATGTTAGAATCAAAGACAAAGAATATTATGTCTACTAGGTTCATTCTCTAGGAGGGGAGTACACTCTAAATACCAGGTACTACTTATATTATATTTCAATCAGAAGATAAGTGGATAATGTCTAGTAGTGGAAAAATATTTGGAAATTGAGTTGCCCTGCTAAGGCTTGGGTATTTCTATAGTTTTTTATTGAAAAAAAGAATCCAACCTAGGGCAATCTCCAAAAGAGGTAGAATGAAGGACCCAATTGGTATATTCTATGTAAAAATGTCGAGTCTATGGTACACCTGTTTATGTCATGTTCCTTCACTTTGAGTATTTTCTCAGACATCAAGAACAATTTTTCCTATGGTTGGGCATGGCATGGAAATACCTTTAATGATGCTTGGAAGTCTTAGTGGGACCCATCAAAAGATGATTCTCTCAAGAACATTCCCCTTATCATCTATTAGGGAGTATGGCTAACTAGAAACAAGGAAACTTTTTAGGATCAATTCTCATCCCCTAATCATATGGAGGTTAGCCTTGATCATCAAATTAAATTTGAGATTAAGCACATTAAAGGAAAGGAAAATCGGGTAGAGAATTCACTTAGAAGAAGCATACAAGCAGCTAATGTGAAGTGAGCACTTGTGAATATGGTATCAAAGTAAGGATCAAAGAAGAATTACTACATGATGAGAATTAACAACATGTGAAGGACTATTTACAAAAGGAACCAGATGGATTCATGAGAAATAACTATCATCTCACCAATGGTAGTGTGTTTTTGTTCAAGAACAGAAAGTATGTGTCTAATGTAGCTGATCTAAGGAGTCTCTTTAAGGACGAGTTTCATAAAATATCTAACTCAGGTCATCCTAGTTATGAGAAGATGATAACAACCATAAATAAAATGTATTATTGACTAGGATCGAAGAAGGAAGTTATTGAATACATTGCCAAGTGTCTAGAATGCTAGCAAGTTAAAGTAGAATGTAGGCACCCAATAGGATCGTTGCAGCGAGTCCCAATCCCTAAGTGGAAATAGGAATTCATATCTATGGATTTCATTATAGGATTACCAAAAATAACCAAACAACATGATTCCATTATAGTTGTCATGGACAAGCTAAGCAAGGTAGCTCACTTAATAGTTATTAAGTCCACTCATAAGGCCATTGATATAGCTTATATCAATAACCTTTTTCCCTTTTTTGTCCTTTTTGTGAAAATATGAATGCTAAATATTCTTGGTGGTATGGAAGGTGGGTTAGAGATGATTGTGAAGGGTCAGATGGCTTAGGAGGCAAGCAGGGGTCTTCTCCTAACTTTTTGGATGCCCTTTTCACAAATCAGCCTAATGCTCCTACAAGATCCCCTATATTCCTACATGATCCAGCTGAAAGCATAAACAGGGGTATGGAAGGTGGTATAGGGCTTAGGGAAAGTGAATTATGGAAGAAATAAGGCAAGGGAGTGGCTAGGACTTCCTCAGAACTCAAACCAATGTTTGTAAGATGGTTGGATTTGCTCAACAAACATGGAAATTTGTTCTTATGGAATGATAAATTGGTTGATGGACTTAGTGGCTTTTGGTGATCATGGATGGATGAGGTTAGGATGAGACTACTAACATGAGATCTTCCTACACTATTGAAACTCCTGCATTACACAGATCACTAGCATTTACCCATGAATCATGTCAAACAAGAAAGATTCCCAATCAATATAAGAAAACATAATTCCATTATTTAGTTGCCTAGTTCATGCATGGAAATACTTGCAGAATATTGGGAAACACCATGAGATCTAATACAAAGTTGGAGATATCAGAAATAACAATGGAAACCTATTCTTGGAAACTGAAAAGATGCTGGCCTAATTAGCAAAAAACCTTAAATTCCATAAGAAATTAGAATTCTGTCTTTTTGGGGCTTAACATGATTTTTTCCTCAAACCATGGTCCTTGAAGGGAGAAGTGAGTCCAAATCCACCCGCTATTAGCCATTTTGGTATTCCTTTATCTCTCTAAAGCTATTGTTAAATCTATTCACAAATGGAAGCAAACTAATCAAATTCACCACTACTTGCAATGAAACAATGCCAAAATCAATCCAAAAATTAATCTAAGAAATAACCTAAGCATACAAGTACAATAAGAGGGACCTTTGCTGCTATGGTTGGGCCCTAACCCAAGAGCTGAATCCTCTAATTCAACTCAGTGCTAGATCAAGGAAATGCTCATTCTCATTATCGTATCAAAACATTACATAACAGTGTTTTGCCACAATCCTTTAACTCAAAAATTCTTAGTGTTCTTACATAAAAAATCTAAATCCTCATGAGGATCTAGGCCTCTTTATTTATACAACTGAAGTATCCAACAACTTCCTTAAATCTAGGGAGGCTTGGCTCGAAAAATCGAGCTGAATTGGTTCTTAACTATCACTAGCTCGGTTGCCAATGATCTCCATGACTCGGTTGCTTGCAACTCCGAGCTAGTGTGATTTTATTGAGCGATATTCGAATGAGTGAGGATTTAATGAGGAGGATACATATCCTATAATCTCTCCTTCTTTTCTCATTTGAGTTCGTTCACCTTAATTAGCCAAAATTGCCATGATTTTCTCCCAAAAACCTACAATCAACGGACATTACACCACTAGACATAACATCTTACTTTTACTCATCTCATTAAAGAAAATGCAATTAAAATATGTAAGGAATTATTGTTGTGGAGGTAAATCCCCTCTGCAGACAGAGGCGATCCCTACTAGTCCAAATAGGGTCTAGCAACAATCAAACAACGCTAACACGCAGGTTCCTAATTACACATAAAAGACCAATGATGAAGGCCTACCTGGATTCCTGTTGGGTGTGGAGCCTGATTATCTTCTATATTCAAAGGTATCGCCACATAGGACCCCAGTTCGAAATGGGGGCGGCAACGCCGCCCATAAAATATTCGCTGCACGGGGGGTCTAGGGGGGGGCGGCTGCGACCTTTGGCCCCCCCCCCTTGGCGGGGGGTTTCGGGGGCGCTGCCCCCGAAGCTAAAAACAGCTGTAAAATTGCCTTGTAAAAGTATAGTAATTTCTAGTCAATCTGGGCCGTTCATTAGGCAGATGATCTGACGGTAGAACTTATGTTTAGTTTAGGGTTTTTTGCCCTAGAAGGCAACCCCTCTCTTTGTATGAGGGTATTGTATTTGAGGCTGTGAGATAGATGTGTATTCTGTGTGTGCGAGAAACAGAGAGGTGAGACTGTGAGAGAAAACAGAGGATATTACAGCGGATTTGTTGTAGGTTGTGTCTCTTCATTTTGCTGGATAATAAAAAGGAAGGACTGGCTGTTCGAGGTGGACGTAGCCCAAACTGGGTGAACCACGTATATCTGTGTCTCTCTTGTTTTGTGTGTTTTCTGTGTTTATATTTCTGCAATATTTTATGTGTTCCATTGCTCCGTAATATATAATTGTCTAACAACTGGTATCAGAGCCGAAGGTCTATTTGGCTGATAAACTCGCAGGAAAGAAGGGTTCCTGGTTCGAGTGGGAGCAATGGCGGAAGATGGTAAGTTTAGGGTCGAGAAATTTAACGGCCAAAACTTCTCGCTGTGGAAGATGCAGATGGAAGATTATCTGTATCAGAAAGATCTATACCTACCATTGGGCGGAAAAACAAAGATGCCGATGGGTATGAAAGATGAAGAATGGAACCTTCTCGATAGAAAGGCACTCGGAACAATACGGTTGTGCCTTGCTGCGTCAGTCGCCTTCAACATTTCGAAGGAAACCACGACAGAGGGTTTGATGCAGACGTTGTCGAAACTATATGAAAAACCCTCGGCCTCAAACAAGGTATTTCTTATGAAACGGTTATTTAATATGAATATGTCGGAAGGTGGATCTGTTGCAAACCATTTAAATGATTTTAATACAGTTACAAGTCAGTTAAGTTCTGTAGGGGTAAACTTTGATGATGAAGTTAGAGCTCTGTTATTCTTGTGCTCATTACCAGAAAGTTGGAATGGTTTGGTAATGGCCATTAGTAACTCCGTTTCTGGATCTAGTACTTTAAAGTTTGATGATGTTGTCGGTGCTATCCTTAGCGAGGAAATACGATGGAAAAGCTCTGGTGAGACATCGGGAAATGCTTTGAGTGCAGAGTCTAGAGGAAGAAAAATGGAAAGAGGAAAGAGCTCAGGATATCGCAGTAAATCAAGGAAAGGAAGATCCAAGTCCAGATCGGGGATAGTGTGCTGGAAATGTGGAAAGAAAGGACACCTAAAGAAAGACTGTAGATCTCGGAAGGGAAAAGAAGGAGATGCACAGCAAGAAAACAATCATGAAGAAAATGTGACAGGTGAGGTGTTACAAGATGCTTTGATTCTTTCTTTCGAAAATATTACTGATTCCTGAGTGGTAGATTCAGGGGCTTCATTCCATGCCACACCTGATAAGAAATACTTTCATGACTATGTTCAAGGAGATTTTGGACAAGTTTGTCTAGGTGATGATAAACCCTGTAAAATCGTTGGAATGGGTAAGGTTCTTGTAAAACAGCATAATGGAAACCAATGGCTATTAAAGGAGGTAAGGCATGTTCCAGATCTAAAGAAAAATCTGATTTCAACAGGGCAGTTAGGCAGTGAAGGTTGTGTGACAACTTTCACAGATAAAGCTTGGAAGGTCACTAAAGGAGCCCTGGTAATAGCAAAAGGCGAAAAGGTTGGTACATTGTATTTATGCAATGGTATTTCTAACTCTGTTAATGCTTTAACTTCCAGAGGAGCAGATGCAGCATTATGGCATCATAGGCTCGGACACATGAGTGAAAAGGGGATGAAGATTCTTCACTCAAGGAACTTGTTGCCGGGTTTGAAGAATGTTGATTTGGACTTCTGTGAGAACTGCATTTATGGAAAACAGAAGAGAGTCAGATTTCTCAGAGTTGGGAAAGAAAAGAAGAACGAAAAATTAGAGCTTTTTCATACAGACGTATGGGGACCTGCTCAGGTATCATCTCTCGGTGGCTCTCGTTATTATGTTACTTTTATTGATGATGCAACTAGAAAAACTTGGATTTATTGTATTAAGAATAAATCTGATGTATTTGATACTTTCAAGAAATGGAAAGCTTTGGTTGAGATTGAGACAGGAAAGAAATTGAAGTGTCTTAGATCAGACAATGGAGGTGAATATTGCAGCAAAGAGTTTGATAGGTACTGTTCAGAGCATGGAATTCGCAGAGAGAAGACAGTTCCAAGAACACCACAAGAAAATGGTGTGTCAGAAAGGATGAACATAACAATCATGGAGCGTGCAAGGTGCATGAGATTGCATGCAGGATTGCCTTTACAGTTTTGGGCAAATGCTGTAGATATTGTTGTTTATCTAATAAACAGAGGGCCTTCAAGTTCCTTGGATGGTGGTGTTCCAGAGGAAGCATGGACAAGTAAAAAGGTAAACTACTCTATTTTAAAGCCTTTTGGTTGTGAGGCCTTTGTCCATATTGATAAAGAAAATAGAACAAAGCTTGAGGCAAAGTCAAAGAAATGTACCTTTATTGGATATGGTGTTAATGATTTTGGTTATCGCTTATATGATTATGAAAATCACAAAATCATTAGGAGCAGAGATGTAATATTCAATGAAAAGGTCTTGTATAAGAATCAGTTGCAGGAAAAGAAACAGGAAAAGGAAAACAAGGAATACGCAGCTCTTGATGAAATCACTGAAAAAGTAAAGGTGCCTGAAAATAATAATAATCAACAACCACAACAACAGCAACCACCACAACAGCAACAGGCACCCCAAACACCTAAAAGTGGTGTTAGAAGATCTACCAGGATAGGTAGACCCCCTGAACGATACTCTCCTTCATTATATTATTTATTGTTGACTGATTCCGGTGAACCCGAATGTTATGAAGAAGCAATGCAGGTTGAAAGCAGGAAGAAGTGGGAGGTAGCCATGGAAGAAGAGATGGACTCCTTAATGCATAACCAGACTTGGGATTTAGTCAGGTTGCCTGTAGGAAAAACTACATTGAAGAATAAATGGGTTTACAGGCTGAAGGAAGAAGATGGAGGAAAACAGAGGTATAAAGCTAGACTTGTGGTGAAGGGGTTTGCACAGAAGAAAGGTATTGATTTTGATGAAATATTTTCTCCTGTTGTTAAAATGACTTCAATCAGAACTATTTTAAGTCTTGTAGCAGCTGAAGATTTGCATCTTGAGCAGTTAGATGTAAAGACAGCCTTTCTCCATGGGGATTTGGAGGAAGAGATATATATGCAACAGCCACAAGGATATGAGGTGAAAGGGAAGGAGAAACTAGTGTGCAGGTTGAAGAAGAGCTTGTATGGCTTAAAACAGGCTCCAAGGCAGTGGTATCTAAAATTTGACAAGTTTATGTCTGAACAAGGTTATACTAGATGTCACTCTGATCATTGTGTTTATTTGAAAAAGAAAAATGATGGCATCTATATTATATTGTTACTGTATGTAGATGACATGCTTGTTGCAGGATCTAACATGCAGGAAATAAATGTGCTCAAAAGAAAATTGGCAAATTCATTTGCAATGAAGGATTTGGGAGCTGCGAAACAAATCCTTGGTATGAGAATAACTAGAGACAGGAAAAATCGTAAATTAACATTGTCTCAGAATGAGTACATACAAAAGGTGTTGAAAATATTTAACATGCACAATGCAAAACCATTTAGTACACCTTTTGCTAGCCATTTCAAACTTAGTAAGGAAATGTGCCCAAAGACCCAAGAAGACATGGATTATATGTCTAAAGTTCCATATGCATCAGCAGTTGGAAGCTTAATGTATGCAATGGTCTGCACAAGGCCTGATATTGCACATGCAGTGGGAGTTGTAAGCAGGTACATGAACAATCCAAGAAAGGAACATTGGATGGCAGTGAAATGGATTCTCAGATATTTGAAAGATACCACAAATCAAGCATTATGCTTTGGTGGTTCAAACATCTCCCTACAAGGATATGTTGATGCAGATATGGCAGGTGACAGAGATAACAGGAGGAGCACTACAGGATATGTATTTACTGTTGGAGGAACAGCTGTCAGTTGGGTTTCAAAAATCCAAAGTGTTGTTGCACTTTCAACAACATAAGCAGAGTATGTTGCTGCTACAGAGGCTAGTAAAGAAATGATTTGGTTACAAAGGTTTATGGGTGAATTGGGTAAGGAGCATGATATGGGCACGTTATATAGTGATAGCCAAAGTGCCATTCATCTTGCAAAGAACTCAGCATTTCATTCCAGGACTAAACACATACAGCTCAAGTACCATTTCATACGATCAGTGTTGGAAGATGGAGAGTTGAAGCTGGAAAAGATACACACTAGCCAGAATCCTGCAGA
Organism: Pinus tabuliformis; assembly: GCA_031772625.1. Taxonomy (NCBI): domain Eukaryota; kingdom Viridiplantae; phylum Streptophyta; class Pinopsida; order Pinales; family Pinaceae; genus Pinus; species Pinus tabuliformis. Next base: position 308,457,160 of record CM062819.1, on the reverse strand, counting down.
TATGCTAACAAAAGTTGTAACCAGGGAGAAACTGAGAATATGCTCAGTTTCAGTTGGTCTTCAAGGATGATGATGAAGATGAGAAATAGCCAGGTCCAAAGAGGAGTCATTGTCCAGCAAATGGAGCAGAGGTGGAGTTGCTACAATCAGTCTCCAAGTGGGAGATTGTTGGGTGTGGAGCCTGATTATCTTCTATATTCAAAGGTATCGCCACATAGGACCCCAGTTCGAAATGGGGGCGGCAACGCCGCCCGTAAAATATTCGCTGCAGGGGGGGTCCAGGGGGGGTCCAGGGGGGGGCGGCTGCGACCTTTGGGAGCCCCCCCTGGCGGGGGCTAAAAACAGTTGTAAAATTGCCTTGTAAAAGTATAGTAATTTCTAGTCAATCTGGGCCGTTCATTAGGCAGATGATCTGACGGTAGAACTTATGTTTAGTTTAGGGTTTTTTGCCCTAGAAGGCAACCCCTCTCTTTGTATGAGGGTATTGTATTTGAGGCTGTGAGATAGATGTGTATTCTGTGTGTGTGAGAAACAGAGAGGTGAGACTGTGAGAGAAAACATAGGATATTACAGCGGATTTGCTGTAGGTTGTGTCTCTTCATTTTGCTGGATAATAAAAAGGAAGGACTGGCTGTTCGGGGTGGACGTAGCCCAAACTGGGTGAACCACGTATATCTGTGTCTCTCTTGTTTTGTGCGTTTTCTGTGTTTATATTTCTGCAATATTTTATGTGTTCCATTGCTCCGTAATATATAATTTTCTAACAATTCCAACGCTAGTACTTGTGGAAGAATTGATGCTCCCATTCCTTTGCCCCGGCTGGTCACAATCCTCACGATCCTCATGCCCAGACAGCTGCACATGCAAAGAACGATACAAACACAAGCATAAAATCCAGTAGATGTAACTATATATCAGTAAGAAAGGATATAACTCAAACATCATCATAAAGACAATAAGAGTGGAACCATAATGATAGTCATCTATTATTAATAAACAAAGAAGAATACAACCAAAGTTCTGACGTCAAATCCTTCCCAAGAGGGTCCAGCCAGCAAGTCTCTTAAGCATTCACCCTTGGAGGTAGATCTCCCAAGACAAAAGCTCTCTCTCACACAAGTTTACACAAGAAAGAAACACTTCACAACCTTCCTTAAGCTCCCTAGCAATCCCACACTTGTCACACCAGCTACCTATCAAGTTCACACACTAGCAGCAACACTCCAAGCACTACGAATTCCAAAACTAGCTGCTCATGGCAATTGTAGAGGCTTAAGTAGGAGAAGGAGTCTCCATGAACGGTGGGAGGATGAGCTTATCTCCAAGGAAGGTGGCTCAAATGACGAAACAGACATGCTAGAGAAGGGAGGGCGACATTTACAAGGCCAACAACCAGGTCTGGAGTCATTTGGAAGGCCGGCTGTTAGAACAAACTCGCCCAAACTGGATCAGCGCAGGTCCATAACTGCACTGGAGCGGTGACATCGCAGCTGAATAACAAAGGAGGTCATGTCAGCGCGATCAGATATGAATAACAGACGCGCTGTCTCATGAAATTCGACCAGCGCGGGAAACACATGTACTTCCGTGCTGGCAGCGCATTCTGTCTGTTATGGAGCGCCCATCAACGCGTTTATCTTGACAACAGTCGCGATGATAGCAAAAAATTTGGCAAAGTGGGTCATTTTGGCAACATTAGGGAGCATGAGCATGGATGAATTGGATTCATGACACAGTAGAAAGACTGACAGGGAGACAGTGACAAATTACTCTGTAACAGATGCCCCCTAAAGCATGAAGCCCGAGAGAGTGGGAGGGGTGAAATGCTTTACGAAACTGACTGAACTGGAACACCACCAGGAAGAACCTGCACGTATGTACAACTGATATCTCTGATGATCAATTACATGTAGTCTAGGCATGGGCGCAGCCATCCAAAAGACACATGAAAGAGGTTTGTGGTATGGACGTAGCCACCCAATTAATGAGACCGTGATGATAATAAAGGTATGGTCGCAGCCATCCATGAAGACTCAGGTATGGGCGCAGCCATCCATCAATGAGTCATGTAATGATCATAATAATCCACAAAATCGCAGCCTGGGTTTCAACAGACAAAACCCAGGGTCTTGCGCTCCATCTCGACCCGAACAAAGTACAAGTCCAAGCATGTGAATATAGGAGTTGAGGTCGAACATGCAAGAACATCGTCTGATTACCAGTAAATGATGAAAACTGTTAACAGACGTGAGAGGGACCACCAATAATGACAATGGTCCTCAAGGTACTATAGGTACAATCTACGGCGTGCGAATCAATGAGCTGGCGTCGAACACCCGCAAAATCATTCGATCGGAGGCCAATGATGAAAACCTCGCGTCGAACACGAAGAACCTACCATTGAGGCATGCAGGCTCCAAGGCACCTGAAGGGAGTCTCTAGGTCAACTTCCTGGATAATGAGCTGAAGTCGACAGGAAGTGACCTTGATAGAAGTTGGGCCATAATGTTTCCCACATCATCGACACGAGACAGAGAAGGATAAGATATTTTGTGTGAGGTATCAGAGGGAGGTTGAGTATTCTTGCAGAGGTCAACTTCTCTTGAACATATCGTCGGCACGACAGTGGACTTGGCAGTATTGAGATTCAAATGATCAAGGGTCATGGTGACAAAGCAATGAGCAGATGAAAAGTCAAACAGGATAACCCAAACCCACGGAGACCAGTGTAAAACTAGATGAGAGGTTCCCACCCAGACACGAACGCAGACAAGTGCCATGTTCAAGAGCGACATACTGTCGACACGACAAAGATTATGATTCCATTTTCCCCACCATTTCTGGCGAGTACCCCAGTTATTTTTAACAAGCTTGACGGGGATAGCATATGCTTGTAAGGCGTCATTGTGACAGAATCCGATGTCATTAAGTTTTAGCGAGTCTCACAAAGGAAGAACTTGGTGTCTTTTCCTGTTTAGAGAGTCCGAAAAGATAACAGAAAAGAAAACTCCAGGGGGGTCGTTTTTCGTAAAGTTGTGTCTCCCGAGCCCGAAAAAGTATAAAACAATGCCCGAAAGAACCGCCCGACCAGTATGATCGAGGAGTACTTTTCGTAAGTAGTGACTTCGGCCCGAAAAAGTAGAAAAGTGGTTAGAAGCACGTCGTTTTGGAGCCAATAACGAGTTCGAAACGACAAAAACCCGACAATCTTTTTGAGTTTAAACGGTCGAAAAAAGAGCTTTAAAGGCGACCGCCTTTCATTTTTTTTAACGAGTCGAGAGGGGGACTCGGCCATCTTTTCTTATTTCACATCGAAAAAGAGCTTAAAGACGACGTTGCGGGATCAAGTGTGTGTAGAACTATCGTAATTCCACTGGCATGAAAATCTGCACAAGAAACACCACACGCGTAAACCTGTTCGAAATAATATGGACCACATGCATAAAAACATAGTAAAACTATATTGGCACCAAGCACATGGTAAAAATCATCAAAAACTCCCACATTTATGAAAAATAATATTTAATTATGAAATTTTACCATAAATAGAGGGGTAAATAAAGTTTTTTACCATTGTTACCATTTGGAGCTTTGGAGGACGTCTGGGAGCTGTGAGGTTGACGAGCCGAATTCCACTCCGTACGCGCATCAACCATCCTGCAGTCTGTTCCAGGTAGGTTCACCCTTCTCTACGCTCCATTTTGAAGTATTTTATCTGCATTTGAATGGTGGGAAGTGATGGTTTTGGCGGATTTTTTGAAACTTAATCCGCTCTCAGTCAGCGCGGATTTCCTTATCGGGTCCGCGCTGATCGAAAAAGATTTACACCGACCACCCCTGGATCAGTGCGGAAGAGTGATGTACTTCCGCGCTAACCCAGGAAAAATATCAAAGGGCGTCATGATCAACACAACTGCTTTGAAAACAGTCGCGCTGACGCCGCGCAACAAGTTTTTTAACAAATTGAACGTATGAAACTTTATGGACAGGGCCCTAATGATTTTTTTTATCATGCAGGGTAAAATGGCATTCGTTTGGCAGGAGCGAGCTCATGATAATGAGGACATAGCGGCATTTGCTGATGATGGGTTCCGAAATGCAATGCGGGCGTGTGGGCTGCTCAAATTCTTCCTAACTCTGCGCTTGCGAGCACAGCCTTACCTTCTTGAATTCTTGATCAGAGCTTGGAATCCCACTGATGGGAAGTTTGTGATCCGAGGCCGAGATGTTGAGTTTGACTATACAGATATCTATTTTTTGACCGGGTTATCACGTCGAGGTGAGATGCCCATTCTAGAGGGGCAGCGACCCGACGGTGATACCCTAGATATGTTGATGGCCCAAGTGTGCCCACAGGCACGCAAGTCGCGAAGTGGGAAAGTAGCTATTCCTACGGTGGAGTACATCGTCCTTCGAACCATACTCTTCATGGTGACTCGAGCAGCAGGCTCCCTAGCCAATCACGAGGCCTTGAAGACCCATCTTCGATTGGCTCTCGAATGTTTAAATCCTACCATATTCAACTGGGCAGCAGCAGTAACGACCAGTATGAAGAGACAGTTGAGCAACTGCCGACGTGGTGAGTCGAAGCAGTTTGGCTATGGGTCGATTTTAGTCCCGCTCATGTTGAAGCGGGTACCGACATTACAGCTGCAGGACATGGTCGTGGATCCACCTAGAGGCCCTCGAGAGACGAGGGCCACACGATGGGGCCATGTCATGCCACGAGGAGGTGGCAGTCAACCAGTGGCATGGGGAGTGTACTTCCGAGAGTGGCTGGATAGGCAGACTATTTTTGTGGAGGACTGGCCATATGCTGGCGTAGACTTCCATGGAGACCCAGACATGCCGCTGCCTGCTGGAGAGCAGTGGGACGATGGTGGTAAGCCACTCGATCTCTTTTGATTTTTTATTTTTTGTAATGTTTTTGATTTTTTATGTACATGTCTTAACGATGAATGCTATGGTATGCAGATGTAGGACCGACGAGACCCCTTGGCTTGGCCCCAGAGGTGCGGAGGGATGCACAGGGCATTGGAGCTTTGGCCCTGGCTCCTCCGGGAGTCGATACGATGGAGACCGTGATATAGAACCTCGAGAGCTTACTGTCAGGGATTCCAGATTACCAGGGGATAGAGGAGGTCCCCATAGCATCTCAGATCCATACAGTGGGGGTAGAACCTAGGATGCACTGCCTTTTGAGGCGGGTGGCATGGGCGGCTGTAGATTATAGAGAGCATAACCCACCACAGTAGATATTTAGGTTTTTGTTTCCTACTGATGATTTTTTTAGAGACATGTGTCTTAGATGTATGGAGAACACAAAACTTATCTAGACATGCACATTTATTTTTGAGCGCCTTGGTGCGCCACACGATATATATATATATATATATATATATATATATATATATATATATATATATATATATATATATATATATATATATATATATATATATATATATATATATATATATATATATATATATATATATATATACATATTCCTATGGTTTATTACTGTGCTTTAATGTGCTTGCTTGTATGATGTTTTGATTATAAATTACGCAAATGTCTATCTAATACATGATTATCCAATGCATCAGATAATGTGTTTAATCGTCGTGGAATATGCTGATATGTGAAAGTCAAAATTCCTTTCTAACAATTTAACACGTAAGTACAACCTTAAAATGTGACAGTCTCTGATAGAATATCGCCCATTGAGCTGATGGACGACAAGTTGAGAGTCTAGGTTAATAACTAATATACGAATATTGAGATTAATCGCCTTGGCTAATAATTCAATAACAGCACTATATTCAGCAACATTGTTTGTAGTACAGCCTAAACACACACCTTGAAGATCGATCAACTCACCGTGAGGATCGTAGATCACCCACGCCGCAGAGGACAAATTGCGAGTGCTGCGGCAGGCACCATCAACGAAACCAACATAAGGTGCACTTGACATATGCACAAGAAGTGAAAAACACAATAAGGAGCAATCACGCATTCACACCAAGCCCAGAACATGAAAACACACACACGCACACACACACATGTATAAATCGAAGTGCATGAAATCATGCATAGTACTTTTTCAAGTAGAGCCCATTGCGAGGCTTATCAAGAGGATTACCTTCGTAGTCAACTAGCTCATACGCCCCTTTTTGCAACACTCTCTTTACAATGTAAGGGCCTAGCCACATGGGCTCGAGTTTTCCTGCCCCCAGCTTGTCATTTGCTTGGTCGTATAGCAGGACTAGATCTCCCTCAACAAAGGAACGAGGATGGATGGTATGGTCAAAATGAGTTTTGACTCTCTTCTTTTGAGCTTCGATGGCTAGAGAGGCTGAGAGATGGGTCTTGTCTAACCGTTCTAGATAAAGAAGCCGTTCCTCTACCAGAGTAGTGTTGGGAAGCAACTCGACGGTTATTTTCAACAAAGGAATTTCACATTCTATAGGAAGGGTAGCCTCCAGTCCGTAAACTAGTTGAAATGGAGTGAAACCGGTGGCGTCCTTCATAGAGGTTCGGTAGGCCCACAAGGCGGGAAACAACATCATATGCCAATTAGGCTTATGCATGTCAATAGTACGTTGAAGCATCGTAACCAAAATCTTGTTAACGGCTTCAACCTGGCCGTTAGACTGAGGATAGTACGGGGTTGAACTATCGTGCCGTAAGCCTAGTTGGGTTGTTAGCTCGGTCATCATGTGATTATGGAAATGCTTTCCGTGATCTGTGACGATGGCCTGTGGAACTCCGAACCGCGTAATAACATGATTGAACAAAAACTGCGCCGCTGTATGACCGTCTTCAGTTAATGTGGGCATCGCCTCGGCCCATTTTGTAAAGTAATCGACGATAAAGATATTAAACCCATGCCCCCCGGTCGAGCGAGGCTTATAGGTCGTATAATCAATGCCCAATTTTGCAAAAGGGTCTACGGTCACTACAGGGTGCAGTGGGGCTGGTGGCGCACGCATCTTCCGTTGGTATATCTGGCATGCATGACATGAGCGGACAGCAAGAATGCAATCTTTAAAAATAGAGAGCCAGAAATAACCAACGCGAAGGATTTTTTGAGTTGTGGCATATCCAGACATGTGACCACCACAGGCGCCAGAGTGGCAATCGTTCAGGACTCTCTCAGCTTCCTCGAGGGCAAGACATTGGCGGAGAACGGAGTCAACGCCGAGACGGTACAGGGTGTCCCCTATGATACGATATGGTTGAGACTGATGGTGGATCTGCCGCCGAGCATCTTTGGATACAGTGGGGCGGAAAGAGGACGTTTGTAAATAAACGATAATATCCCCGTACCAGGGATCGAGGGTGCTGATCAGAAAAAGAGTTTCGTCCGAGATATGGTCTTCTGAAAGAGAGGGTGCAGAAGGAGATGACAAAGAACAGAGTAACTCAGCAAAGACCATGGACTTCTTAGACTTGGTAGCAGTAAATTCCAAGTCAAACTCTTGGAGGATTACGATCCATTTTGAGTATTTGCCCCCCAGCAACTGATGTGACAAAATGTAAATCATCGGGTTGCAGTCAGAAATCACGGTTGTGGTGCGCAACAAGATATAATGCCGGAAGCGTTGGACGGCACAAACAGCGGCCAATGCCAACTTCTCGACGTAAGCGTATCGAGTTTCCGTATCCAAGAGGTTGCGGCTGAGGTAATATATGACATGTTCATTGCCATCATCATCGTCTTGCACGAGAACCATGCCGATAGTGGTATCGGTGGCGGCTAGATACAGAGTATAATCACGGTGGTAGTTCGAAGGTCGCAATAATGGAGCAGAGACAAGGAGACCCTTGAGACGCTCGAAAGACTCCTGAGCGATAGCATCCCAATGAAAGGTTGTATCTCACTTCAATAACTGTGTAAAACCCTTAGCCACCTTGGCATAGTTCAGAATGAATTGCCTTAAGAAATTTGCTTTGCCCTGCAAGCTCTGCAACTGCTGCAAAGAAGCAGGGGGAGGAAGATTCAAAATAGCTTTGACTTTGAGGGGGTCCAGTGGATGCCCTCTCGGGAGACGATAAACCCGATTAGTCGGCCTGATTCAACGCAGAAGACACATTTATGAGGATTGAGCTTAATACGGTAGTGTCGACAACGGAAAAAAATTCACGAAGATGGGAAGGATGGTCCTGACGCTTGACTGAATGAGCTGGAAGATCATCTAGATACAGTTGTACAATGTGACGAATGTCATGAAAGGGATAGGACATTGCACGTTGGAAGGTAGCGCCGACATTCTTTAAACCGAAAGGGAGCTTCTTATAAGCAAAAGTGCCCCAAGGACAGATAAAAGCAGTCTTATGTTGATCAGCGGGTGCAATATTGATCTGGTTATATTCAGAATAATCGTCCATAAACGAGTAGATTTCACTTCCTGCACACTCATCAATAAGCTGATCGATGAAAGGTGTGGGGAAGTTATCCTGCGCGGTTAATGTCACGATAATCAACACAGACTCGAATAGTACCTTGCTTTTTGTTCACAAGGACTATATTAGAAACCCAATCCGTGTGGAATGGGGTAAATGAAACCAGCCTTGAGAAGCTTTTCAACTTCTGCTTTAATGGCTGCAGCCTTTCAGGGGTGCACGGGGCATAGGCGTTGACGAACAAGCTTAGCACCTGGATACGTAGGTATCTCATGCACCACTATACTAGGGTTGATGCCGGGCATCTCCTCGTAGGACCAAGCGAAGACATCACGAAATTCGCGAAAAAGATCGGTGTAGAGTTGAACTTCCTCTGGAGTACAAGTGACTCCAATATGAATATGCTCGACAATCCCTGGTTCCACAGAGATGTCGATGGGTTGGGTCTGCGTAATGTTCCCCATATTGCCTTTAGAAGACACTTGATAAATTTGAATAGGTGTTTGAAGGGGCAGAAATGGGATACACGAAGCAAACCGTTCGAGACAGGTGATCATTTCCTGATGAGCAGGGAGAAACGAGGAACGATGGTGATAATCAGACCAAGGGGGTTCCTCAAGAGACATGGTCTCTATAATGGCTTCATTGGAAGGAAATATTTCCTTTAATGGATCCGAAGTAGCATCATCTCCAAGCCAAGGGAAATGAACATACGAGTCGGGAATACCACTCAGAGGATCAGGTTCGGGAGGGGGAGCTAATGCAGCAACGATCTCGACGTATTTGAGCTCGCCAGGACTCAACGACATCATATCGCCCCAAGATTCTATCTGATTAGTGGGAGGAAGGACCCACGAATCAGAGCGCACGGAAATCATGTTAATAGGAGCGAGATTAAGAGGTGGAAGGGGAAAGAGACCCATCAGGGCAGGATCTTTAAAGAGTCCAGCTCCCACGCTCTCGAATGATTTGGAGGTATGCTCCACGAAAGGCACATTGCCTTCGGAAGAGGAGGCAAAGAAGGAGAGCTGGTCCACCATGAAAATATTCCCCTGATGAGGGAAACGAATGACACGGAAAAGAGAGGAGGCCACGGCTTGCATAGCGTATGTCCAGCTACGTCCGAGGAGGAGGTTGTAGGTAAGATTAGCATCGACAACTTCGACCTCCACTTCTACCATCTTCCCTTCCAAAGAGATGGGAAACCATTGGAGGATACCATAAGGACGGGACTCTCTTCCATCAAAGGCTTCTAATGTCGTGGGAGACTGGCTCAGCGTCAGAGAACCAATAGCTTTCCAACAGGCAATAGACATGATGCAGGTTGAGGCACCTTCATCAATGACTGTACGATGAATCGTTTTAGTATTGATAATAACCTGTATGAGGAAAGCGATTTGGTGAGGCAGTCTCGGCGTATGGCCCTCGAGGTCAAAAGAAATCAGATCCGAGTCAGCCGGGTCTATGCCACCGATGGCCGATAGCAAGGACTTCCTCTAGGAGGGGAAACTCTGGAGTACTTCTAAGGCGGACATAGCAGATGGAGCCTAAGCTAAGTCCTCAACGATGCTGTAGTGTTGGGCAGCATGAGCATTAGGGTTGTAAGAAGACTTCCAGAGTACACCTTTTGGAGGGATCGGATAGTCGTCTCAGTGCTAGGTCTTTCGATGTGGAGTGGACCAGAACTGGACGGAGGAGCGCTGGAGGGGACCTCCGGCTCTTTCCCGGCATGAGATGGATATTCTTTTGCTCGAGTAGTGACATGGATGGGAATCGTCCTAGCCATAAATACTTGAGAGCCTAATGAAGAAGAGGGTTGCGATGGATCTGCCACCATTTGAGTTTGCTGTGAAGGGAAAGGTTCTTTAAGCACAGCAGGAGTCCCAGGAGCACCTTTCAACAATCAACTAACTTCGGACCGCCTGGGGCAGTCTTTAGTGTAGTGATCCTCATCACAGATAAGACAAGGATACTTGGGTTTACATTTGGCTCCTTCCTCGGGTGGAGGTTTAGGGGAGTCCTGTTTGGGCTATTCGGATTTATTTTTGGCTTTCCCTTTCTTTTTCCCTTTTGAAGATTTATCCGTCGTGGTGGACTGAACGACGTTAACCTCGGAAGTGCTTTCGAATTAGATTGACCCTGAGAAGTGTTTCCATTAGAAGCATTTTGTTTTTGCTTCCCAGGGTTTGCGGATGATTTCTTTGAAGATGCGTTTACAGAGCCAATAACACCATCAACAGATGGTTTTGGCGGAGCTTTGGATGTTCAGGGTCTCCGGGTGTCTGGCAAATAATCATATAAAGTACCCGACTGAGAATAAACTAAGCCGAGGTACTGAGCGTGCGCGATAGCTTGCTCTTCAGTTACACAAGCTCCCATAGCAATGTCTCGCGCAATCGCAGGGACAAAGGAGGTTGTGAACCAATCGGTTAGGAGCTGATCAGGAATCCAAAACTTGATCAAGCGACGATGCCGTCTCCATTCATGTATATGATTGGATATATGCGTGGCCGTGTCCTGTTTGAGAGATGTAAGGAGATGTGTCCCTGTCTCATACCGAATGGGTAACTGAAAATGAGTTAGGAATGCCATAGCCAACAAGTTGAAATCTTGAAATGTTCCGCGATTCAACTCAATATACCACTTAGCGGCCAAGCCGATGAGAGTCCTTGGGAAGAGGCAGAGCCAGATATAATCATCAAACCATGAGTTGGATGAGCACCAAAGGTGATAGGTCATAACGTGGGCTTGAGGGTCCTCACCAGCTTTGCCATCGAATTTCGGGCAATCACCGGGTATCTTAGTTGGAACTGGTGGCCAATATGGATTATGAAGAATGGGATCATTTGTCAACTTGGACACATTTGGGAGTTCCAACGTCGCTAAGAAAGGAAACTGAGGATTAAAGGATATTTGTGGCTATGGAAGAGAGGCAGTACCAGTGTTCCAACCAGGTGGTGGTTGCCCCCATGGACTTGGTCCGAATGGGCCTGGCCCATAAGGGTTCTGCCCATAGGGATTTTGCCCATAGGGGTTCTGTCCATAAGGATTCTTTCCATATGGATTCTGTCCATAAGGATTCTGTCCATAAGGATTCTGTCCATAAGCAGACAGTTGACCCTGGGTCTGCCCCCCAGCACCCCATGGATTAGCAACTTGACCTGCAGGTGCAACGTACTGTTGTTGATAATTCTGGTAAGGAGTGACCTGCATTCGTTGATAATTTTGATAAGGGGTAAATTGAGTTTGCCCTTGGGGTTGCTGGTAGCCATACGTTTACTGAGCTCCATACTGAGCCTGATAAAAAGGCTGTGTTTGGTAAGAAGGTTGGGGTTGTGGCCCACCTTGCATCTGATAACCAATTTGAGTTTGGGGCCCAGAAGGATGTCCTTGAACAGGTTGAGCTTGGACCATCTGGCCGGAAGGTTGTCCTGGTTGGGTTTGGGACGGACCCATTTGCCCAGAAGGATGAGCTTGCTGGGTGCCAGGTTGTCCTTGAGCAACAGAGAGTTGTCCTTGCGGAACAGATGGTTGAGCAGGCTGGACGGCTGGTTGACCTTGAGGTTGGCCAGCCTGTCCAGAGGGATGACTAGGCTGGGCAGTGGGTTGGCCTTGCTGTGCAGAAAGCTGACCCCCTTGCCCAGGAGGATGACTAGGCTGGGCAGTGAGTTGGCCCTGCTGTGTACGTAAGGCTACCCCCCTTGCCCAGAAGGGTACCCCTGTTGGACTGCCGGTTGACCTTGATGAATATAAGTTTGTCCTGGTTGTCCAGAGGGATAACCCTGCTGGATACCAGGTTGACCTTGTTTGATGTAAGGTTGTCCTAATTGTCCAGATGGGTAACCTTGCTGGGTACCAGGTTGCCCTGGATAACCAGAAGGTTGAGTCAGATAAGGAAAAGATGGACCACCAGCGGCCAAAGGTTGTCCCTGATAGGGTTTTCCTTGTAGGCCCCCAGGTTGTCCTAGGTAAGACTGGCCATAATATTGCTACCCTTGGGGGGTTTGCACATAAGATGGCTGGCCTTGGTTAGGCGGTCACTGAAGCTGTGCAGGCCTTACTTGGCCCCCATGGAAAGTGGTGGCATTCCAAGCAACGGATAATGGTACCGAAACCTCAACAATAGGTTGAGTAGGCAAGGGTTGAGAAAGCTGAAGGTATTGACCAGTAGAATCGTAATAATAAAATGGACCTTGCGCATTCGGATCCTGAACAGCTTGTCCATAGGCATCATATGGCCCCCCTCCTGGGACGGGACCAGAAGAGGGTGGTGCACTTTGTGCAGGATGGATAACTTTAGGTGTGTGTGCCGGCTGGCCGCTACTCACTTGACCGTGAGGAGGACCAGCACCAGTGTTCAAAGCTGAAGACGTTGTAATGGCACTAACAACCAGAGTTGAATGTGCTACACAAACAGTTGGATTCGTTGGAACTGAAGTGACAGGTGTAGTGTGGACTTGTGAAACAAAAGATCCCGAGGTGGGAGTGATGTGGGGGTCCCACATACTCGAAGCAGGGATCCTGGCACTTACCTTATCCCTCAACGACTTGTAGCGTGGGGGTAGCGGAGAAGTAGCTGGGATAGGAGTGTCGATATTCGACAAAACAGGTGTCTCACTCACTCTAGGAGATGTCTCATCCATGTGAGAGGTAGACATTGGAGACGAAACACCAGGGGGGTAAAAGGAATATCGTCCTCTTCAGGCTCCCAGATGGGGTTCCAATTGATTTCGTAATCCTCATCGCCTGGGGCATGAGAGTTGATCGGTTGGATACTCAGGATAACAGGAAGAGTATCACTCACAACTGGTACCTCAGGAGCAACGGAAGACGGAGACCCTTGATCACTCGGAACGGGAGTCGATGGTTCAGCCAGGATGATAAACTTCAAACAAGACCTAAGGGAATCTAACGATAAAGGACCCTACTCAAACTAACGCACACAAGATCTAACCAGGTAATGTTAATCGCGGCCAAATAAATTTTAAGACGCAAGGACACAACTTGACCTTTTCATGTTTTAAGAGTTGAGAAAAGGACAAAAAGGTGACTCTAGTCACCTTCGAATGTTTTGTGAGCCTGAAGTGACAAACTGCTCAAGTGAGCCTTTTCTTTTAAGGAGTCCGAAAAGGATCAAAAGTGACTACTCTAGAGAGACTAGGCAAAGGGTTTACCAAACAAATCCATAAAACTGCATATACACCTTGGCAGTCATATGAAAACCAAGGACTTCCCGTACGGCAGTCAATCTTCCCAAATGCTGTGTTCGGTGTGTTACGGCTTGTAAGGCGGCAAACACGGCTTCCTGTGGATAAAGGATGATAACCTAGTGGGGTCTCCCCTATATACGCGACGGTACGTGGGAGCTCAAGTCCGTGCTAGACCACTATCGAGTCACAAAAGGAGGAATCACCCAACCGTAATGTGAAACAACAATGACTAGGTTTAACGACGCCGGAGCACATCTCTAGCCTAGACCTCTAAATAGTGAGCATTATGTTCCAATGCGTTTTTAAGTTCATTCAGTTCATTTTATGGTTGATCTTGAATTAGGTTTCGGTTTTCAGGCCCTACCGTATGAAATCTCTCAAAATCGCCTAAATGCAAACTATATGCCAAAATATGTCATTCCATTTGATGAATGCTAATTACAAGAGAGTTAGAAGGCTTTCATACAAACGAAATGATCACAAAACAACAAACAGTTTCTCTAATGCAGCTAACGGAAATTCACAATCTTTTCTTTAAGATCACTATTCATTAATCAAAATGAAAAGCTTCTAGTTCTCATTAACCAATACAAAGCAAAAGAGATTTTTTTTATTGATGGCAAAGTGCATTAAACAAAATTTTGAGAAATAATAACAAACAAATGTGAAAAGAACCGGTTGACCCCAAACAACTATGATTCGTGTCCGGGTAGTGAGAAGTAATCGAAACAATGTGAAGACTGGTTCAATAACAATCACCTAAACAACCAATCAAAAGCAAGCAGCAAATGAACCTTTGTAAGCGAGTAACCAAGCAAAGCTGATCCAAAGAAATTGGAATGACAAAACTAGGTCACAAGACACAAAAAGCAAGATTCGCTCGACAAGACTTCACAAAAAAGTGCTTCAATCTTCAGACAATGGAATTCAAGTCATAAACCAAGTGAAAACAGCAGGGGATAGCAAAAACCAACAGGTTCATGAGGCAGAATTGAACAAATTCAATTCTACAGGTATCAGCGTGGGTGATACATAGCAACAATGCGCTGATCAGAAACCACGCGTAGCAACAAAGCGCTGTCAATGCAGAAGTACACGGCTTAACTGCGATGGTTCGAATATCAGAACCGTCGCGACTGTTTGGTGTATTAACGCGATGATCAAGAGGTAACAGAAAGGGCTATGCGATGGCAACGCGACTGTTTTGTTATAAACCGCGCTGAAGCTAAAAAGTAGGCACAATCAAGCCAAAAACTCCCAAACCAAGGCAATCACTCTTTAAACAATCAAGGCACCTCCCAGACCGAACCAGGAAATCCAAAAACAGAGAACTAATCCCCAAACTTTGAGAAGAGAGCAAAAATCAAACTCAAGGAAAAAATGAACACAAGGAGACAGAAGCCAGCTCCAAGCTGTTCAGTTCGTAAACCAAACCAGAGATGGACTGAAGTGGCTTTGATCTACTTCGCTAATGCAGAGCAATAGCATTTCGAAGGCTATCTGGCCGTGCTTCAGGCTCCGTCTAAAGTTTACAAATCAAACAACAAGGTAAAAAAAGATCCCTAGCGGAGTCACCAAATTGTTGTGGAGGTAAATCCCCTCTGTGGATAGAGGCGATCCCTACTAGTCCAAATAGGGTCTAGCAACAATCAAACAACGCTAACACACAGGTTCCTAATTACACATAAAAGACCAATGATGAAGGTCTACCTGGATTCCAACGCTAGTACTTGTGGAAGAGTTGATGCTCCCGTTCCTTTGCCCCGGCTGGTCACAATCCTCACGATCCTCGTGCGCGGACACCTGCACATGCAAAGAACGATACAAACACAAGCATAAAATCCAGTAGATGTAACTATATATCAGTCAGAAAGGATATAACTCAAACATCATCATAAAGACAATAAGAGTGGAACCATATTGATAGTCGTCTATTATTAATAAACAAAGAAGAATACAACCAAAGTTCTGACATCAAATCCTTCCCAAGAGGGTCCAGCCAGCGAGTCTCTTAAGAATTCACCCTTGGAGGTAGATCTCCCAAGACAAAAGCTCTCTCTCACACAAGTTTACACAAGAAAGAAACACTTAACAACCTTCCTTAAGCTCCCTAGCAATCCCACACTTGTCACACCAACTACCTATCAAGTTCACACACTAGCAGCAACACTCCAAGCACTACGAATTCCAAAACTAGCTGCTCATGGCAATGGTAGAGGCTTAAATAGGAGAAGGAGTCTCCACGAATGGTGGGAGGATGAGCTTATCTCCAAGGAAGGTGGCTCAAATGACGAAACAGACATGCCAGAGAAGGGAGGGTGACATTTACAAGGCCAACAGCCAGGTCTGGAGTCATCTGGAAGGCCGGCTGTTAGAACAAACTCGCCCAAACTGGATCAACGTGGGTCCATAACTGCACTGGAGCACTGACATCGCAGCTGAATAACAAAGGAGGTCATGTCAGCACAATCAGATATGAATAACAGACGCGCTGTCTCATGAAATTCGACCAGCGCAGGAAACACGTGTACTTCCGCGCTGGCAACGCATTCCGTCTATTATGGAGCGCCCATCAGTGCGTTTATCTTGACAACAGTCGCGATGATAGAAAAAACTTTGGCAAAGTGGGTCATTTTGGCAACATTAGGGAGCATGAGCATGGATGAATTGGATTCATGACACAGTACAAAGACTGACAGGGAGACAGTGACAAATTACTGTGTAACAATTATGAGAAGAGTTTATTTTAGTAAGCTTGGAGGTGTATTAAGGTCCATATAGTTTCCCAATGATGAGGCTCATCATCACCCCCCTACTAAAAGTGTTGCTCATCCATTGAGAAACATAATCTATGTCCATGTCCTTCATTGCTTTGGTGTCCTCCCTGACATCCCATGCTTCTGTTGTGATTTCTTCTTCCTGTGAATAAAATCCAGCCTTCCTCTCTATCTCTTCCCACTAATTTCTTTATTCTTCTTCTTTCCTTCCTTCCAACATTCCTAAAAGCAGTGGTGGACTTAGTCTCAAGCCAATCCAATTGACTTTGAGTCTTTGTAGAGCCTGCTTAGACATGGAAGTTCTATTTAGTGCCTCTCTCATTCTGTGAGGATAATGTTATTATCTGATTTTTAGGCTATAAGGAAAGGTGTTCCACCTCCTTTGGCAAGCTTGCATGCTTTCATCTCCTAGAAAAACATGTCTTCAAAGTGTGTGACTACTTGTTCTTGTGCAGCAAGGTACCTAGGTGCAGGCTTAGGATCATTTGCAATGAGGTTGTGGGTGCTGATGATAACCATTGGATTATATTGTTCAACTCTAATCATAATGGGTTTTGTATATTCTCTTGCCATTACATTTTTCATCTTTGTAGCTCTTGCCTCCTCATGATTCATCCATGATGCAAGTCTCCTAGTTTTGAATTTGGATCCCACACATTCAAATATGTCAAGGCCAAGTTGTGTAGGTAAAATTCAGACATTTTTTCTCTATCTTCCAAGGTGCTTTGATCGTAGAGATCAATGAATTGTCTATAGTCTTGGAAGGGCATAGTTCCTCTCTGTGCTAAAGTCTTGATTTGGAATTGTAGCCATTGTTCCTTGAGATACAAGGCATAAGTCTTTGTTGGCATCCTGCACTAGATTTCCTCCAAGGATAAACTGGCCATAGTTGTCAATTGGCTTTCCCTTTCTTGTAGTTTTCCCCTTATCCATGCATTCTCTACTTCTAACTAAGCTTTCATCATTTCCTCTCTATCCCTTATGCTACTCAGTTCTTTGCCCATCTCCTTCAATTTCTCCTCCATGTGGCCCACATCCTCCACTCCTTTTAATTTGGCAATTTGCATCCACCTTTGTTTCCTTGCCCTCTCTTTTTCAAGTTCAAAGAATAAGGGGATGGAAAACATTTGTGGGATTACCCTACCTCCTTCAATGAACCTGTAGTAGGATTTGAGGTTCGCTTGTGGACTAGGTTCTCTTAGTTCTGGGTCTTGTTTCTTTGCTTCTTGCTGAGTGATACCTTCTTGGTCCATTTTCTAAGTTTCCTCTAGGTTTAACAAAGTTTCCTGTAGGATGGCCTCTGCTTCCTGTAGGTCTATCTGTGTCTCTTGTAAGAGACCTTTTCCCTTTGATGAGGCTAACCTTGTGACAGGCCTCCTAACATAAGTGATGGGAGATTTGGGAGAGTCTTGTTCTAATCATCCTTCTCCTTGATTTTTCTCTAGGAGAGATGCCTTTTCTTGCTGCTTGGGTGAATATTCAATGACAATTAGAGTTTTGGTTGGGATTTGAGGTCTTCCTTGCCTAATCTTTGTGCTCTTTATTGTCTTGAAGTACAGTGGGGTTTGTCCTTCCCTATTCCCTTTTGACTTGATAGGTGTACTTAGGGCAGTAAGAGCAGTTGCTGCCTCTTTCTCAGTGGGTTCTGGAGATACCCTTGGTGATTCTTCCCCTTCTTTGCCTTGAACTGTAGACCTCTATTCTTACTTCTGTTATGTTTCCTCTTTTCCATTCTCCTTCTCATTCTTATCTTCCTCTTTCTCTTCTTCCTTTATTTACACACTCTGTTCATCTGTCTCTTATTTTGTTGCTTGTTCTATCTCTTCTTCATTCTCCTCCTATTTTTCTTCCTTCTTTATTTTCCTCTTATGTTTCTTATTCCCTCTCACCAACAATGGGGATTTTTTCATATTCAAGAGCTTGAATTGCTCCTCCTGCCTGCATGTCTTTGAAGGTTGTCCATGTAATAGGGAGTCTTAGGTTTTGTAGAGCATCTTCTAGGATGAGTTTGATCAACCCATGATGGGCTAGTTGTTGATGTTTTCCCTCCTGCACTTTGATGCTCATGTATATCATTGATTGAAGAAGAAAGTAGGGTATACTTAATATGTTTTTGAGGAGGCATGTCTTCTCCAAATATCAGTTCTTGGAGGAGTCTGAAATGGTATCCATACACCACACTGTATCTCCCTTCACATGATATGTATGTAATGAGGTGGTAAATAACTTCATTCTAAGGGTATTGAATACTTTCCCTTCTGACCCCATTTTTTTCCTCCATTGGATCCTCCCCTTCTAAAAAGAATTTCTTCTTTACAAGGGTGTTCTTACCCTTATCTTCTTTTATCCATGATAACCCTAAAGGGAGTGTAATGATTCTGCTTATAACTTCAGGGATAATTACCACTGATAGGCCTTT
The DNA here is from genome assembly GCA_031772625.1 of Pinus tabuliformis. Taxonomy (NCBI): domain Eukaryota; kingdom Viridiplantae; phylum Streptophyta; class Pinopsida; order Pinales; family Pinaceae; genus Pinus; species Pinus tabuliformis. The sequence goes on along the minus strand of CM062819.1, from coordinate 308,438,345 downwards.
CACCACAATAGTGGCATGGGTCCTAGTGAGGGGTATGAGTGAGAGAGAAAACTCTCTTGCCACCTCATCATCATATCCTCTCACCCTCTCAAAGAACCCCATCCATTGGTGCCTTGTGAAAATTTCTACTACAGGAGGATGCTGGTGGATCCTTATTGTGTTTGTGGTTTCTCTCTTGTTAAAACCTCCTGTCATCTTTCCCTAGTAATTGTGGAGGCTTGTATGAATAAAATTCAAGAATTCTAGTAGGTGAGAGAGGTTTGAATGTTAAATTTTCAATACAATTCTCCTATACTACAATTTCCTTAATAAAATTGAGGATTTTTCTTCTTTTAACTGGAAAACATGGAAGGTATAGCTCCTACCTCACTTGTTATGTTCTGTTGAGGACAACCTTTGATTTCTCCTCCCTTAATGCTCGCTAATAATCCTGTAGATTGACTCCTTTGTATCCTGTAGGTTTTCCTATGGGATCTTGTAGATCTCCTGCATTGTATAAGCTAATTGTCTCTTGTAGGTGTTGCTTGAAGAAGGCCGAGAGCAACCTCTTTTCAATGAACTCTTGATATTACTAATGCTCACTTTGTATGGGAATCAATGTTTTATTTCCATATATGGATGATCGTGTGGCATGGCGTGTTGGCTTTCTAAGTATGAGCACCTCCTTTTGGAGCATTGGTCCCACTATCATTCCATCATTCCACCTTACCTCATAATAATCTCCCACTTTGTTCCTCTATAACTTAACCATTTTTGGCCTTATCCCCTTCTTCTTCTGATTTGACTATTGCCATGTGTGGAGTGGTCTAACTATTTTCTCCTCGTCGACTAGCCGAAGATGTCTAAATTAACTGGCCATCCTTACTTATAAAACCAACTCTCACATAATCCTATAGTTTTGATCATGTCGTACTAACAAGAGAGCAAGAGTAAGATGACATACCTGTGGGTAAGATGCTTTGATGATGATGCATGCTGGAGAATGATGTCTCTATGCTGTGTTTTTACTACATATTCTTCTGTGTATTAGCCTCTTTTGATGTGTAGGTGCTGGAGAGTGATGCTGGTGATATTGCTACTACTGCTGATCTTTGGAGGAGATTCCTCAACCTTGGAATACTTGTTTTGAAGATGGTTTCACATAGGAAACCTACAGGATGTCCTGTAGCTACCTCTCCCCTAAAATTTCATACTTGTTCTCACTTCAGGAGCATGAGGGTTGTTGACATGAGTAGAGAAGGGTTGTAGGGAATGGTAGGTGAGCGTTGTGGTCTTCAGGTATTGTCCCTCTTTCCTCCTTCTCTCCCCCTTTTATTTGTTGTTTTTTTCTTTTGTAAACTTTATTTTTTGCATTGACTTATTGGATGGATGCAGGGGTGACATGGTGATGAAAGGCATCACGATGATGTGGTGGAGTGAATGTTTTTTTTAGACACAGGATTGTCATCCCCTTGCTCTAAGACCAATTTTATTGGGATTTTAAAGGCCACTATAATTCCTACAGGAAAATCCTATAGGTTTACAGGGAATCCTGTCGGATTATAGGGAATCCGTAGAAAACACAGAGCTTATGTAAATTGAGCTGGAGGGGTTCATAAATGGAAGAATGGATGAAATAATGAAAAATATGAGATGGAGGGATTGAAATATGGATCTTGTAGTGTTACACAGAATTTTGTCCCTGTTCTTGTACTCCCCATTCCATGATCCTTGAGGACCTCTACAGTGAAGCCTACATGCTTGCCCTTCATGAAGAAACCCCCATTGTGTCCCTCTTCATGAGAAGATCAATTCCCTTTCGCACCATTTCCCCTGAAACTTTTGTTTTTCCTAGTTCACAAGATCGACGCTAATGGCCCTTATCTTCCCTACGCCGATGTGTAGAGATTAGCATTGTCCCTAGTGCCAACTGGAGAAACTGAGTTTTGTTCCAGTCGTGCCGGTCCTGTTATGGAAAGTTTTTTAATTAGGAGCCAAAGTTTCCAGCTTTAGAAGCTTTGTGATAGAATTCTGGTAAATGGTTTGGCCGGATGGCATCGAGGATGTCATTTTGGGCTCCTTTCCCCTATAATGATGGAACTACCTCAAGGGATAATACATTCTCCCATGAGAAGATGAACCATCTCCCATCCATTCATGCTATATAAACCTCCATTTTTCCCAAGCACAAGCTAGTGTTAGTGTTAATTGTTAATGTTGCTGTGCTAGTGCTATTTTGGTTTGGAGTAAACAACAAGCTATTCATAATTGTAGCTATCTACTTGTGTGAGGGAGAAGTGTGATTTGGTTAGGAGTGAAGCCTAAAGGGAAGAGTCTTAAAACTATTGTTGATTGAGGCCATCATGGAATGCTAGCAAAAGTGTGTGGGAACCTAGTCTTGTCAGAGGAGAACCATAATGTCAAGACAATGGTTGAAATAACTCTTTGATATCAATATATATGCAACTATCGATTGATTCCATACATGATTTTTCATCATACATATTCATGGCTTAATGTTTCTTGACTTGTTAAGTAGGTTGAATTACAATTTGTCTATTATCATAGTTGTTTGATGTTGTTTACTTGTTTTAGGTGCTTGAAGAAGGAAGCAAGAGATAGCTGGAGCAAACAAACAAGGATATCATCAAATAGGATAATCGTACTAAGAGGTAGGCCCTCTTAATTGGGTATAACCTAAGGAAATCTTCCATAGAATGTATCTGTTGTGGCTAGACCTATCATCAGGCTAGAGGAATTTGTTTGTGTCCACACTTATAATTTTACTTCACCACAAATTGGCGACTCGACTGGGGAACCAATCCTTTTGTTTGTCTTGGATTTCATGATTTCATGATAAATTTTCTAGTTCCACTTTTTCCCTTTTTTTTTCTGTTTCTTTTCTCCTACTTACCGGCCTGAGTTTGAAATTCATAGTAGCAGATCTGGTCTGTGCTTTTAAATTTTTTTATTTTTTTCTTAACCTCCTCAATCAGCACACTTAATCCACTGACAGACATGTCGATCAATGCAATATGTTGAGGAACAGTTGCACCAACTAGCCTCTGGTGCTTGTTTTCAGTTAGGCAGTCGTGTCGATGCTTATAAGTGAAGATTAGGGTTTCACCCCAATCATGGTCAGTGTGTTCTACTCTTATGATTTTGACCCTGTAAGCCTTTTAGACCGTTTTCTCCCTAGCTAGAAAGGTACTTTTCATTCGGTTTTGTTTTCTTGTTGACTTATCATCCTTCTACTTGATTTCTTGAGTCATTGGGTGGTCAACGACACTAGGGCATCAAGTTTGTCCATTCAGTTGTTTGTGAACTTAGTAAGTCGAGTTGTAGTTGTACTTACTCCTTGCATTTTTTTTTTCGGTCCTTTTATGACTTTGACCTCTATTACACAAGTTTCAAAAGTTTCTGTTTGCTTGTCTAAACGTTTCCTTTCCGGCATGGATTACGTGGCTTGTATTTTTGTTGGTAAAGTTGATGTTTCATTGATCTGAATGAGCTTCTCTTTTCATGTTTTCATCTGCTTGAAGAGCTTATTGTCTCGAAAACTTTTTCATCGAAGAATTGTATGCATAAAGTTTATTTCGTTGTTTCATGAAAAAGTGTGAAATTCTAGTTTGTTGTGTCATTGTGCTGCGATAGCTTGCATCATTGAAAGACTAGAATCACATTGGAATTTGGAAAAGGAAAAGAGCTCTTTTTTCTTTTGAAAGGACTGTTAGATATGTGCTTGTCAGGAAATTAGGAATTGGAATGCATTTTTCATTAGTTTATTTTTTGAAAAGTAAGGTAGTGAAAGATCATTTCATTTTCAGCTACTTATTTGTTTGCATTTGATTGAGTAGTTTCTACAATCTCTAGTTTATACATTTCATCGAATTGAAAGGGTCTTGTCTCATTTAGTTGCATTTAAGGTTTTCTCAAGTCGCATCGCTAAGACATGAAAACTAAAACATAAATAAAGATAAAATTTAAAATGAATTCAATTAACCTAAGGCGCATTTGACATTTAACGATCATATCTAGAAGGTCTAGGCTAGAGATGTGTTCCAGCGTCTTTAAACCTAGCAACTGTCATTAGCTTTGGCATTAGACAATGCTAGTACGGATTTGTGCTCCCCATACTGTCGAGTATATAATGGGAGACCCCTCTGCGCTGCAATCCTTTATCCTTAGGAATCCGAGTTGACGGCCTTGCAAACGTGATACACCGAAGACATTGTTTGGGGATATTTCTTGCTCGTACTTCTGGATTCGCAAGGAGGTATTCTGTAGTTCACAATTACCTGGTAATCCTTTATGCCTAGAATACCCTAAGTAGTCATTTGTTATCTTTACTAACTCTTTAAATTTGAAAATGTTAGCCACAGATTGTAATTGATGTCAATATGGCAATATTCGAGGATCAGATAGAGATGAGAGGAGCTGATAGAGCCGAAGAAGAGGAGCACACAGAGCCATTCGAGCAGATGGAGACGAGAGGATCAAATATTCCACAAATAATGCTATCGGGAGCCATCGGGAGCCGTATAGGCCACAAAAGCTTATCGGATGCTAGCGATTACACTTTCGGAAGCTTATCGAGCCTGTAAAGCCCATATATCCGTTTAATACATTATTAGAGCAGAAACCATATAAATATGCATTAATGTAAAAGGAGGCGGAATACTATGAATCCCCGGAAAATACACTATCAGAGTTGCACAGATGGACGGTAGATATAGCATGACGGGCAGATCCAACGGTCATGGGCGATAGAGATGCACGGGAAATAGTGAGCGAGGACGGCGGTAAGTGGTATTCCCCACACCACCTTCGGAGGATGGTGGTAAACATACCATGGCATGTGATACCATTCATTGCACAACACGTGGATGACGGGACGTGGTCAAAAACTGCTTTATCATGCGTTAACATGCGGTTAAGTTATGGCATTAGGAGAAGCGAATGCCGTTGGATCGCCTGATGAATGATCGGACGACTGGTTTAACTTCATGTGTTTTTTGACTGATGTGATAGGAGATCGATGCAACCCCCGATTATGGACCCGACAGGCATATAAACCATGGTTAATACCATATCGCATATGGTTCATCGGAGCAGTGGAGTATCGACCCATCGCCATGGGTGATATCATGAGGTCACTATATAAAGAACTCCTGGAAGCAACGATTGCCTATTGCAATAATGCTGTGGAGGAGCGGACCTGATGTCGTTATAGATACGGGTGTAATATTTTATTTGAAACCCGCCCTTTAGTTTTTTGCCTGTGTTCGATCGTAATTTCTGTGTATTTGTATATATTGCTTGCGTGGGGTTTGGAGACAGAGATACGTTATGGAATGCTCTTGATAGCTCAGAAGGCTAAAATCAAGCCGATTGTGATTGTGATAGGATGTGGCATGTCCGTTAAATGAAACGGTCTCGGTGGATGCCTGTTATCATTAAAAAAACAGGCTTGTGTTACAGTTTTTAACACACAGTGACCGTAAAGCCAAGAAGTTGAATGGAAAGCCAGCACAGAGGAAGCCACAGCGACCAAGGAGGGAAGCTAAAAGATGAAGTGAGTCATAGGAAACAACAGCGACTGAGGAGGAAGCCTAAGAGACGATGTAAGTGGAAACAAATGGACAAAGGCATGGGAATGTATAAAATAGTAAAAACAGAGAACTATTGGTGTTGTTGTTGTGGTGAAGAACCAGAGGGTGAGGCAGTTGAAGCACCAGAGGCAAAAGAGGCAGAAAAACCAGTGGAGGTTGTAGAGGCAGCAGAAGCAGCAGAGGCAGGAGAGTAGGAGTGAGTGAACCTCAGCTAAATAGAGTGCAGCAACATACTAGTGTATACCAAGATTAGATTGGAGCCTCAAAACTGAACAGGACTGAAGTCATTGGGGGTAGGTGCTCCTAAGTGCAGAACCACTGCAAAATAGAGTTGGTGCTCTGGAGGTTGGAGCCTCACTGAAGTCCAAGTTGGAGCTTGGCAACTATTCATAATCAGATATATACTTATATTGTATTTATTTCATTGCACTGTCTTGAGTTTTAATAAACGCATTAATTCCAGCTGTTGATTTCTATGTTCTGTGTATACATATACATATCTATATATGTTTTTGGAAATCACTAGAACAATTAAAAAGAATAATAATAAGAAATACTGATTCACCCCCCCTCTCAGTATTTCTAACAATTGGTATCAGAGCAAGCTTCTTCATACTAGCCTAACATCTTGAAGAAGGATCTGCAGCCATGATGAGAAATCACGAAGCATCAAGAAGACCTCCTTTGTTCGATGGCACTAACTTTGGTTTCTGGAAGAAAAGAATGACCTACTACTTAATGTCCCTTGGATATGAAGTCTGGAATTTTGTTCAAAATGAATACAAAACTACTTCCACTCTTCCAACAGACCAAGACGAGAGGAAAGCCTACATCGCAAATGCAAAGGCCATGAACTCCATCACTAGTGGAATCACTGATTTCGAGTTTACAAAAAATCATGAACTGTACCTTTGCCAAAGAAATGTGGGAGAAGCTAGTTGGCTTGTACGATGGAGACTCAGAAGTAAAAAAGGCAAAACTTCAAACTCACAGAAGACAATTTGAAAGTTTGAGGATGGAAGATGAAGAAGATATTGCAGCATACCTCCTTAGAGTAGCTGAAGTGGTAAATTCCCTGAAAGGATTGGACGAAAAAGTGGAAGAAAGTACCATTGTTCAAAAGATATTAAGGTCTCTTCTAGACAGATTTGACTCCAAAATAAGTGTTATATAAGAAAAAAAGGATCTAGATGCCCTCAAAATGGATGAACTCCATGGAATTCTCACTGCCTATGAAATGAGGAAAGGTGGCCCAAGCTCCAAATATGTAGCATTCAAGGCCTCAAAGTCAAAGAAGGGGAAATAAAGGAATGACTGTAGTGATGAGTTAGATGTGGAATATGAATTGGCTCAATTTGTACGAAAGTTGAAGAGAGGATCTAATCTTAAAGGCAAGTATCCTCTTATCTATTTTAAATTTGGTAAAATAGGTCATTATGCAGCAAAATGTCCTCATAAACATGACAGTGATGATGAAGGAAATTCTAAAAGAATGGCACATAAAAAGAAAGAGTTCAATAAGAAAAAATTCTTCTCCAAGCAAGATGAGTCTGATGAGGATGAGTTTATGGTCATCAAAAAGAAATCAGATGAGGAAAGTGATCATGATGACAGCCAAAAAGCATTATTCATGGCACTCGCAGATGATGATGACTCAGGGCTGGAAGGAAATGTAGATAAACTGTTAATAAGTGCCATTGAAGAAAATGAGAAATTACGGAACAAAATCATTTCTCTCAAAGTGGAAAATGAGGAAATAAGAAGGAGAGAAGATCTCTTGGAAGCAAAGCTTAAAGGAAAAGAAGAGACTTGTGAAAAACGTGAGGCCGAAATAGTGTCCCTGAAAAAGGAGTTGGAGCAAATTAAAAAGGGCTATAAAAGCTCTCAAATACTTGAGACTATTCTGAAAAATCAAAAACCTCAACATGAGAAGTCTGGAACAGGTTTCAAAGGAGAATCCTCAAGCACTAAGAATAATGCAAAAAGCTATGCCGATGCACTTTCCTGCAATCCAAAAGATGAAAAAATATGTTATCAAAAGTGCATCCCAGATCCCAGGAATGAAGAGAGAATTACTCCAAAGAAGAATGTGGAATCGAATCATGGACACTACAACAAATACAAACCTGTACTCCACCAAGGGCCCATCACAAATCCAAAGAACGAGGGAGGAGTAATTCCTAGGAAGGAAATTGACTCAAACTGTGATTGCTTCAACAAGTACAAAACCATCTTTCTTGGACACTGCTTTCACTATAAAAACTTCGATCATCAAGCCAGACATTATATGGCTCGCAGAAGTGAAAAGACAAAGCTAAAGGTTGGAATAATCACCTCATATGCCCCCAAAAGGCAAGGACAAATCAAAACCTTTAATTCATTTGATCCCTTGACCAAATTTGATCTGATTTGCTCTTTCTGCTACAATAATGGACACTATGAACAAGACTGCCCACTCAAAGGAAGAAAGACAAGTAGCAAGAACTCCAGCATGGACAAATGCGGCCTGGCTCTATATGCTCAAAATAATGGAAACCAGTGGTTTATAGATAGTGGGTGCTCCAGAAATATGACATGAGACAGAAGGAAGTTTGTCTCACTGAGCAAAAAGGAAGGGAAAGTGTCCTTTGGAAGTGGATCTGGCGGAATTGCAGGAAAAGGAACAGTTACTTTGATCAATGGAAAAGGAAAAGCTCAAGATGCTCTACTGGTTGATGGACTCAAACACAACCTCTTGAGTGTCAGCCAAATCTGTGATCAAGGACATAAGGTTGTTTTCAGCACCAATGACTGTGAAATAAGGAACTCTGCCTCAGGGAAACTTGTGGCCAAAGGGGTGAGGAAAGCAGACAACACTTACATTCTGAACAAGATTCAAGAAAATAAATGCTACTTGAGTCAGACAGATGAGAGTTGGTTGTGGCACAAGTGACTTGGACATACAAGCTTCGAAAATATGATCAATATCAGCAAGATCAAAGTTGTACGAGACATCCCAAGGCTGTCCAAACCAAATCAAGCAGTGTGTGGTCCATGTCAACATGGAAAGTAGACCAGAACCAGCTACAAGACAAAGGAGCTCTATACATCGAAGCTCTTGGAGATCATCCATGCTGATGTGTGTGGGCCAACTAGAAATCAAGCACTCCAAGGAGAAAGGTACTTTGTGTTATTTGTTGATGATTATACTAGAATGATGTGGATATATTTCATAAAGTATAAATCTAAGACTTTTGAGTGTTTTAAGAATGTAAAAGCCCTTGTAGAAAATGAAAAAGATTCAAAAATTAAGTGCCTCATAACAGACAGAGGAGGAGAATTCACATCAAATGAGTTTAGTGAGTTCTGTAATATTCATGGAATTAAAAGGGAATTCTCGGCTACCAGAACACCTCAGCAAAATGGGGTAGTTGAAAGAAGAAATCGAATAGTCCAAGAAATGGCAAGAACTATGCTATTAGCAGTAGACTTACAACCTAAATTCTAGAGAGAAGCAGTAGGAACAACTGTTTATACACTAAATTGAACTCAATTAAGACAAAATTGTGAAGAAACTCCTTATGAGCTATGGAAAGGAAGACCTGCTTCGGTGAAGTACTTCAAGATCTTTGGAAGAAAGTGCTTCATAAAAATAAATGACGGCTAACCCGGAAAGTTTGATTCTCGGGTTGATGAAGGGATATTTCTTGGATACTCTACACGGAGCAAGGCTTACAAATGCTACAATTATCGACTGAAGAAAATAGTGGAAAGCATTGATGTAAAGGTTGATGAAGATCTTCCAGAAAGGGAAATTGAAGAACATGAAGATGACTCTCTTATTGAAGAAGAATAACCTAAAGAAGAAGTAATAGATGAGGAAGAATAATAAGAAGAAGAGGAAAGAGAACCACCTAATACCCCTTCAAAGATGAAGTATGTCCAAAGACATCATCCAAAAGAGTAGATCATTGGTGATAGAGATGAAGGTGTGCAGACCCAAAGAAGGATATCAATCACACCCAAGAGAAAGTCTTTGCCCTCCTATCTATGATAGAACTAAAAACATTTGCAGAAGCAAGTAAGGATCCTCATTGGGTAAAAGCCATGGAAGAAGAATTGTCCCAAATTGAGAAGAACAAGACATGGGAGCTGGTACCTCGTCCAAAGGACAAAAACATAATAGGAACCAAATGGGTGTTCAAAAATAAAATGAATGAGGAAGGATAGGTTATTAGAAACAAGGCAAGACTTGTCTGCAAAGGCTATTCAAAAATTGAAGGAATTGACTTTGAAGAGACATTTGCACCAGTGGTCGGTATGGAAGCTATCAGGATGTTCTTGGCATTTTCTTGTTCAAAAGGATTCAAAATCTATCAAATGGACTTGAAATCAACATTTTTAAATGGGGAATTCAAGGAGGAAGTCTACATGGAGTAGATAGAAGGTTTCAATCTAACAGCAGGAAAGGACTTAGTTTGTAAGTTGAAAAAGGATTTATATGGGTTGAAACAAGCTCCTAGAGCTTGGTATGCAAGACTGGATCACTATCTACAGCAACAAGGCTTCAAAACTGGAGTGGCTGGAAGCAATCTATACATAAAGACAGATCAAGGTAAGTTACTAGTTGCTCTTGTTTATGTCGATGATATGATTTTTGCTAGTAATAATGATGAAATGAGCCATGAATTTTCTCAAAACATGTCAAAAGAGTTTGAGATGTCAATGATAGGAGAGTTGTCCCACTTCCATAGACTTCAAATATCTCAAACCAGAGAAGGATTGTGTTTATCTCAAACCAAATATCTAAAATACATGCTCAAAAAATATGGAATGGAGGATTGTGCACCCATGAGCACACCTATGACCACAAAATGCAAACTGAGCAAAGATGATGACTCCCCTCTAGTAGATGCAACTCATTATAGGTCAATGATTGGAGCCCTTCTATACTTAACAACTACATGACCAACATAATGCAAGCAGTAGGAATGGTGGGAAGATTTCAATCTACTCCCAAACAATCCCATTTATTAGCTGTAAAAGGAATTCTTAGATATCTGAAGGGAACTTCTAACTTCGGTCTTTGGTACCCAAAGAACTCAACACTAACTTTAACTTCATACACCGATGCTGATTGGGCTGGAAGTATAGATGATCGGAAAAGTACTAGTGGAAATGCACTCTTCCTAGGAGACTATTTGGTATCCTGGCTCAACAAAAAACAGTCATCCATATCATTATCCACAACCGAAGCTGAGTATATTGCTACAGCAGACTGTTGTGCTCAGATACTATGGATGAAGGAAGCTCTAAATGATCTCGAAATATGTACAGATCAACCAATTGTCGTTTATTGTGACAACACAAGTGCTATCGGTCTTAGCAAAAATCCAGTGATGCACTCAAGAACCAAACACATACCAATCAAAGCATCATTTCCTCCATGAGCAAGTAGCTAAAAAAAACATCGTCCTAGAATATATCAGTATAAAGGAGTAGATAGATAATATTTTCACAAAACCTCTTCCTCGAGAAGCATTCGAACATCTACGTCAAAAGATGGGGGTTATTTCTTTATCATCACTCAAGTTCATTCATAAAGATGCAGAAAGACAGGGGGAGCAGTTTGACAAGGGGAGTCCACATGCATCCCTTTGCCATTGATGTCAAAGGGGGAGAAAGAAAAAGAATATTGCCATCAATAACAAAGGGGGAGATTGTTGGACACAGATTGTCATTGATGTCAATATGGCAATATTCGAGGAGCAGATAGAGCCAAAGAAGAGGAGCACACAGAGCCATCCGAGCAAATGGAGACGAGAGGAGCAGATATGCCACAGATAATGCTATGGGGAGCCGTATAGGCCACAAAATCTTATCGGATACTAGCGATTACATTGTTGGAAGCTTAGCGGGCCTGTAAAGCCCATATATCTGTTTAATACATTATCGGAACAGAAACCATATAAATATGCATTAATGTAAATAGAGGCAGAATACTATGAATCCCTCGCAAATACATTATAAAAGTTGCGTAGATGGATGGCAGATATAGCACGATGGGCAGATCCAATAGTCGTGGGTGATAAAGATGCACGGGAAATAGCGAGTGGGGATGGCAGTAAGTGGTATTCCCCACACCACCTTCAGAGGAGGGTGGTAAACGTACCATGGCGTGCGATACCATTCATTGCATGACACATGGATGATGGGACGCAGTCAAAAACTGCTTTATCGCACATTAACATGCAGTTAAGTTACGACATTAGGAGAAGAAAATGCCATTGGATCGCCTGATGAATGATCGAACAACTTGTTTAACTCACGTGTTTTTTGACTGATGTGATAGGAGATCGACGCAACCCCCAATTGTGATAAGATTGCAGACACGACGGGCATATAAACCATGGTTAATACCATATCGCATCCGGTTCATCAAAGCAGTGGAGTATCGGCCCATCAGCCATTGGCGATATCATGAGGTCACTATATAAAGAACTCCTGGAAGCATTGATTGCCAATTGCGATAATGTTGTGGAGGAGCGGACCTGATGTCGTTATAGATATGGGTGTAATATTTTTTTTGAAATCTGCCCTTTAGTTTTTTGCCTTTGTTTGATTGTAATTTCTGTGTATTTGTATATATTGCTTGCGCGGGGTTTGGAGATAGAGATACATTAAGGAATGCTCTTGATAGCTCAGAAGGCTAGAATCAAGCCGATTGCAATTGTGATAGGATGTTGCATGTCCGTTAAACAAAACAGTCTCGGTGGATGCCTGTTATCATTAAAAAAACGGCCTTGTGTTATAGTTTTTAACACATAGTGACCGTAAAGCCAAGAAGTTGAATGGAAAGCCAGCATAGAGGAAGCCATAGCGACTAAGGAGGGAAGCTGAAAGATGAAGCGAGTCAGAGGAAACGACAGCAACTGAGGAGGAAGCCTAAGAGACGGTGTAAGTGGAAATGAATGGAAAAAGGCATGGGAATGTATAAAAGTGTAAAGACAGAGAACTATTGGTGTTGTTGTTGTGGTGAAGAACCAGAGGATGAGGTAGTTGAAGCAGCAGAGGCAAAAGAGGCAGAAAAAGCGGCGGAGGCTGTAGAGGCAACAGAATCAGCAGAGGCATGAGAGTAAGAGTGAGTGAACCTCAGCTGAATAGAGTGTTGTAGCATACTAGTGTATACCAAGATTGGGTTGGAGCCCAAGAGGTTGGAGGCTCAGAACTGAATAGGACTAAATTCATTGGGGGTAGGTGCTCCTAAGTGCAGAACCACTGCAAAATAGAGTTGGTGCTCTGGAGGTTGGAGCCTCATTGAAGTCCAAGTTGGAGCTTGGAAACTATTCACAATCAGATATATACTTATATTGTATTTATTTCATTGCACTGTCTTGAGTTTTAATAAACACATTAATTCCAGCTGTTGATTTCTGTGTTCTGTGTATACATATACATATCTATATATGTTTTTGGCAATCACTAGAACAATTAAAAAAATAATAATAAGAAATACTGATTCACCCCCCCCAGTATTTCCAACAGAAAATATCATTGAGCACTTGTCCTTTTGAGATCGTTCCAAATCGAAAGTGATAGAGTCACCTTTCGCCCTTTTATCAACTCTTAAAACATGAAAAGGAAAAGTTTTGTTTCAGTGTCTTAAAATTAACTTCCCATGAAATATTCATGGTTAAAGTTATCTTCCTTAGTGATTCATTAGGGTCGATTCCAATGGAAGCATTCCCAGAGCCCACTAGTCAAGGATTCCCCTAGGATGGAAATCCTGGTCCTTTTCATTCTTTTGGAAATGCTAGTGCTCTTTATATGGCAACATGGTCCCTCCCTGGGTTAACCATTGGTTTACTTGTCTGGTTATTTTCAACCTCAGTGGTCCTGAGTGTGCTGACTCCTATCTAAGCATCTCCTTCATTCAAATCACATCACGATGATTTTGAGGTTGAGCCCTCACCATCTTCCCCAATTTATTCACCTTCCTCTTCTACTTCACTTGGTGAAAGTTTGAAATCTAGTAACCAGGAGGCTATGAAGAAGAAGAAGAAGTCAGATAAGCAAGATGCCAACCATGCAGAAGTTACTCAAAATGCACCTCCTGTAGACAAATCTTATGATGCTTCGCAAAGGGTAAAATTCCCTTGCAGGTTGTGTAAGGTGACCATTTCCTTTGAGACTGTCCTGGCATTCCCAAAGTCTTAGAGGTATGGTCTCAAAACCTGAACCGACCATCCCCGTCAACCTTTAGAGATCATGTCGATTTTACGCCTTCAGCTAATGATGGTAAGAAGAAGGGAAATATTAGATTCCCTGTAGGTTATGTGAAGGAGAGCATCTTATTCACCTTTTTCCTCTTATGGATAAATCTTCCAAAGTTGTGGAAAACCTTATAGCTCCTCAACCCCAACTTCCTGTTGGTTATCACAAGATTTCTTCTAACCCTCTCCCGATTGGTGAAGAGATTGACTTGGATTCATCTCTTTCCCATTCTTCTTTTCCTGAGCATGACTCTTTTGTGTCTGTTCCCAACCAACCATTGGTTGAAAAGAGTGTCGACATGGCTCTGCCTTCAGTTGTTCACTTTGTTCCCCAAGCTAGTGGTGATCATACTGCTCTTGTTCTTCTCGTCTCCTCAGATTCTCATGAATTGAAAAGTGACCCTCCTATCCCAATTGTTTAGGAGAGTCCTTCTCATATTTCTGTACAGCATGGGGTCAATCATATGATACCCCCATCAAGTAGTTTTACCGTCTCTTTCGATTGGGGTCCATTGACTACTTTCCGCCCTCCATCTTATGTGCCTTTCTAGATCATAGTACAAGCCTATAATATTGTAGTACATGGCACTATATTAGATGAAGGCGCATTTGTTAGCTTTATGTATTCTACTCCTTGGAAAGCTTTGGGCTCCCCATAGCTTGTGCCTTTCGCTCAGAATTTGTTGGCTTTCAACAGAGGAACCAGTCAACCCTTGGGGTCCTTCCGATGTTTCCTATTACTTTGGGAGGAAATTCCATCTATATAGACGTGATGGTAGTCTAAGGTCCCTTAGATTTCAATCTTCTCCTTGGACGTGACTATGTTTATGTCATGGGAGCTCTTTCTTCTTCACTTTTCCTTGTGGTTTGTTTTTCACATGAATGAAGAATTGTGATTATTGATCAATTGTCGTTCATTGGTCACCAGACACCTCCTTTACAACCATCATCCCCTATCGGCTCTTGTTTGCAAGAAGTACCTTCCTCACCATAGGTCAATTATGTGGCTACTTGTTCTATCTCCACATCTACTGATGATCACACAGATGGTATAGTATAGTATGTACTGTGGGCATTGGAACCTGATTTGTCTATGGTACCAAAATTTGACATGTATTCCTCCCAAAGTGTGGTTCTTCTATCTAATGAAGACCTCTTGGGGGCCATGTTCTCGTATGGTTCATGAAAATATGTACGAGGATAGTTCCTAGTCCTATGTCAACCTCGTTAAAAAATGAAACAAGGAGTCATGAGGATAGTGCCTAGTCTTGTGTCAACCTCGTTACAAAATGAATCAAGGAGTGTGAGCATAGTTCCTTTTCTTGTGTCAAGCTCATTAAAAGATGTAACAAGGATCATGAGCATAATTCTTGGTCTTGTTTCAACCTCATAAAAAAATGAATCAAGGAGTGTGAGCATAGTTCCTTGTCTTGTGTCAAGCTCATTAAAAAATGTAACAAGGATCATGAGCATAATTCCTTGTCTTGTGGCAAGCTCACTAAAAAATGAATCAAGATGTTTGAGGATAGTTATTTTACTGTTTCAACCTCGTTAAAAAATAAAACAACTCCCTTTTCCAAATCAAGTCTTTGATTAAGATCTCCTAAAATTCCAGTCAAGTCTTTCCAAGATCTCAAAAGTGAACCTTCATTCCATCCACCTAACTAAATGAAGTGAATCTTGGGGGGCATGTACCTCATTTGGGTCATTATGCTGGTGGCATGTGAACTTATATAAAGCATAGTTTTTCGTTTCAACTGAATCCAAGCAGAGTTCTCCATGGTTCAAGCTTGTGTAAAAATCAACCCATGCCCGATTTACATCTCGTGATTGCGATTTTAATCAGCTGATCTCTGCTAGATGAGCCTTGGTTTTTTTATTCCATTGCCACCATCTCTTTGGCCAATCATATTCTTTCACTTGGTTATTTTTCCTTTCCTGAGGAACTGCAACAATAAGTGGTTTTATTAGCCATCCTCTTAACCATTACGTGTTTTGAGCAGTTCCACCATTGTCGAAACCAGTTGCTACCTTTTATACCACTCGTTCCTCCAGGACGAGTCACCTTTAAGCTCTTTTATGACTCGTAAAAAATGAAACGATTGCCGAGTATTTTTCCCTTTTGGCTCATAAAAGAGAATAAAATGGTGGGTCTGCTTTCAAGTTCTTTTTTGACCTATTAAAAATGAAAAGATAGTCGAAGCCTTGTCGTTTCGAACTCGTTAACGGATGCAAAATGTCATGCACCCAGTATAAGTTTACCCCTTTTTCAAGCTGGGAGGCACTATTTACAAAAAAGGTACTCCTTCACTGAAATGGTCAAGTGGTTCTCTCAAGTATCATTTTCTACCTTTTCGGGCTTGAGAGACACAAATGCACGAAAAGGGACCATTTGGAGTTTTCTTTGACGTGTCTTTTTCTAAGTCTCTAAACATGAAAAAGATAGCGAGTTACACCTTTGTCGGATTCGTTAAAATATCAAACGACATCGGATTTGTCACCATGATGAACATGAGATTCTCCTTCCTGGGGCTCGTTAAACTTACTAGGTCGGATTTGTCCAAAGGAGGAACTTACAATGCAAGCATATGTTATCCCCTTCAAGCTTGCGATTAAAAATAATTAGGGTATCTACCAAAAATAGTGGGGGAAAATTTGGAAATCTATCAGTCGTGTCGGTAGCTCACTCTTGAACATGACACTTTCTGCGTCACGTCAGGTTGGGATATCCTCCTTTATATCGTCGACCTTCCTGGGTTAGGCCGTTCATTCTTGCCTTCCATTTTATCTCTGCCACATCATCATGACCACTGATCCCATGGATCCAAAAGCTGCCAAACTTCTAGTTATGTCGCCGATATGTTTAAGAGTTTTCCTTATGCTGTTACACCTACCATTGGTTCTCTGTATCACCCAAAATCATTTTGCATCCTTTCATCTCGTGTCAATGATATGGGAAACATTATGGCCCTCCTTTGACACAGTCGTTTCCTGTCAACTCAGCTCATTATCTAGGAAGTTGACCGAGATACTCCCTTCCAGTACCTTAGAGCTTGCATTCCCTAATGGCAAGTTCTTCGCACTCGACGACAAGTTCACATCATTCGCTTTCGATCAAGTGATTTCACGTGTGTTCGACTTCAGTTCCTCTATTCACATTCCGTGAATTGTATTGATAGTACTTTGAGGACCATTGTCATTATTGGTGGTTTCTCTCACACTTGTTAATAGTTTACATCATTGACTGGTAATAAAGTGACTTTCTAGCATGTTCGATGTCAACCCATCTATTCACATGCTAGAATTTGTACTTTGATTAGGTCGTGTTGGAGTGCAAGACCTTGGGCTCAGATCACAAAAGTCCAGGTTGTGAAGTGATGTGACATGGTTATGTTGATATACATGTCTCTTTCGGATGGATAGTTGTGACCATACCATGAGTTATCATATGCGATCCTTCTCATTATTGGATGGTTGTGGCCATACCTTGGTTTCATTATGATACTCTTTGAAGGATGGCTATGCCCATACCTAGATCCAGTTACATGATCATTCTCTGGATGGATGCATCCATGCCACAATTCATGTATCATTTGACAGAATTCTCAATTATGTATATGTATTTGTACTTGCTTGCAGGTTTTCCTACTGCAAACTATAGTTCCCTGCATTGATTCATAAAGCATTTCATCCCTCACTCTAGTTCAGCCTTCATGCTTTAGGGGGCATTTGTTACACAACATTTTGTCATTGTCCCTATACTACCCATTCCATGATCATGGAGGACCTCTATAGTGAACCCTACATGCTTACCCTTCATGAAGAAACCCCCATTGTGTCCCTCTTCATGAGAAAATCAATTCCCTTTTGCACCATTTCCCATGAAACTTTTGTTTTTCCCAGTTTACAAGACCGGCGATAATGGCCCTTGTCTTCCCCATGCCAATTTATATAGATTAGCACTATCCCTAGCACCGACCAGAGTGATGAGCTGTGTTCTAGTTGTGCCAGTCCTGTTATGGATTTTTTTTTAAATTAAGAGCCGAAGCTTCCAGCTCTAGAATCTTCGTAACGGAAGTCTGGTAAATGGTTTGGCCGGATGGGGTCGAGGATGCCAGTTTGGGCTCCTTTCCCCTATAATGATGGAACTACCTCAAGGGATAAGACCTTCTCCCATGAGAAGATGAACCATCTCCCATCCATTCATGCTATATAAACCTCCATTTTTCCCAAGCACATGCTAGTGTTAGTGTTAAGTGTTAATGTTGGTGTGCTAGTGCTATTTTGGTTTGGAGTGAAGACTAAAGGGAAGAGGATTAAAACTATTGTTGATTGAGGCCATCATGGAATGCTAGCAGAAGTGTGTGGGAACCTGGTCTTGTCAGAGGAGAATTGTAACATCAAGACAATGGTTGTAATCTCTTTTTGATATCAATATATATGCAACTATCAATTGATTTCCTACATGATTTGTCATCTTACATATTCATGGCTTAATGTTTCTTGACTTGTTAAGTAGGTTGAATTACAATTTGTCTATTATCACGGTTGTCGTTTGATTTTGTTTCCTTGTTTCAAGTGCTTGAAGAAGGAAGCGAGAGATAGATGGAGCAAGAAAGCATGGACGTCATCAAATGGGATAAGCATACTAAGAGGTAGGTCCTCTTAATTGGTTCTAACCTAAGGAAATCTTCCATAGAATGTATCTGTTGTGGCTAGACCCATCATCAAGCTAGAGGAATTTTTTTGTATCCACACTTATAATTTACTTCACCACCTGTAGGTCATTCTATTCCTCTCAATATGTGCTTATCCTCCTCCTGTTGACCTACCAAACAAAATTTCAAAAAAAAAATTACCTTTTCTCTCTCTTTTTTCTTTTTTCTTTTTTGAAAACAACTAGTTTACCTCCAATGAGGTTTTCATCCTAGTTTCCTACCCTAGGTGCCTCAAAAGAGGTTTTCACCTAGAGATATTTTTATTTTTTCTCTTTTTTTTTCTACACCCTTGCACTACCTCAAGAGGTTTTCACCCCAACAGTGGGACTCAGGTGCCTCATGGAGGTTTTCACCTGAGTCTCTTTATTTTTATTTATTTATTTATTTTATTTTATTTATTTATTTTCAGGGACTTGGTGGGGTGGAAGCTAAGATTTGCTCAACCACCATCACTATCTTGCCGATGTCATTGATGAATTCTTGCTTTGACAAGGGCTTCTTGTAGACCATCAATCTATACCCATTGACAAGTAAAGGGATAGCCTCTGCATCAATGGTTCTTATCTGTACAACACCATTATCATGACATTTTTCTATGACATAAGGCCCTAACCATTCTAGTCCTTAACTTACCTTTAAAATCCTTGCACCAGGAATCATACAATAAAGCCCAATCACCTTCTTGAAACTGTTTGTCTTTTATATTCTTGTCATGCCAAATCTTCCTTTGAACTTGATTCACCTTTGTGTGCACGAGGGCCTGCATCTTGAATTCATCTAACCCATTCAACTGGAGCAATATTTCTTTTTGTGCCCTTGTGAGATCTAGAATCCAGTTGTGCTTCCATTCTTAAGGTGTTATATTCAAACTAAATGGAAAGTAAGGCTTTCTTCCCATAGACAAACTCATAAGGAGTGAACCCAGTGGTGGTCTTCTAGGTGGTATTGTAGGCCGAAGTGGCCTCAACTAATATATTTGTCCAATCCTTTCTGTTGTTGCTAATCACTTTGGTTAGAATGCCTTCCAGCACTTTGTTTTGTTACCTCCACTTTCCCATTAGTCTGTGGGTGGTAAGGAGTGGATGTTTTGTGCTTGATCTTGTGTTGGCTTAAAAAATTCTCAATCATGTGAGACGTAAATTGACTTCCTTTATCAATGACCAATTCTCTAGGGTACCCAAACTTATAAAACACATTTTCCTTTAAGAATTCAACCACTTTTTCTTTTGTTTCTACTTTGATGGCCTTGGCTTCGACCCACTTGGTTAAATAGTCAGTGTTGTTACATAGCATTTTGTCACTGTCGTTGTACTCCCCGTTCCTTGATCTTGGAGGACCTCTACAGTGAACCCCACATGCTTTACCTTCATGAATAAACTCCCATTGTGTCCCTCTTCATGACCAGATCATTTCCCTTTTGCACCATTTCTCCTGAAACTTCTATTTTTCCCAGTTTACAAGACCGACGCTAATGGCCTTTGTCTTCCTCGCGTCGATATGAAGAGATTATCACTACTCCTCGCACTGACTGGAGCGATTGAGCTATGTTTTAGTCGTGCCAGTTCTGTTATGGAAAGTTTTTTAAATTAGAGCCGAAGCTTCCAGCTCTAGAAGCTTCATAATGGAAGTCTGGTAAATGGTTTGGTCGGATGGGGTCGAGGATGACAGTTTGGGCTCCTTTCCCCTATAATGATGGAACTACCTTGAGGGATAAGTCCTTCACCCATGAGAAGAGGATCCATCTCCCATCCATATTTCCTATATAAACCTCCCTTCTTCCCAAGCACAAGCTACTGTGAGTGTTATAGTTGTAGAGTTTTGGTTGAGTGTTGATGCTATCTTGGTTTGGAGTAGACAAGAAAGCTATTACTAGTTGTAGCTATCTAGTTGTGTGAGGGAGAAGTGTGTTTTGGTTGGGAGTGAAACTTAAAGGGAAGAGATTTAAAACTATTGTTGTTTGAAGCCATTGTGGAATTCTAGTAGAAGTGTGTGGGAACCTAGTCTTGTCAAAGGAATACTGCAACGTCAAGATGAATGGTTGTAATCTCTCTTTGATATTAATATATGCAACTATCGATTGATTTCCTATATGTTTTGTAATATTACACATTCATGGATTAATGTTTCTTGACTTGTTAAGTAAGTTGAATTGCAATTTGTGTATTATTATGTTTGTTGTCTATTGTTGTTTACTTGTTTCAGGATCTTGGATAAGGAAGCGAGAAATGGCTGGAGTGAGCAAGCGAGGACATCGTTAAACAGGAAAAGCAACCAAGAGGTAGGCCCTCTTGATTGATTCTAACCTAAGGAAATATTCCATAGAATGTATCTGTTGTGGCTAGACCCATTATCAGGCTAGGGGAAGCTGTTCATGTCCACACTTATAATTTTACTTCACCACAAATTGGTGAATCCACTAGGGATCCCAATCCTTTTGTTTGTCTTGGATTTCATGATTTCATGAGAACTTTTCTAGTTTCACGTTTTTCCTTTGGTCCTGTTTCTTTTCTCGTATTTATTGGTATGAGTCTAAAATTAATAGTAGCAAATATGGTCCGTGTTTTCAATTTTTTTTAATTTTTCCTTAGCTACCTCAATCAGTATGCTTAATCCACTGACAGTCATGTCGAATAGTGTGAGTTTCTGAGAAACAGTCATGCCGAACAACCTATAGTGCTTGTTGTCAGCTAGGTAGTCACATTGATGCTTGTAAGTGAAGATTAGGACTTGACCCCAATCTTGGCCAATGTGTTCTGCTCTTGTGATTTTGACCCCGTAAGCTTTTTGGATTATTTTCTCCCTAATTAGAAAGCTACATTTCATTTGGTTTTGTTTGCTTGTTGGCTTGTCATATTTTTGTTTGATTGATTAGGTCATTGAGTGGCCAACGAAACTAGGGCATCTAGTTGGTTGTCCATTCAGTAGTTTGAGAACTCACTAAGTTAGGTTGTAGGTGTGTCTACACTTTGCATTTTTTTTGGTCCTTTTTATGACTTTTACCTCTTTTTGTGCAATTTTGAAAAAGTTTCGTTTACTTGCCTGAACGTTTCTTTTCCGACATAGATTACATTGTCGGTCTTGTGTTCGGTAAAGTTGGTGTTTCATTGACCTCAACGAACTTCTCTTTTTGTGTTTACATCTACTTGGGGAGCTTATTTTCTCGAGAATGCTTTCAATGAAGGATTGTATGCGAAAATATTGTTTCTTTGTTTCATGAAAAAATATGAAATTATAGCTTGTTGCATCACTATGTTATGATAATTTGCATCTTTTTAAAGAGTAGAATTGTATCGGCATTTGAAAAAGGAAGAGAATTTTTGTTTTTGAAAGGACTAATACATAAGTGCTTTTCAAGAAATTAGGAATTGGAATGCATTTTTCATTAGTTTGTTTTTGAAAAAGTAAATTAGTGGAAGATCATTTCGTTTTCAGTTGCTTGATTGTTTGCATTTGATTGAGTAGTTTCTACCCTCTCTAGTGTAAGTATTTCATCGAATTGAAAGGGTCTTGTCTCATTTAGTTGAATTTAACGTTTTTCGAGTAGCATCGCAACGACCTGAAAACTGAAATTTAACTCAAGATCAATTTTAAAATGAATTTCAATTAACCTAAGGCACATTTGACATTAGCGATCATATCTAGAAGGTCTAGGCTAGAGACGTGTTCCGACGTCTTTAAACCTAGCAACTGTCGTTAGCTTCGACATTAAAAAATGCTACTATGGATTTGTGCTCCCTATAACATTAACTATATAATGGGAGACCCCACTAGGCTTCAATCCTTTTATCCTTAGGGAGCCCAGTTGGCTGCCTTGCAAACGTGATACACCGAACAAAACATTCAGGGAGATTTCCTGCCCGTACTTCTTGGTTCTCTGGGAGGTATTCTGCAGTTCACGGTTTCCTAGTAATCCTGCTTACCTAGATCATCCAGAGTAGTAGTTTGATCTTTTTGACTCATTAAATTTAAAATATCATCAGAGGACTTGTCCTTTTGAGCTCGTTTCCAAAAGCGATAGAGTCATCTTTATTTCTTTCTCGACTCTTAAAAAATGAAAGAGCATCAATCTTTTATGCGTCTTAATAATTGATTGCCCATCATCCAAAACATCCTATTAGTCTTTTGACCAAATCGTGAGTTCCCTTAAAAGGAAATTTTAAAGCCTTGAAGTTATTTGTTCCATCGACTAAGACAAGATCATCATGGCTAAACCATCTGGTTCACCCAATTCCTCTTCCTCTCCTCCGTCTGAAAGATTGTCTGAGGAGTCATTTCTTGAGTTACCAGAGTCACTCAAGAAGCAAAATGTTGAACTCTCAATTGTTTTGGGTGTTTAACCATTGTCATCTCGTCCTACGCCTACTTTCGATACAGGGTCATCTACTGATCTTGGCCCAAAAGCTCTGGAAAATCCTATTCGAACTCCAGAGAACTCGCCGACCACTGATGTTCAGCTTGGACTAGTTATCTATCCTCCAAACCTCTGTTTGATGTTGTTGAGGTATCACCATAGCATCCTACAGTTCGTATGACCAGCCGGGTATTCCTTTGGAACTATCCCTTAGTACACGTTTGTCCATTAATCATCATTTGTTTTCAAACATGGAACCTGAAGGTGATGCTCCAGTCACTTCTCTGAATGAGACCAAAGTTTCTACTCCACACACTATTGAGGGGAAAGAATTGCAATTGCAGTTTCCTCCTGAGGGTTTCCATTTTTCGGAAGGTATTCCCACTACTTTTCCACCCAACTATGTGTCTTTGGGGCACTTGCTTTCAGTAACACCTAGTGCCTCATCACTTTACCATAATCCTGTATGGGCAATAGGCATCAGGCCTACATCAAGTCCATTCGTCATGAACAAGACTTCCCAAAAAGTTGTTACTTCAGTCCTGATGCAACCCACCATTCCAAATACTCTTGTATCATTGATCCAAGTTACACTTCAGACACAACCAACTATTTCAAAGATTGTCTCTGTCAGTTCCTCCATCCCACTAGTTAATAGCTAGATTGTCCCACCGCATGGGGGGCAGAATCTAAATGTTTCTATGTTGTCAGGTGTCACTAATGTGAGTGGCTCACAAGCTCACATGCTTGGTATAAACCAACCTTATTTTGGTATTATTTATAACCTTGTTGATCCTACTGGATCAGGAAATGTCCAGTACCAATAAGTTCAGAATCCATTGGTCTCTCGGGATTAAGCAATGTTTAGTATTAGCAGCCCTATAGGGCTTAGGCCCAATACCAAAATCCTTATGTTTCGTATGGTTCTCAAGGATTGGTTAATCAACCTTACACCCTCCAATCTGGGAAGTACATCCAACCTGGCTACGGCTAGATTCAGTTCGGTAATTTCCCAGGCATTGTTCAAGTACCCTTGCAACATCAAGGACAACCTCTACAACAACAATGGAAGCCTTTATTACCGCAAGGGCAACCTTTGTTGCAGCAAGGGATCTCTGCGCAACAGCAAGGGTAAATTATCCCACAGCAAGGTCACCTACAACAACAGCAAGGTCAATCCTTACAACAGTTGCAGCAAGTCGTGCAACAACATATGTAATATGCTTTGCACACCTCTCAACCCATACCCTAGCACAGTTAACCTCTATAACCCTAGGGACAAATTTTGCGACCGCAAGGTCAACCCTTGCAGCAAAAAAACCAACTAGGGTAGCAGTAACCCTTGTATACATACCAACTAGGTCAACCCTTACAGGGGCAGGGTCAAGGTCAAGTCCTGTAGGAACAGGCTCAAAAACCTCATGTCCTAGGTCAACAGCTTTAGAATCCTACCAGCCAAGGGCACCAGGTACAAAATCTCTACATCCAAGGACAATAAGTGTATCAACCTTATGCCCAAGGACTACATGTCTAGAATCCTCTTGTTCAGGGACAACATCATCAGCCATATGTTTAAGGACAGTAGGTCCCATATCCATATGTCTAAATTCAATAGGCTCAACAAACTTTTAACCCGTACATTGCTTATCAACAACCTATGCTTGGACAATTTCAAGGTATTCAAGGTCAAAATCCTCCCTATGGTCAAGGTAATCCGCAATGGGGCCAGCCTCAAATGCCATATGGCCAAAATCCCCCACTATGGGGCCAAAATCCTTACCAGTAGGGATGGCTCCTCCCTATGGACCCTCTTATCACCATACCATGCATTTTAACACTTAATTACCCTTCTTGGCTACACTTGAGTTGCCAGATGTATCACGCCTTATGAATGATCCAATCCTTCATTCATTGTACTGGCCTCCAGTGTCATCCAATATACCAAGTGATTGCCCAAATTTTGATAGAAAAGCTAAAGAATATCCTCAGGCCCATGTGATGACATATCACTTTTGGTGCTCGTTGAACTTGTGCGTGGACAATTCCATTCATCTTCATCTTTTCCAATGAACCCTCACGGGTGTTGCTATGAAATGGTACATCGATCTACCTCGAAGTACTTACCATGACTTTAACTCTTTAGCCATGGCTTTCCTCACACATTCTCAGTTGTCAATTTTCTATGAAATTGACACCTATTTGCTCACATCATTTAAGCAAGATACTGCGACACACATCTCTGATCACATCCATGAATGGAGACGTAGACGTTGCCTGATCAAAGTTTTTATTGTTGATCATTTTCTCACTGAATTGTTTACCAAATCATTCGTAGCCCCAATTTATCACGATATATCTATGGGTGGATGTGTTACTGAAGGGGCCATTTCTCAGGCCCAGTACTTGGATCTAGTTTACTCTCAGTTTGGCACTTTATACGAGTTATTACCCAATGCTCCATGGCCATCATCTAATCCCGCAGCATCAAAGTCACTAGTTGTTCCTCCTGTTGATGGAGTTATTGGTTCAGTATTTCACAAAATTTTCCAACCTTACTTAGATGACCTTCCTACTCATGCTCATAGGCGCCAAGATCATCCAGACCATCTTCGACATATTTTTCCACACTGCAAACACTATAACATTCAGTTAAATCCAGAGCCTGCAAGGAAAGGCCAACTTTCTCTGTCATTTTATACCCAACTATGCCGAGCTAGCCACAGGATTTACCTGGTTACTCAAACAAGGAATTCCCTTTGCATGGGATGAGGTGGCCGAAAAATCTTTTGACGATCTCAAGGTCGTCCTCATAAATTCTCCTCTGTTGCATCCGCCAAACTATTATCAATATTACTTCCTTTACCTAGCTGCAGCCCCTAGCAACATTGCTATGGTTTTAGTCCAAGACGACAACGAAGGCAGCGAACATGTAATCTAATACCTTATATGGAGTCTCTTCGACACTGAAACGCATTATGCACATGTCAAGAAGTTGGCTTTGCCTGTCGTTTAGGCTGTTCAATGCTTTTGGCACTATATCCTTTTATGTATGACTACAATGATTTCTAAATGCAACACTATGACCTATATCCTGAATCATTAGTTGCTGGGGGGCAAGTATTCTAAATGGATCGTCATCCTAATAGAATTCGATTTGGTCTTCACTATGACCAAATTTAAGAAGTCACTTGTTTTCGCCAAATTGATTTGTTCCCTCCCATCTAAGGCTCTCCCTGCTGGTGTAGATGAACAAATTCCAGATGAGACCCTTTTCCTGATTAGCACCCTTGATCCATGGTATAGTGATATCATCGTGTATCTCCAAACGTCCATGTTTCAGTCCACATTGACCAAGGATGATCTTTGAAGGATTCAACATCATTCCCAACCCTACCGTATAATTTGTGATACTTTATACCATTTTAGTGTTAATTTAGTTCTTCACTGATGCCTTACGATTGAGGAAGCTAATAGAGCTCTCAATGATTACCACTCCGGGGCCTGTGGTGGTCATATGTCTGGTTATGCTACAGCTCAAAGCGCTAGTTATTTTTTGCTGTCTATCTTCAAGGACTACATTCTTGCTATCCGTAAGCGCCACGAATGATCAATTTACCAATGCAAGATGTGCACCCCACCTACTCACCTACACCCCTTGTCATTACCGTTGGTCCCTTTTCCAAATGGTGCATCAATTATATGACATGTAACCCTCGTTCGGTTGGGGGGAATGGCTATATTATCGTTGCTATGGATTATTTCACCAAATGGGCCAAAGTGATGCCTACATATTCTGCAGATGGTAAGACGATGACTCAATTCCTTTTAACCATGTTATTTCTAGTTTCGGCATACCCCAAGCCATTGTCACGGACCATGGCTCCCATTTTAGAGATTAAATGATGGCTGAGCTGACATCTGCATTGGGCTTATTCCACAATGGCTCAACCTAATATTACCCTCAAGCCAACGGCCAAGTTGAAGCCATGAACAAAGTTTTAGTCACAATGCTTTAGCGTACTATTGGGATGCACAAGTCAAATTGGCATCTCATGCTCTTTTTAGCTCTGTGGGCCTACCGAACCTCAAGCAAATATGCAATTGGTTTCACACCATTCTAGCTGGTCTATGGTTTGGAAGCAACATTTCTGATTGAATGTGATATCCCTTCACTCAAGTTAGTTTTTGAACTCCTCCCAGAAATGTCACCTCAAGAGGAACACCTCTTATATTTAGAACGATTGGATGAGACTTTCCATCTCGCTACCTTGGTCATCGAAGCACAAAAGAAATGGGTCAAATCCCATTTTGATCAGTCAGTCTCCCCTCGCGCATTCTCTGAGGGTGATTTGGTCTTATTATACGACCAAGCTAACGATAAGCTGGGGGCAGGCAAGTTCAAACCTATGTGGCATGGGCCCTATATCGTGAAATGCATTTTGCAAAAAGGAGCCTATGAGCTTATTGATTATGAAGGAAATCCTCTCGATAAGCCCTGAAATGGGCTTTACCTTAAAAATTACTATGCTTATGTCATCTTGCATGGTTACTTATGTACATTAGTGTGTGATTCATTTTTGTACAACATGGTTTTGTGTGATAGTTTTCAAACAGCTTTCCTATTTACTATGATTTTCTTGCTTTGCAGATGTATGCGACTCCTCACATTGGTTTCACTGATGGTGCTTGCCATAGTACCTAGAACCTATCATCTGCGGCATGGGTTATCTATGACCCTAACGGTGAGTTGATTGATCTTCAAGGTATCTTCCTAGGTCACACAACCAACAACATTGTTGAATACAGTGCAGTCATCAAACTATTGTTAGAAGCCATTGCTCTAGGCATCAGAGAATTGGTTGTCAACCTGGATTCACAGATTCTCGTCCTTCAACTCAACGGGAAATATTCCATCAGGAACCCTCAAATATTGAGAATGTATCTCCATATCCGTCTATTGGAAAGGAATTTTGATTATATTGTGTATCCTCATATTCCTAGACTCATGAATACATTGACAGATGCATTAGCTAATTACGTGTTGGATAGACATTTATGAAACATGTAAAAGATAAGACAAACCATTTTTACCATAATAGACAGGAAAATACAACATATCCATATATATATATATATATATATATATATATGGTGAGAATGTTTGATACATCAAAACCCCAAAAATAATATGCGTGTCTAAAATAACATCAGCGACTCACAGGCCTCATACATCCATGGAACAGAGGCCTCAAAAAATATGTAAGTGCTGGACCTAGGAACTAATCAACATGGTGGTTATGGTAGCATGAGACAGCTCATGCAACATGACTCAGAAATCAGTAGATCCGATTTGAGACTCCCACCGTGTGTCTCTGGTACCGACGAGGCATGTCTCCTATCCGAGCATATTCCGGGATACCATGAGTTAACCCCTCAAGGCTCCTCGCGATCTCCTCCTCGTTGTTGCTCCATTCCTGATAAGAGGCAACAACATCAATAGAGCAGGGAATGTGCCTGGTTATCGGGGACATCCTAGCTGGCTGCTCCGGTCCAACATCTACATAAACAAGAGAAATTTTATAAGCACATATATATATAAAATAATTAAAAATTCTCAAAATTAAAAATTTGATTTTTTTCCTTCATCATCGAAATCCTCTCCATTTGCTAAGGAAATATCTGGATCTCCACGAAAATCAGTGTTGTTGTATGGACAATCCTCCATGATGATCTTCTATCATCGTAGCCATGAAAAGAATGTAGGTCAGTATGACATATGCTGAACCCCAGTGATCCTGGGCATAAGACGACTCCAACAGGCCATCCGTAGATCGCGTGGCATAGGATGATCTACCTCGGCCAGCTGATACTAGAACAGTGGTACTTGTTCTAGGAATAAGGTCACAAGTATAGATCCGAAGCCAAATCGCTTCAGATTCCTCACCTTGGCCTTGGAAAACTGGTGCTTGATGTTCATCTTCATAGCCTCTGCCTAGTTGAAGATCTTAGGAGCTGTGCAGTCAATAGCATAAAGTAACTTTGACTTGTTAGTCTTATGTTCCATCTAGGACCTCACCACTCTATTGATAGTCAACAAAAGCACCCTCAGTGTCAAATCCCACACACTGGAAATCTCTATCTTCCCATTCTTGGATTTCAGGGCCTTAGGGAAGTGTTAGACAAGTAGGGAATATATGCTTGCCTTGATCAGACGTGACCCATACAAGTTCACTGGCTCACCTTTGCGAGACACTCCAGTAATGAAGTAAATATCTAAAGTTGTCAACTCTAGCTCCTGGTCACCAATGACAAAAATCTCCTAATTAATGTCCCAAAGGTTTATGAGGTATCGAAGCAACTTGGGCTAGGCCCGCATCCCTGGTGTAAGGAATAATTTGAGGAGCCCACAAGCCCTCAAAGCCTCCAGGCAATTTGGGTCATTCATTGCCTGGGTGTCAACATCTTCATGTTCTTGTTTCTTCCAATCCACCATTTTTGGTGATTCTCTCCTACAAAAGCCATTAATTTGATTCGATAATCATCATTGGCCCATTAAATTCAAATTTAAATAGTTAGTTTTTGAGAACATTGGGTTTTTCCCTATCCACAGTGCCAACGCGCCTATTTTAAAAACAGTTGCACTGATCGGCGTAGATGGCTTTGCTAATCACCTTTGTCGGCGCAATTCTGTGCCCGGAAATCATGCCGACCGAGGACATAAAATATTTTCAAAATACCTCCCTAAAAATCCAAAAAAATGGCTAAAAGCAGGAATAAATAGCATGGAAATGGAGCTCAGGGCTTCAGCTGTTACCTGGAACTAACGACTCATCAATTGACCTCCTGAATCTCCCATGATCTTCTCCAGAAAAATTAGGGAAAAAGTGGGTAGAAAGTCTTCACAGCAGTGGTAAAATGGTAAATGCTAAAAATATATTTACTTTTCCCTTTTTTATTCATTTTTCATGAAAATATCAGGTTTTGTAAATATTTTGATCTATTTTTGCCTCAAGGACTCGATAATACACTTTACCTTACTTGTGTAGCAATAGGTGATGGATGTTCAACGATGATGATGAGCCACGTTTCAGCTCTTTTCTCTACTCGTTAAACTCATATGAAAATATTGCTGAGTATTTTTTCCATTTTTGACTCGTTAAAGAGAATAAAAATGGGTGGTCCTCTTTCAGGTCTTTTCCGACAGTTTAAAAATGAAAAGATAGTTGAGCCTTTGTTGTCTCAAACTTGTTAATGGATGCGAAATGTCGTGCACCTAGTATAATTTTACCCCTTTTTCGCGTTGGGGGGCACTATTTACGAAAAAAGGTACTCCTTGACTGAAATGGTCAAGAGGTTTTCTCAAGTATTGTTTTCTACCTTTTCGGGCTCGAGAGACACAAATGTATGAAAAGGGACCATGTGGAGTTTTCTTTTATGTGTCTTTTTCAAACTCTCTAAACATGAAAAAGATACTGATTTACACCTTTGTCAGACTCATTAAACTGTTAAATGACATCGGATTCGTCACCATGATGAACATGAGATTCTCCTTCCTAAGGCTTGTTAAACTTACTAGGTCAGATTCATTCAAAGGATGAACTTATAGTGCAAGCATATGCTATCTCCTTCAAAATTTCGATTAAAAAATAATTTGGGTACTTGCCAGAAATGGTGGGGGAAAATTTGGAAATCTATCAGTTGTGTTGGAAGCTCACTCTTGAACATGACACTGTTTGCCTCATGTCGGCTTGGGACATCCTCCTTTGCATCGTTGACCTTCCCGGGTTTGGGACTTTCATTTTTTCCTTCCATTTGATCTCTGCCACGTCATCATGACTGTTGATCCCATGGATCCAAAAGCTGCCAAACTTCTAGTTGTGTCGCTGATGTGTTCAAGAGTTGTCCTTCGCAGTTACACTTACCTCTATTTCTCTGTATCTTCTGAAATCATTTTGCATCCTCTTATCTTGTGTCGATGATGTGGGATTCATTATGGCCCTCCTTCGGCATGGTTACTTTCCATCGGCTTCGGTTCATTATCTGGGAAGTTGACCGAGAGACTCCCTTCCAGTACCTTAGAGCTTGCATGCCCTAATGGCAAGTTCTTCACACTCGATGACAAGTTTACATCATTGGCTTTCGATCACGTGATTTCACGGGTGTTTGACTTCAGTTCTTGTATTCACATTTCATAGATTGTGCTGATAGTACCCTGAGGACCATTGTCATTATTGGTGGTTTCTCTTGTGTTTGTTAACAATTTACATCATTGACTGGTAATCAAGTGACTTTCTAGCATGTTCGACGTCAACACATCTATTCGCATGTTAGGATCTGTACTTTGATTGAGTCGTGTTGGAGCACAAGACCCTGGACTCAGATCACAAAAGTCAAGGTTGCGAAATGGTGTGACATGGTTGTGATGATATGCATGTCTCTTTCAGATGGTTGGCTACGACTAGACCACAAGTTATCATATGTGATCCTTCTGATTATTGGATGGTTGCGACCATACTTTGGTTTTGTTATGATCCTCTTTGACGGATGGCTACGCCCATACCTGGATCCATTTACATGATCATTCTATGGATGGTTGTGTCCTATTGATGCCTCTAAAATCGTAGCACCAACATTAGGAGATAACCACCCGGTCTGGACCTTAGTGCAGCTCCTTCTCCATTTGGTATGGTGGCTCTGACTAGATATTATGGGACTAGTTTCCCAATAAAGTATGATTTGATGAATGGGTGTTTTAAATGTATAGAAATATGATAGGTGGTTTAATCTATAAGCTCTAAAATATACAGATATATCTATATAACCTAGGTGATCTCATAATAATGTGATTCTTGATGATTCCTAGCAGACAAATGATAATATAGATTTTTCACTTATCTGCAGAAAGATGCATTTAAGTTATGATTACTTTGAATAAGAAATTAGACAAAGTAATGTGAAAACATATCACATAACATACTAATATTTATCGTTGACATATGTATACAATATAACAATTATAGATCATTCAAAAGTGAAATAATACAGAGTTGTTTGAAACATGAGAATATATCAACAATAACAAATCAATGGAATGCTAATTACATAAAACAAGACAAAAAGAACAATGATAGAAGTACCATATGCATTTGGGTCTCATTATTGAAGTAACAATCTGGTTCAATCTTCTTATTCTGAGAACTCTAAGAAGATACAAAACTGCAAGTCTATATGAAGCTCTTTCACAACAAGTCTGAACCTCGATCCACGGCTTATAAAAAAATAAATTAAGAAGTGTAGAAGTGAAAACATCTCAAGTCTAGTTTTATACAAATTGAGGACCCTTTCTAAGATGACATGAAAGGGTCTTTATAGTAAAATTAAATACAAACTATCCATAAATATTGATAAGAGTTGTTGGCACTGCCTTCATCAAAATATGGGATTTGAATTTCAAAAATAGAATCGTGATAACCTTTGAAGCGATTCATTGCATCTATTTTTTCTCTTGTATCTTCAATTGAAAAATCGAGAGCATGTTTTGGATTTTTGGAGGATGACTCATCCTGGAGTGTAATTGTCCTATGTATGTAGCATCTCAGAGCTTGGGAATCATGCGATCAATGGCATCAACAAGGCATTTGATAGTAATCTGTTGGCTGTGTGGCTTGACCACAAAGGACCAATGCGCATCCCAGTTAATACTTTTTACTCTGTTGAGATGCTCCTCCTTGGTGTCCAAATCTTGCTTCCATTGCTTCTCTAAAACTTTCTCTTTTGGAAGATTTCCTGGGGAACAATCAGAAATTAAATTGGCACCATATAAATTATCATTCACTAGCTCAATAATATTATTCATTATAGCCCTGGCCCTGGAGGTAGCTCTTTTTGCTTTTATCAACTGTGTTTCCCATTCTGAAAACAATATCTCTTTATGAGACTCTTCAATTTTAGGTAGTTTAGTAGCTCTTCCATCTTCGGTGCTTTACCAGGAGAGATAATTTGTGACTTTATCATCCGCATCTTCAAATTCTAACCTGGTATTAACTGCTTGGTCAATCAGTGATGTCGTTGTGATGCATAATGGATCAATAAGAGATATTTTCTGGCAGAGTAGATTCAGCTATTGAGATAAAGCCTTATTTGCCTCTAAGGCTTCCTTCTTAAACTCTTCAACCTTGGGATAATCTTTGAATTGTTCTATAGAGAGTTGTAACTATGTGATTTTCTCTTCTTTAGATTTAATCTCTTGCTGATGTGTCAATTTAAGCTGCTCGAGCTCTTGAGACAGCTGTTGTTGTCTTTGAATGGCCTGCTGGTCAATTTTATGTTTTTCCAGGTTTAATTGTTCCTCAAGGCGATTAATCTTTTGATGCTCTACTGCCGACTATTAACAA
Source organism: Pinus tabuliformis (assembly GCA_031772625.1). Taxonomy (NCBI): domain Eukaryota; kingdom Viridiplantae; phylum Streptophyta; class Pinopsida; order Pinales; family Pinaceae; genus Pinus; species Pinus tabuliformis. The sequence goes on along the minus strand of CM062819.1, from coordinate 308,405,039 downwards.
GCTAATTAATCTTTGATCCTTTTCTTTGATCAATTGATTAACTTCAGTTGCTTTATCAATTGTAGCAGTTGTGTATGCCCCTGCAAATTGAGATAACTTAGTTAAATCCTCAGAAGGGTTGACCATTGAATCTTTCCTTATGACATTCATAAATTCATATTGAGGAGTTATGGATGATGTTTGTTTTATTTTCCTCTTTTTCCTCTGCCTCTTGACTACAACCCTGTGTTTTGGGCTGTAAAACACATCTAAGGGTGGAATTTCCTCAATGTTAAATGTAATCTCTCTTGAAGGATTTTCAGGGACTATTTCTATCTCTTTTTTAGCTGTCTTTGTTGGGTGTCTCTTCAATCACAATATCAGGAATATTGGGCTATTGTGTTCCAGGAGGCGCTAATGTGATAATGTTTTGAGGATCATTCTGAATTTTGATCTATTGATAAAATTGCTCCCATTCTTTAATCAATATGGGATCAATATGAACATCAGTGTTTAGTTGTTCACTAGCCTAATCACTTGTTTCAATTTCTCCAGAAATATTTTCTATAACCTACTCTCCGCTGTGTTCTACTTGTTGAATGATTGGTGTAGTACTTAATAAATCCAGAGGTACTGTCAGTAACCTCTGTGTCCTGTATTTAATGAATTTTTCCATTTTCTCAACACCCAATTTGAATTTTGCCAAATGACTTACTGTTGAGAATAACTCTGTTGAAGCAAATAAGTCATCAAACTCATCTTTCTCATGCAAGAATTTATTAACTTTCATCTGAGTGGTGAAATTGAAAGCAAACTTATTTGGGTCATATTGTCTTTTAGGGATAACAGATAGACTCAAATCCTTTGTCTTGTCTCTTTCTTTCTCGGCATGTTTAAAATCATGCAATGAGTAGGTGTCGCAGCGAAGAGGAAATGGAGGCCATAATTGTTTCTTGGAGTCTTTAAGATTTCTAGACATCCCTTTTTCCACTATCTGGTAGGCTACTTCCCTGGCTAATAGCTTATCTAGAATGTAAAGTGGAAGGACATGAGGCTCTGTAATGCTACCAAAAACCCTAATATAAGTGAACCTCTCTTCTCCGAACCAACTGCCAATTGAGGTTAAATCAATCCTAGCCTCGTCAAATAGCCGAGGAGTAGGTTTATTAAAGATAGCTTGATGGACGGGTAAAATGAAACCATGGAAAATCCTGTATAAATGATTATTGTATTTAGACTTCCTTAAGTATTTATGGTAAATATGAATGGGGGTTGGATCCTGAATAGTCCATTTCCAACCTAAGATGGGAAAGTCGGAATTAAAACAAATTGTGTCGACTATGTAAGCACTCATATAGAATGGGGGCACAACTCGGGTAGTGACAAATCTGTTCTTTCTATAATCCAATATTTGACTAGCCATTTTATCTGATAGGATAGTTTCCTAATCCAAGACAAAGGAGTTTATCATTGCTTCTATCAATGGAACCATTTTTGTAGGTTTTAACCCCGTACAGAAATTACCTGCATATGAATTCTAAAACACAGAAAATAAACAATGCGAGAACATAACACATAAAACACATATACACAGAGATTTTCCCATGGATCCCAAAACTAGGACTACTAGCTTGATTTCTCATTATGTTCCTTTCAATGTTATAATACATATTTATACATACTGAAACATCCAATAACATGGACCGAAAACCATCACATCCAAAAAAAATGTACGAAAATCATGCACAAAACCATAGGTGGGTTCGCCCAACCTAACATAGGGTCCAAAACCAAATTTTCCAGGGCAATGCCCCGGACCCCATAAAGTGGGGTTACGAGTGTGCCTCAAACCCCTTGTGACCTCCCGCTATGCGACAAACAAGGGGCTCCGCCCCCCTTCTAACCCCCGGTTAACTATGTGGGCTAGTCATGGAAAGAATATAACACAATCCAACATTCTCCCACTTGTTGTTTTCTTTCCACAAGAGGCCACAAGAGAGATTATTCATTCATCTAGCCCTGCAATTCCCATTGTTTCTCTACACCAAGAAAACTTCTTAGAGCTCACAGATCTTGTCCATGCATCTGTAGTATTCTTCAAAGTGTCCACCTTTACCAGCAAAACCTTTTTGTCTTCTATCATATCCCTCACAAAGTGATACTGAACATCAATGTGCTTTGTCTTTGAATGATATGCAGGGTTCTTTGCCAAGAAAATTGCACTTTGGCTATCACTGTCTATCCTTATAGCTTCTTGTACTAACCCCATACTTGTCACAATCTCTGCAACCAAACTGCTTCCTTACTTGCATGAGTGGCTACCATGTATTTTGCCTTTGTAGTTGATAGTTCCACTACAGATTTTTTCTTACTCATCCAATTGACTGCACCTCCAAATAGGTTAAACACATACACACTTGTAGATCTTCTCTGATCCAAATCTCCAGCCCAGTTTGCATCAACAAAGCCACGAATATCCAACACTCTGTCCAATCCTAGTCTTCTTTGGTAGCACAAACCATAATCACTAGTGCTACGCAAATACCTAAAAACCCGCTTCACTGCTATCCAGTGCTCCTTCCCTAGTTTTAACATAAACCTGCTCAATACTCCCACTGCATGTGCAATGTATGGTCTAGTACAGACCATTGCATACATTAGGCTACCGACTGCACTTGCATATGGAACACAGGACATGTCCTCTTCCTCTTCTTGTGCCTTGGGACACTGTTCAGCAGATAACCTCACACCTATAGGAATAGGAACCTTCACCAGTTTACTATCTAGCATATTAAACCTCTGCAATATTGTCTCGACATACTTCATTTGGTTTAACTAGAGCTTCCTCTTTGTCCAATCTCTTTTAATTTCCATGCCCAAAATATAGTTTGCAACACCAAGATATTTCATGTCGAATTTGGAGGACAAATGGGTCCTCAAATCCTGGATAATTTCTTTGTCATTTCCAACCAGCAACATATCAACCACATACAAGACCAGATAAATAACATGGTCACCAATAAATTTAAAATACACACAGTGATCTACTTTGATTCTGGTGAAGCCAAGTCCCCGTATAAATGTATTAAATTTCTGATACCACATCCTTGGAGACTGTTTTAACCCATACAGAGACTTCTTTAACTTAAATACCAATTCTTTCTTACCCTTCACGACAAAGACTTCAGGTTGCTTCATGTAGATCTCCTCTTCTAGATCCCTGTGAAGAAACGTTGTCTTCACATCCATCTATTCTACCTCAAAATCAAAAGCAGCAACAACAGATAAAAGTAATCTAATAGAAGTTACCTTGGCGACAGGAGAAAAAATATCACCAAAATCAATTCCCGACACCTGGGAAGAACCTTTTGCTACCAACTGAGCTTTGCTGCCATAACATGGTCTTTTCTCCAGAGACCACTAGATTTTCTGCTCCACTTTCAGGAACCACATAACGGTTGCACCCATCAATAATAGTGCTACCTTGCAACTTTTACAGAGTTCCAATCCGAACTTCCCGCATCAATACCAATGCTCCTCGAACCATTTTGTAGGTATCCTTCTCGAACATTTTTTTGACACCTGCATCATCGAGCTTGCTTACAGAAATCTGATTTCTAGCTAATGCAGGAATATGTAGAACACCGAGAAGTGTTCTAACCCTTCCACCTTGCAACTTCAACTTTACTTTTCTGCGACCAATGATTCTAGCCTTCTTGTCATCCCCCAAGAAGACATCACCACCATAATATTTCTCATACTCAAAGAACCACTCTCTATGGGGAGTGAAGTGAAAGGATGCACCTGAGTGAATCAACCATGCCTCATGATCTACATGTGTACTTGAAGAGGCCAAGTACACATCCCCACCTTCATTTGAGGTGGTTTTCGCCTCTACAAAAGGAGCATCATTAGATCCCTTTCCTTTATCAGGAGCTTTAGATTTACAGTCCCTTTTGTAGTGCCCTTCCTTTCCACATTTCCAGCACACCACCTTTACAGGTTTTCTTGGAGATTTAGATCTCCCTCTAGATTTAGATCTCCCACTTTATGACTTATTTTTGTTTCTATTCTGGGACCGTCCTCGTATAGACAAGGCATCACCATTTTGGATCTCCGTATTTTTCCGTCTCATCTCCTCCGTCAGCAAGGATGAGACTATTTCATCAAATTTCAAGGCAGTTGCATTACTACCTATGGAAATAATCAAACTATCCCACAAATCTGGTAGAGAACACAACAAAATAATGCACTTATCTTCATCTGAAATTTTAATATCAACAGATAATAACTGACTTACCACAGTATTAAATGCGTTCAAATGTTTTGTCACTGAGTCTCCATCTTTCACCCTCAGGTTATACAGCTTTTTCTACAAGAATAGTTTCTTCACTAGAGACTTAGAGTGGTACAAAGTCCCTAACTTGTCCCACAAAGCCTTCACCATAGCTTGCCCTGATACATTCAACAATACTGAATCTGAGACACACAATCGTATTGTGCTCTTTGCCTTCCAATCCAACTTCTTCCATTCTTCATCAAACACTCTCATTGGTTTAGTACCTGGATCTACCACGATCACTGATCTTTATCCACCAACAGATCCTCCATCTTAAGTTTCCACAACTCAAAACTCTAACCATTAAATTTCTTGATCTCTACCTTTCCATTGCTCGCCATCTTCTTTCACCAATAGAATCGATCTCGTAGAGCTCCCACTGAACAGGGTCTACCACAGGCCTGAGCGAAACCCCTCAGCAATAAAGGCGTCCCCTTGAAGCAAAAACATCGCTGATATCAAATGTATGTTTTAACCCTGTACAGAAATTACCTACATACGAATTCTAAAACATAGAAAATAAACAATGAGAGAGCATAACACATAAAACACATATACACAGAGATTTTCCCGTGGATCCCGAAACCGGGACTACCAGCTTGATTTTTCATTATGTTCCTTTCAATGTTATAATACATATTTATACATGCCAAAGCATCCAATACCATGGACCGAAAACCGTCGCGTCTAATACCATGGACCGAAAACCATCGCATCCAATACCATGGACCGAAAACCATCGCGTCCAAAAAACATGTGTGAAAATCATGCACAAAACCATAGGTGGGTCCGCCCAACCTAACATAGGGTCCAAAACCAAAATTTTCTAGGGCGCTACCCTAGACCCCATAAAGTGGGGTTACAGGTGTGCCTCAAACCCCCTGTGACCTCCTGCTATGCAACAAACGGGGGGCTCCACCCCCCTTCTAACCCTTGGTTAACTACGTGGGCTAGTTGTGGAAAGAATATAACACAACCCAACAATTTCAATAGAAAATATAGTAGAATCAGGGCTTCCAAAGAGTGTACAAATCATAGCAGCAACATAACAACATGGAGATGCTAAGGAGTCCACGAAATACATACCAGATGATTCATGTTTTTGCTTGTTAGGAAAGTGTCTCCATTGCTTGATAGAGTCTGATTCTATCTGATTCTCATTGTTGAAAGCTTCCAGGAATGATTTGTTGTAGTGTCGCTGGGGATCCGGCAAGTAATACATTCTCTTGACGTATTCAAGTTTGAAGGATCCGAACATACTTCCATCAATTGTGAAGAAAGCTCTGTCCATTATGTTAATTCTCCCAATTACCCATCTTACCATATCATTATATGGTAAAATCTTTGCACGGTCTGCTATTTGATGGAGGAAAGAGCTTGCCAAATCGTTGAGTGTGTTTTCTGATTCATCAGTTCCATCAATGGTTGCTTCTTCTTCTATCTCCTTCAGATTTTCCTTTTCAAGAAAAGCATATATGCCTTCCCAGGAGATCTTACCAAAGCCTTGATAGGTAGATCTGAGATTAACACCAATTTTCCTTATCCTTATTCCACTGTAAGGGGAGCCTTTGTCTTTCGAGCTTTTTTAGACATCTTGACTGACTGCATGATTCTGGATTTACACTGAAAAATGAGAAAGAGGAGCGTGATAGGCGAAAAACTTTGAGAGCATCCAATACAACTAATTACAGACTAAAATCAGTGTCTGTGAATTAGATGCAAAAGATCTCATATAGTACATAGTCATAAAGGATGAAATCCTTAAAGGATTGTAACCATAACTGCCTCTTAATGCTTTACTGTAACCTCATGACGTGAAACTTTAATTCCGAATTAATATATATCGCATCACAAGTTTTCCAACGGTCCTTTTAGAGTAGGTGCCATAACTCTGCGATTTTTCGATTAGCGGTTGTATTATTTTAATATTTGTAGAGCCATCGCATATCGCAAATCAGGAGTTATGAGCGCTATGTTCGAAAGAATTCTTTGTATTGTTGTGATTTGCAATAAGTGATGAGCTAGCATGTAGATTTGGCGGGTTCCTTTTCAAACTTGGCAAATCATGTTTTTCCTTTGTAAATTATGTTTTCCTTTGTAATTGATTTAACACTATATCATGAGTCTTCATAGTATATATTACTTGCTTCTATTGGGAGCGCGATATGCAATATGCGACCACAATAGTTATATCGCATCGCAAAGTTTCAACGGAGTGGTTTCAATGTTTTCCTATGGATCTGTGATATGCGATTGTGATAGCCTTATCACATCGCAAAGTTTCAACAAAATGCCATAACTTATTCCTTAGGATCTGCGATATGTGAAATGCGATAGTTATATCACATCGCATGTTTATAAATGGATCATTTTGATTTAAAACTTTGCGATGAGTAATTTACGATGACTTTGATCGCATTGCAACTTTTCAAATGGATTTTCATTGGTCTTAAGCAATTGCGATTTGTGATGGGTAGTTCCAAACACTCATAAAGCAACTTTTATATGAAAAGTATGGAAAATCTATTTTTACTCAAAAAGTTTTATTGCTTTTTATATCCTAAAGGGGACCTTTTTCTTATTTAGCATCTTTAGACTAAGGTTAAAAATTTGAAATGGGGGGGGGGGTTTGTATAGCACAACACATCCATGCCATGATTCATTTATCATTTGATAGAGATCTCGATTTATGTATATGTATCTTTACTTTCTTGCAGGTTTTTCGACGGTAGACTGATTCCCTGCACTGATTTATAAAGCATTTTATCCCTCACTCCAGCTCGCCCTTCACGCTTTAGGGGGCATATGTTACACAGAATTTTGTCACTATCCCTATACTCCCCATTCCTTGATCCTGGAGGACCTCTATAATGAACCCCGCATGCTTTTCCTTCATGAAGAAACTCCCATTTTGTCCCTCTTCATGAGCAAATCATTTCCCTTTTGCACCATTTCCCCTGAAACTTTTGTTTTACCCAGTTTACAAGACCGGTGCTAATGAACTTTGTCTTCCCCATGCCGATGTGTAGAGATTAGCACTAATCCTCACACAAACTGAAGCGACTGAGCTATTTTTTAGTTGTGCCAGTCCTGTTATGGAAAGTTTTTTAAATTAGAGCCGAAGTTTCCAGCTCTAGAAGCTTTGTAATGGAAGTATGGTAAATGGTTTAGCTGGATGGGGTTGAGGATGACAGTTTGGGCCCCTTTCCCCTATAATGATGGAACTACCTCAAGGGATAAATCCTTATCCCATGAGAAGAGGATCCATGTCCCATCCATATTTCCTATATAAACCTCCCTTCTTCCCAAGCACAAGCTAGTGTGAGTGTTATAGTTGTAGAATTTTGGTTGAGTGTTGATGTTATTTTGGTTTGGAGTAGACAAGTAAGCTATTACTAGTTGTAGCTATCTAGTTGTGTGAGGGAGAAGTGTGTTTTGGCTTTGAGTGAATCCTAAAGGGAAGAGCTTTAAAACTATTTTTGTTTGAAGCCATCGTGGAATGCTAGCAGAAGTGTGTGGGAACCTGGTCTTGTCAGAGGAACACTGCAATGTCAAGACGAATGGTTGTAATCTCTCTTTGATATTGTATATGCAACTATCGATTGATTTCCTATATGTTTTATAATATTACATATTCATGGCTTAATGTTTCTTGACTTGTTAAGTAGGTTGAATTGCAATTTTTCTATTATTATGTTTGTTGTTTGTTGTTGTTTACTTGTTTCAGGAGCATGGAAAAGGAAGTGAGAGATAGTTGGAGAGAGAAAGAGAGGACATCATCAAACAAGATAAGCAACCAAGAGGTAGGCCATCTTGATTGATTCTAACCTAAGGAAATCTTCCATAGAATGTATATGTTGTGGCTAGACCCATTATTGGGCTAGAGGAATTTGTCCGTGTCTGCACTTATAATTTTACTACACCACTAGTGAACACAATGATGTACTACTTTTTCCTGGATGGGGGGTCAATGGGTCCAATGAAATCCATGCCCCACTTGTCAAATGGCTCGAAAGTCGGTTAAGGTTGCAGAGGAATTTCATCCCTTGGGGTAGGTTTCGCCATCCTTTGGCACTGATCACACTAACTGGTATACCTCCTCACATCTTCGTGAAGAGTAGGCCAATAATAACCAGCTTGTAGTACCTTGAATGTTGTTATTTTGGCTACGAAGTGACCTGCACAAGGCCCATCATGATAGGTTATAAGGATGTCCAATACTTCCTCCTCCCTGACATGTCTTCTCAAAATTTTATTCGAGCCTAGTTTGAAGAGATTTCCCCTAATACAAGTGAATGGAGTGCTCTTCCTTATGATATTGCTCTTTTCCTTGGAGGACTTTTACAAGTCTATTTGGGCACATCACTCTCGACATTCATACCAGTACAATTATGGCTCATCAAACCCTAATTCAATTGTTACATCCCCTAGACAAGTCATCTCATTGAATGCTTCCATCCATGAAAGTTTCCTAGCCTGAGACCTTGCTGAAATGCCTCCTTGGGACACCATCGCAACCTTGGTCAGGGGTAACTACACTGCAATACAGGTAGGCCCATTTAGGTCTACACTTTAGGGCACTTAGGCCCACTTACACCTGCACTGGGCGAGAATGAGTGAAATTTGCATAGGGTTCTAGGAATATTCCTTGATTCTAGATCATTCTAGAAGTATCCCATCTCTTATCTCATCCTATGAGCCCGAATTTGGATAGGCTATGGATCAATTAACCTCCTATCCTCTCATCCCTTGCTCCATGGAAACTAACTCCAATTTTGGAAGGCCATTCAATACCCTCATTTATGACAAAACCACCTCCATTTCCCTATAAATTGAGCACTCATCATAGTGATCAAGGGGATAGAAAATGAAGATTGTAGAGAAACTCTTTTGGTTTGATATTTGAGTTCATGTCAAGCAATGTTATGCTACTAGATTGTTGTGCTTTTGGTGTGATGAGGGTTGGAATGAAGCTGGATGAGTGGCATGGGATCAAACCATATTGGGTGAAACTCTTCCTTCTACATTAATAAAGTTGTTTACCCCTTTGATCATATTCTTGTTCATATCTATGATGATTATGTTTTTCAATGTTTTTTGTTCCATTGGTTTATAGTAGATAGATCATGTATGCTTTGATCATTTTTGTTTCTGTTATTTTTGACACAGGTACCAATTGAGCAGATTTAGTTCAATTGGGAGCGAAAGGAGAAATTCAAAGGAGATCAAGGAAGTGAAAGACTACAAGTAAGTTCCTTCATCTCATATCTCTACTATAGGAAAAGGTTAAACTAATTTCTTTCTGTTGTTCTAAGTGTAGCTACCCACTTAGGGAAATTGTGTTTATCCGTAGATACAAATTCCATATAACAAATTGGCGACTCCACTGGGAACGCTTTGTCATTCCTGGTAGATTACCCTCATCATATTACATCCTATTAGACTTTACTTGACTTCATTGATCTTATTTTAGTCATATTGAAGTGTTTTTGGTCAAAAAATTTTGATTAGATGTCTCCTGATTGGGATCTCTCGCACTAGCGTAGTCTTGGTCTTGACATAGTGTGTTACAGAGCACCCTTGGCTTAGAGACAATGCACTAAAGTGCACTGTCTCCCACTCTGGGCTGCGCTGATCCTCCTTAGGCTAAACAACCCTCCTTAAGTCTCCCTGTAGGTTATGTAAAGGGAATCACCCCATTCACCTTTGTCCCTATATGGATGAAGCCCAAAAAGTGTTGGATAACCGTCCTGCTTCTCCGCGGTGACTTCCATCTGGTTATAGGAGTCTCTCCATTAATCCTTCACTAGTTGATGAAGTGACTGACCCAAATCAACCGTCAGTCAAACCCACTCTCTCTGAATGTGAATCCCATGAGTCTATACCTGACCAATCATAGGTCGAGGAAACAGTTGACCCAATTTCACCTTCAGTTAATCATAACTTTGCCTTAGAGAGTGAGTATGATACCACTTAGGTTCTTTTTGTTTATTCAGATTCCAATGAGCTTGGAGGAAACCCTCCTGTTCTACCAAGATAGGAGGAAAATCCTCATGTTCTCATAACTCAAGGGGGTAATTCTCCCGTTCTTATGGTACCCCCTCCAAGTAGTCTAGTCACTTTCTTTGATTGGAATAGACTGGCAGGATGTTGTCTTCCTTCTTATGTTCCTTTCTAGATCATAGTACAAGTTTATAATATGATTGTATTTGGCACTATTATAGATGAAGGTGCATCTATGAGTATCCTTTCCTCCATTGATTGGTAGGCGCCCAGTTCGTCGCCTCTTATGCCTTTTACCTAGAATCTATTGGCATTTAACAAAGCAACCAATCAACCATTAGGGGTCCTTCCTCAATTGCCTATTACTTTGGGAGGAAAAATTGTTTATCTCAATGTGATGGTAGTCTCAGGCCCTTTAGATTACAATTTAATTCTTGGGCGCGACTATGTTTATGACATGGGAACTATTGTTTCAACACTCTTTTGAGTGATGTGTTTCCCACATGAAGGCAGAATTGTCACCATTGAGCAAATTTCATTTTCCGGTCCAAATATGGCTTCTAGATAACCATCTTCCCTAAATTTTCCTTTTGTCCCAATGGTATCTTCCACGCCACGGGTCAATTATGTGGGCAACCCGTTCCATGCCTACATCAACTGATGATCAATTCTGTGATGCTGTGCATTATGTACTGGGGAATTGGAGCCAGAACTCTCTAATGGATTCCTTGCTATGTATTCCTTCCAGAGCATTGTTCTCCCATATGATGAGAACCTCTTCGAAGGCATGACCTCTTATGGATCGTGATCAAGGAATCAGAGCATAGTTCCTTGTCTTGTGTCAAGCTCATTAAAAAATGAAACAAGGAATCAGAGCATAGTCCCCTGTCTTACGTAAAGCTCGTTAAAAAATGAAACAAGGAATCTGAGCAGAGTTCCTTGTCTTGTGTCAAGCTCATTAAAAAATGAAACAAGGTCCCCTGGAGCAAAGTTCTAATTCAAGTCTTTGAGTAGATCTCGTAAAATCCTAGTCAAATCTTTCACTTGATCTCGTAAATGAATGTTCATTCCATTCACCTGATAGCCACGAGAAATCTACTTAGGTGAATGTAATGAAGCTTGGGGGGCATGCACCTAGAATCGAGTCATCATGCGGGGGGCATGTAAACCAATCTCAAGCATAGTTTTTCATTTCAAGCTTGTGTAAACATGAAGCTGAATCCAAGCATAGTTTTTCATTTCAAGCTTGTGTAAACATGAAACTGAATCCAAGAATAGTTCCCTATGTTTCCATCTCCATTTTAACCCCCATAATTTCCATTCTATCAACCTCTTATGTCAGATGAGCCTTGGTTTTTCTCCTTCCATCGTCACTATCTTCTTGGTTGATCATACACTTTCACTTGGCTATTTTACTCTTTTTGAGGAACAATTGCAATGAGTGGTCTTATTAGCCAGTCACTTCACATAAATCAACATGTTTTGAGAAGTTCCAACATCACCGAAACCAGTTGCTGTCCTAGACACCACTCATTCCTTTAAGTGGAGTCCTCTTTAAGCTCTTTTCAGACTCTTGAAACATGAAAATATTGACAAGTGCTTGTCCTTTTCAGCTCATAAACGGATTGGAAATGACATCTATTCAGTATAAGTTTAACCCTTTTCTAGACTGAGATAGATTACTTACGAAAAAGGAATACATTGATCGAGCATGGTCAATAGGTTTTCTCTTATATTATTTTACACTTTTTCAAACTTGAGAGACAAATTTACAACAAAGAACTTGTGGATTTTTCTTTTTGTCCCTTTTCAAATTCTCTAAAAATGAAAAGGATCAAGTTCTCATTGTCATTAAACTCATTAAAACATCAAATAACGACAAACTTTTCCATCGTGACAAGACCAAGTTTCACCTTTTCTGGACTAGTTAAAACATCACATAGCGATGGATTCACGTGAAGGGTGGAATTATACTACAAGCATATGTTATCCTCCTCAAGATTGTTAAAAAATGAAGAGGTATTGGTCAACAATGACTGGGGAAAATGGGAAAAGGAATAAATCACTTTATGGTAGCAAGTCGCTCTTGAGCATGACACTTTGACTTCATCTCTGTGACTATTTTGGTTGGGGTATCTGCTTGATGGTTATCATACCTATGGTCTATCACACCATCCATCACTTTGGTTTTGGGTCAATGTTTCCAATTCATTCAATGTCGCCGACATGTTCAAGAGAAGTCACTCACTAAACTTCATCCTTTGCAATACTCATAAACCTTCATTTTCATGACTGCCATTCCTGAACATTGTGTCGTTAGTCAAATTTTGTCTTCAAAATCATTACACTCGTTTCATGTCATTGATGGGGGATACATTAAGGCCCTCTTGCGATGAGTTGCTTCTTGTCAAAATCATCACATTATCCAGGAAGTTGACTTAGAAACACCCTTCCAATACCTTGAGGCTTGCATACATCCATGGCAAGTTTCTCACTTCCGGCAATAGGTTGACATCACAGGCCTTCGACTGAAAGACTTTGTATGGTGTTCGACATCAAAAAATCTATTGAGACCATGCAGAATGTACTGTAGTACCTTGAGAATCATTATCATTATTGGTGATCTCTCTCGCATCTATTAACAACTTAGATCATTGGCCGGTAATCAGATGGTGTCCTCCCACATTTGACTTCAGATCACATTTTCACATGGTTAGACTCATACTTGAGCGAATGATTGGATGAGATAGAATACCCTAGATCTAGTTTCATCCATCCATGTTGCGATTTCAGGAGGGTACTGAATCATCTGTACGATGGGATTTACACAGATGGTCATCTTATCATCGATCTATATCTATAGATGACTATTTGATTTATGTACATGTAATGAAAAGTTTATATGCTGAATATGGGTATGCCTTCCCTCAGCAATTCATGAAAAAATTCAAAATATCATGATGTTATGTATTGTAATCGACGTAGGTCACCATTCGCTTCAGATCCTCCTCAACACATCATAAAGCATATCACTCGACATTATCATTTTTGAATTCATGCTTTACGGGGCAACTGTTATAGGTCTATTTGGGAACATCACTCCCGCAATTCAGATCAGTACAATTAGGGCTCATAAAACCCTAATTCAGTTGCTACATGCCCTAGACAAGTCATATCATTGAATGCTTCCATCCATAAAAGTTTCCTAGCCTAAGACCTTGCTGAAATTCCTCCTTGGGACACCAGCATAGCCTTGGTCAGGGGTAACTATGCTGCAATGAAGGTAGGCCCATTCAAGCCTACACTTCAGTGCACTTAGGCCCACTTACACCTGCACTAGGTGAGAATGAGAGAAATTTTCATAGGGTTCTAGGAATATTCCTTGATTCTAGATCATTCTAGAAGGATCCCATCTCTAATCTCATCCTATGAGCTCAAACTTTGATAGGCTATGGATCAATTAACCTCCTATCCTCCCATCCCTTACTCCATGGAAACTAACTCCAATTTTGGAAGGCCATTCAATATCGTCATTTATGACAAAACCACCTCCATTTCCCTATAAATTGAGCACTCATCATAGTGATCAAGGGGCTATAAACTAAAGATTGTAGAGAAATTATGTTGGTTTGATATTTGAGTTCATGTCAAGCAATGTTATGCTACTGGATTGGTGTGCTTTTGGTGTGACGAGGGTTGGAATGAAGTTGGATGAGTGGCATGGGATCTAAGCGTATTGGGTGAAACTCTCCCTTCTACATTAATAAAGTTGTTTATCCCTTTTCTAATATTCTTGTTCATATCTATGATGATTATGTGTTGCAACGTTTTAAATTCCATTGGTTTATAGTAGATAGATCATGTATACTTTGATCATTGTTGTTTCTATTTCTATTGACATAAGTACCAATTGAGCAGATTCAGTTCAAGTGGGAGTGACAGGAGCAATTCAAAGGAGATCAAGGAAGTGAAAGACTACAAGTAAGTTCCTTAATCTCATCTCTCTACTATAGGAAAAGGTTAAACTACTTTCTTTCTATTGTTCTAAGTGTAGCTACCCACTTAGGGAAAAAAAAATTATCTGTAGATACAAATTCCATATAACAAGCACAACTTTGGTGGAAACTATGTAGACACCAAGTAATTTTATATGTCAGAAAACCATGGAGAGAGATTTGAAATGGCAAATAAGTGTTCATCTAGTAACTGATCATCAACCATTCCTTCCTCCCCTGCAGGAAAAGTCAATCTGGATAAAAAAATATGCAACAACATTCTCCTTGCTAGGCTTATCGATCATAGTTAAATCAAACTGTTGCAATAAAAGTAACCATCTAATATTCTGGGCATTTACATATGGTTTATTCATTAAGTATTTAATTGAAGCATGGTCAGTATGTACAAATGTTTGGTAACCAGTAATGTAATGCCTAAATTTATTCAATGAATACACAACATCTAGGAGCTCTTTTTCAGTCACTGTGTAGTTTAGTTTGGCTTTTAATAGATTCTTACTGATGAAGTAAATTCCATAAGGTAGCTTGTCATCTATCTAGCCTAAAGCTGCTCTTATGGGTTTGTGAGAGGCATCGGCATATATATGGAAAGGAAGAGCCCAATTTGGGCCTCGAAGAATAGGTGCAGTAGTCAACTTGTCCTTTAGGGTGTCCAAGGATTCTTGACATCTTTCTGACCATAAAAATTTGGAGTCTTTGGCCAATAACCCAAATAAAGGAGAAGGTAACTTGTTGAAGTCTTTTATGAATCTCCTATAGTATCCAGCTAAACCTAGAAAACTTCTAACATCCCTCATTTTTTGTGGAGCTAGGACCCTTCGAATGATAGCTATCTTATTTGGGTCGACCTACAGTCCTTTCTCAGATATTGAGTGACCTATAACAGTCCCTATAGTCATCAAGAACTCACTTTTTTGGGACTCAGGGATAAGTTCATTTCAATGAATTTGTTCAGCACCTTACCCAAGTTGGAGAGAGCCTCTTGGAAATCACAGCCATAGGGTGTAAAGTCATCCATATAAATTTCCACTAAATCATGGACTAGCTTGGCAAAGATACTTAGGACTGCCCTCTGGAAAGTGGTAGGGGCATTGCATAGACCAAAAGGAAGGACCCTATAAGAAAAAGTACCCCAAGGACAGGCGAAGGTAGTTTTATCCTAGTCCTTTGGGCTAATCTGAATTTGATTGTACCTGTTGAACCCATCTAAGAAAGAGAAAAACCTTTTCCCTGCCAGGCCATCTAACAATTGGTCAATGAAAGGTAGAGGGAAATGGTCCTTCTTTGTTCCTTTGTTTAACTCTATGTAATCAACACAAATACTCCACTTCCCATTTTTATTTGGAACCAACACCAAAGGAGAAACCCACTCACTATTCAAGATAGGGTAAATGATTCCTACATCCAACATCTTTTGCAGTTCTTCTTTGACTATGTCTTTGAGAGATGGATTCATTCTCCTTTGGGGTTGTCGGACTAGTTTGCAACCTTCTTTGATATAAATGTGGTGAGTACACACCGAGGGGTGCACTCCCTTCATTTCTTTGTAACTCCAAGCAAAGGAATCCAAATGTCCCCTTAGCATGTTACATAACTCTTCTTCTTGGTGTACTGAAAGAGAGGGATTGATTTTCAAAGTTCTTTCACGGTCGAATTCTATCTTCTTTACACGAGTAAGGTTTGAATCAGCTAATCTTAGATCAATCTTATGGTTTTTGTTGGTTTACTTCACTACTTTTTCTAAGGACAAGGTGTTGGGAGTTGGATTTTGGAGTTTGTTTTCAATCAAATCATCTTCATCTTATTGTCCTCCTCCCATGGAAGTTTCTAGGGTATAGTGTTGAGTTGAGTAGACTTCATCTTCTTCCTCCTCTTCTAGCCATAAAGGTAAATCATGTTCTAAAGATGGTTCAGCAGGAGGGTACAAGACCAATCGCTTGGATATATTATGATTTTTGATAGTCATGTTTCCAGCCCTACAGCTGATGTACACATCAGCAGTGTCTAACAAAGGCCTCCCAAGTATGAGAGGATAACCATTAAGCTTGGACTTAGGTTGGAGAACTAGGAAGTCTGCAAAATACTCCTAGGAGTCAATGGAGACCATCACATCCTTGACAATCCCCTCAGGGGCTACTGTGGATCGGTATACAAGTTGCAAGATTGTTGTGGTGTTTCTTAATGAACTCTAGAGATTTAGCTTGAGCATGGTGTCCTTAGTCATTACATTAATGGAAGCCCCAAGATCAATCAAGGTGTGTGGGACAATGGTGCCATTGATGTGCACATCTACTACAGGGCTTCCAGGGTCTAAATACTTTGGGAAAATTACCTACCCCAGCATTAAGTTGGACAGTTGTCCAATGACATTAATGGTAGGGGTGTCTCTTTTTCGCCACCCTAGATGTTTGAAAAACTTATATTTAATTAGTTTGTTGTAAATAAGTATATCCTTAATGGCTTGGAGAAGTGGAATTTTTACACATAGATTTTTCAATTCACCCAGAAGTTCATTCTCTTTTGGGGTAGGTTGGACTAGATGAGTTAATCTTTCAGGAAAGGGTGGTGGATTCACTCTAGGCATACTTTCCTCTCTTTTATCCTCAGTCTCCCTTGGTGGAGATGGAGGTTGGTTGTCTGGGAGTACTCTCCCAGACCTCAGGTTGATTTCCTGAATTTCCACAAGATAAGAAGGGTAGAATGTCTCTCCACTATAGACCTGTTGTGTCTATCTTTTGTTCGGTTTCAGAATTGGCTGGGCAAGCATCTGAGGTTGTTTAGGTGGAGTAGGGTGTAAAAGTTGTGGTTGAGTAGGAGGTGAAGGAAATAGAGCTGGAGCATTGTTGTATGGGGGCCTCCACCCTTGGGTGGTGCATTCCACTAATGTTGTGGAGTAGTATATGGCTGAAATGGCTGGTTGGTTGGCTGGGAATGGTACTGAGGTGAAAAATACCAAGGAGAAGGTGTAGACCAGGAGGGATGAGCAGGACCCCCCCAAGAGGGAATGAATATGTTTTGGTTAGGGTTGTAATATGCATATGAGGACCCTTGCATTCCATGTTGGTATGGTCGAGGCCCATGAGGCCTCCTTCGATTTATGTAGCAAAGTTTTTCAGTCACCACTTTAGTTCCCTGATACACAACTTTTAGTCCAGGTAGAGAAGGGCACTTTTCTATGGAGTGGTTTTCTTCAAAAACCGAGCAGATTTCTATAAGGTTTAATGGACATTCATTCCTAAGGTGCCTCCTTATGCATCTGGGGTAGAAGATGGCTAATGCTCTCTCTGCTTCCTCCTTCTTTCTCTTGATGTGCATAGTGTCCATATGTAGGGCAAGGGTTTGCAGCATTTCACTCTTAAAATCTTCCAACATATTTCCAATTTCACCTTTTATAGATTTGTTGGAAGAGGATGAGTTGGCCATTGGTTTTTTTCCCCTACCATTTTTCCTAGCTACCCTCGAATGGTTCTTAAAGACGGTCTTGATATCTTCATAGAGTATCTGGTAGATTTCCTCTCCTGCTAATAGGTTTAGGGTATCCAGAAGATCTTCCCTGACCCTGAGAAGGACTAGCTTCAGTGACTCGGGATCAAGTGTGCACCTGGCCCTTTTGTAGCTAAGCTAGAATCTTTCCTCATAATCTTCTAAAGACTCATCATGCCCTAAGTTCATTCTAAAAATTTCCTCTTTAGTGTCTTTGGACCTACAGTAGTCCCAATACTTATTGTTGAAGGCTTGCTACATCTGAGCCCAGGTGGTGATTCTATCCCCAGGTAAACCCATGAACCAGTGCAGAGCTGCATCCTTGAGAGTGGATGGGAATAATTTCAATTTCTGATCATTAGTGGTGTAATCATAAGTTATGCATATGACAATAAACTCAAACAAGAAAGTATTTGTATCTTCTTAGGTCAGGCCATGTAAGTGAGGAAGAGCAAAGGGGCTTATGTTTTTCATCTTGGCATCCCTATTGGTTTCTTTGATGGGAAAATAACCTTAAATTATTTCTCTATCTCCTCTATGATTTCTATTTTCAAACATTAGGTTAGTTAGAATGGATTCTCCTTCTTCTTCTCCCCATGTAGGCTCTTCAAAAATCTTTGGTTGCTTGCCTAAGGGGTCCTCCAATTCACAAACACCGAATAAGAGGGAAGGTTGGTTGTTTGAAGTGGTGGGGGTATTGGGTAGAAATCTTCCTAAGTTATCCCTATTCCTACAAGGCATGAAAGAAGTGTTTTTGTTTTTTTTTTAAGTTTTAAGACTAATTGCATAATTGAAATGAGAAGTTGAATGGAAGCTAACTGTTGAATGAAATATCACTTGCAGAATGGAAAGGAAAGAAAACCAGCTTATAATTACTTTTGAAAAAAAATGAAGCTAATAGCAGAATGGAAGAGATAAGAAATGGAAGAAAGAAAGAAGAGATCACATCTACTTAGACACCTCCCCAAAAATGTTGCCAAAAAGTGATGAGCACCAGTATTGCAGCGAGAATGTTGCAACTACTAGGGCTACCAACTTTACTTTATCAACCCAGGGTTCATAAAAACTTGGAGGTGGCAGTGTCGTATACACAAGTAGATGCAATGGGTCCACTCTTTGTCATTGTTGAGTTGGTGATAGACCACCAGGGTTTCTCAAACCAACCTTCTATTGATTTAGAAGAAGTTTGATTACCAATGGAGAAAGGGGAATTTTACCCTAATTGAGAGAATTGAAATATTGTTTACTACAGTAATGAAAGACTGAAATAAATTCTTTAAACACACCATTCATCTAACTATTTTCTAAGAGATCTTGCTTCAGAAGAATTCTAAGATAACATGTGTGTAATCCTAACTATCTTAGGCATGCAATCTGATATAATCAAACACTTTACTACCGTGCATATGAATGAACACAATAACCTTTTTCCTTTTGTCCTTTTTGTGAAAATATGAATGCTAAATCTTCTTGGTGGTATGACAGGTGGGTTAGAGATGGTTGTGAAGGGTCAAATGGCTTGGAGGCAAGCAGGGGTCTTCTTCTAACTTTCTGAAAGCATTTTTCACAAATAGGCCTTAAAACAGTCCATTACAGGTCATCCTATAGGATGTCCTATTGCACCTACAGGATGTCCTAATGCTCCTATAGGATCCCCTATATTCCTATAGGATCCGGCTAAAATCATAAGGAGGGGTTTGGAAGGTGGTATAGGGCTTAGGGAAGGTGAATGATGGAAGAAATAAGGCAAGGGAATGGCTAGGAATTCCTCAGAACTCAAAACAAAGTTTTTATGATGGTTTGATTTTCTCAACAAACATGGAAATTTGTTCCTATGGAATTATAAATTGGTTGATGGACATAGTGGATTTTGGTGATCATGGATGGATGAGGTTAGTCTGGGGCTGTTGACATGAGATCTTCCTACACTATTGAAACTCCTAAAATACACACATCACTAGAATTTACCCATGAATCATGTCAAACAAGAAAGATTCATAATCAATATAAGAAAACAAAATTCCATTATTTAGTTGCCTAGTTCATGCAAGAAAATACTTACAGAATATTGGGAAACACCATGAGATCTAATACAAATCTAGAGATATCAGAAATAACAATTGAAACCTATTTTTGGAAACTGAAAATATGTTGGCCTAATTAGCAGAAAACCATAAATTCCATAAGAAATCAGAATTCTGTCTTTTTGGGGCTGAATAGGAGTTTTTCCTCAAACCATGGTCCCTGAAGGGAGGAGTGAGGCCAGATCCACCTGCTATCATACTTTTTGGTATTCCTTTATCTCTCTAAAGCTATTGCTAAAGCTATGCACAAATGGAAGCAAAATAATCAAATTCACCACTACTTGCAATGAAACAATGCCAAAATCAATCCAACAATTAACCTATGAAATAACCTAAGAACTCAAGTACAATAAGAGGAACCTCTACTGCTAGGGTTGGGCCCTAACCCAAGAGCTTCAACCCTTTGAGTCAACTTAGTGTTGGATCAAGGAAATTCTCATTCTCATTATCATATCAAAAAATTACATAACAATGTTTTGCCACAATCCTTTAACTCGAAAATGCTTAATGCTCTTACATAAAAATTTTGAATCTTAATGAGAACAATGTAAACTTTGAAGCGGGAACTGATATTGTTACCCATTTCGTAGAGATAGCAAAAAAGTGACCTCATTTTGAAAAGGGGTGATGCAGAACGAACATGTTTTTTTTAGAGCATAGTTTTTGGAAGGAATGTCATGGGAAGGATAGTTTTATGTACATTACATTTTAGAATGGTAGTGATTTTCATGCTGATTTTGAAAAGTGAGTATTCTGCATCACCCCCTTTTTTTAAAAGACCTGTTTTTTGGCTTTAAATTTTGTAATGTATAAAATGTAAATAATTATTTTGTAAATTTGATCATTTTTGAAGTGGTCGTTTTCTTCACATTTTCTTGTTTTTTATTTTAATTTTAATTTATTTTTTTTAGTGAGGTTTTTATTGTTTTGCATTTTTAAATTAGAAGATCAATATTTAGAATTTTCTATATTCTACATATTTATACATCCTTAATTAATTTTTCAATCCACATGAAATAATTGTTTCTAAAAACAATATTTTTTAACAATGGACATAAAAATAACCATTTTTAACATAAATATAACTAAAAAACTACATGTTTTGATAATTTTTTGCTAGAATTGACATGTCAAAATCACAATTTTTATACGATAATTTAACTAAAAATGGTTAAATAATAGCTTTTTTTATGAATTTCATGTCAAAAAAATAATAATAATCACTTTTTTTCAGAAAATAATGATTAGCTTAAAAATCAATGCGAAAATCACATATTACAAATATTGAACGGATAACAACCCTAATTGAGTGTTTATTCTTCTCATAAAATGTCAAAGTCAAAACATTGCAAAGCTTGATTTACAAGCATAACTTAAATTTAATCAACAATGTCACGTAATCCAAACTCTTCGTCCTCTAAAGTTTCATCATTATCTTCTTCCACAATATTTTCTGTTTCCTTTTTCTCATTTTCCTCTTCGAGCGGATCTTTGATGTCTACAAATCTCCCAATGTATGTCTTTCCAAACATTCCATGTAATGGTGTTTGGGGTTCCTTTGCCTTTTTTGCCACACGTGATTCACTAAAG
Organism: Pinus tabuliformis; assembly: GCA_031772625.1. Lineage (NCBI taxonomy): Eukaryota > Viridiplantae > Streptophyta > Pinopsida > Pinales > Pinaceae > Pinus > Pinus tabuliformis. Next base: position 308,383,545 of record CM062819.1, on the reverse strand, counting down.
TCCTCTTTCTTTAACCCAATTTCTTGCATTGCATCTGGAAGAAATTGAATAGCATTAATTCTTTGCTGATGAAATTGCACTGTAGTGGATATTTTTCAATTGCAATGCAATTTCTTCCTTTTTGAAGGCAACATACTAGTGTTGTACCTAATTATCAAGCACAAAAGAAATAATGAACTAAATTTGTACAATGACATATTAATTAAAAAATAACATATTGAAATTCAATTCCATATAATAAAACTTACCTGAGCCAAAAAATAAATCCAAAACCCAATCTCCTTCATTTGAACAAATGTCTATAAGATAGTTAATCAATAATTGTGGTTTTTGATAAATGTTAACTATCTCTCCTTTTGCTTCGTTGCCTTCATATGTTAGTTTTCTCACAACAGCATCATAAGTCAGTATTTGGCTATGAATCTTTCTGTCTACCCGATTAAAATCATAGACATATGGCTATCATCTTTTGCCCAACTATCAATATGAATGAACTCACAATCATTTATAAATTGTTGATCTTCATTGTTAAGAAGATTTGACTTTTGCCTGTAACATGAAATAGTAAAAGTTCAATTAACTTGTACATAAATGAATTTTTCAACATTAATCAAATATACATTTTAAACGTTTTACCATGTAAGCTGCATCCTTGAATTTGTTTTTCCCTTGAAGCTTGACAATATCATTGCCAATTCTGTGTCTGAATGAAATGTCACAAATCTCCATAATGGTGATGACGTGACTTCTACAAATCCCGCAACCACTTTACTAAGAGCTTGGTAAGTATAAGGGTCACTATCATAGTCAATGTTTGGAATATTAAAACCATGGGGAATATCTGCAATGACCACCTGCGATCATCCATGCCCGCCCCACCCGCTCATTCGCCCCCTCACCCGCCCTCGCCCCCGCCCTCGCCCCCGCCCTCGCGCGCCCCACCCCCTCACCCGCCCTCGGCCCCCCCCCTCACCCCCTCACTCGCCCCCTCACCCACCGTCTTTCTGACCCCCTCACCCGCCCTTGTCGTTGCCCTCGCCCACCCCATCACTGGCTCACCCGCCCTCACCCACGCCCACACCCGCCCCACCCCCTCCACCTTCCTCGCCCGCACCTTGACCCGCCCTCGCCCACGTCCTCACCCGCGCCACCCCCTCACCTGCCCTCGCCCCACATCCTCACCCACCCCACCCCTTCACCCACCCTCAGCCGCCCCACCCCTTCACCCGCCCTTGCCCACACCCACGCCCATAGCTGGGGCGCGACACCTCAGCGGCCCGCCGGACCAGCCAGGCAGGCAGGCGGGTCGCCCAGTTGGTGGTTGGGTGATTCTCGGAATCACCCAGCCACTAGCTGCTCGCCCGGCTGGTGGCTAGGTGATTCCGAGAATCACCCAGCCACCAGGCGGTCGCACGGCTGGTGGCTGGGTGATTCCCGGAATCACCCAGCCACCATCTGGGCGGCCGCATGGTGGCTGGGGGATTCCATGAATCACCTAGCCACTAGGTGGCCGCTTGGTGGCTGGGTGATTCCCAGAATCACCCAGCCACAAGCCGGGCGGTGACCCAGCGACCAACCGGCCACGCTGCGCCACCCCGGCCACACGCCCGCCCGGCTGGTGGCTGGGTGATTCTCGGAATCACCCAGCCACCAGCTGCCCACCCGGCTGGTGGCTAGGTGATTCTAGGAATCACCCAGCCACCAGGCAGCCGTCCGACTGGTGGCTGGGTGATTCCGGGAATCACCCAGCCACCAAGCAGCCGCCCGACTGGTGGCTGGGTGATTCCGGGAATCACCCAGCCACTAGCCGGCCGCCCAGCTGGTGTCTCGGTGATTCCTGGAATCACCCAGCCACCAGCCGGGCAACCGCCTAGTGGCTGGTTGATTCCGGAAATCACCCAGCCTACGACCGCCTAGTGGCTAAGTGATTCTAGACCCAGAATCACCCAGCCTCCGCCCGCCTGGTGGCTGGGGGCTGGGTGATTCCTGGAATCACCCAGCCACCAACTGGGCGGCGGCGGCTGGTGGCTGGCTAGTGGCTGGGTGATTCCCGCCAGGGGGGAGGCTGGTGGCTGGTGGCGGCTGGTGGCTAGGAGATTCCGAGAATCACCCAGCCACCAGTCGGGCAGCCGCCTGGTGGCTGGGTGATTCCGGGAATCACCTAGCCACTAGCTGGGTGGCCGCCTGGTTAGGGGCTAATCACCCACCAGCCGGGTGAGCGGTTGGTGGCTGGGTGATTAATCACCCAGCCTGCGGCCGCCTAGTGGTTTGGTGATTCCCGGAATCACCCAGCCACTGCCCCCCTGGTGTGCTGCCCGACTGGTGAATCACCCAGCCACTAGCCCAGCCACCGCAGGCCGCACCACCCCGGCAGCCCGCCCGCCCGCCTGGCTGGTCGCTGGGTGATTCTTGGAATCACCCAGCCGCCTGCTCGGCTGGTAGCTATGTGATTCTAGGAATCACCCAGCCGCCAGGTAGCCCCCCAACTGGTGGCTGGGTGATTCCCTGAATTGCCCAGTCACCAGGCAGCCACCCGGCTGGTGGTTGGGTGACTCCCGGAATCGCCCAGCCACCGCCTGCCTGGTGGCTGGGTGATTCCCGGAATCACCCAGCCACCGCCCACCTGGTGGCTGGGTGATTCCCAGAATCACCCAGCCACTAGTCGGGCAGTCGCCTGGTGGTTGGGTGCTTCTCGAAATCACCCAAGCACCACCTGGGTGGTGGCTGGGTGATTCCGGGAATCACCCAGCCACTAGGCGGCTGCCCGGCTGGTGGCTAGGTGATTCCCGGAATCACCCAGGCACCACCCAACTGGTGGCTGGGTGATTCCCACTGGGCGAGCGGATGGTGGCTGGGTGACTCCCACCGGGTGGGTGATTGGTGGCTGGGTGATTCTGGGAATCACCCAACAACCAGTCGGGTGGGCGGTTGGTGGCTGGGTGATTTTGCGAATCACCCAGCAACCAGCCGGGCGGGCATGCGGGCCACAGGGGTGGCGGGCAAGCGACCAAGGTGGCGCCAGCCCAGGCCGCGCCACCCCGGCGGCCCGCCCACCCACCCGGCTGGTTGCTAGGTGATTCCTAGAATAACCCAGCCACCAACCGCCCGCCCGGCGGGAATCACCCAGCCGCTAGCCGGTAATCACCCAGCCACTAGTCGGCTGCCCAGCTGGTGGTTCGACGATTCCTGGAATCGCCCAACCACTAGCCAGGCGGGCGGGCGGGCCACCGGGTGGCGCCAGCCCAGGCCACGCCACCCCGGCGGCCCACCCGCCCGCCCATCTGGCTGATGGCTAGGTGTTTCCAAGAATTACCCAGCCACCCACCTGGCTAGTGGCTGGGGCCGCCACCCGACTGGTGGCTGGGTGATTCCCGGAATCACCCAGCCACCAGTTGGGCACCCAGCTAGTGGCTGGGTGATTCTGAGAATCACCCAGCCACCAACCGCCCACCCGACTGGTGGTTGGGTGATTTTGGGATCACGCAGCCAGTAGCCGCCCACCCGGTTGGTGGTTGGGTGATTCCAGGAATCACCCAGCCACCAGCCGAGTGGCCACCTAGGTGATTTTGGGAATCACCCAGCCACCAGCTGGGCGAGAAGCTTGTGCCTGGGTGATTCCCACTACCCAGGTGCCTGGCTTGTGGCTGGGTGATTCTGGGAATCACCCAGCCACCAAGCGACTGGGCGGGCGCGGGCGGTTGGTGGCTAGGCGATTCCCGAAATCGCCCAGCCACCAACCAAGTGGGCAGGCAGGTTTTCGAGGTGGCGCGAATCACCCAGCCACCAGACAGGCAGGCGGGCGGGCCGCCGTGGTGGCGCGTCTTGGCTAGGCAATTCCGAGAATCACCCAGCTACCAGCTGCTTGCATGGCTGGTGGCTAGGTGATTCCAATAATCACCTAGCCACCACCCATGTGGGCGGGCGGAGCGCCGGGGTGGTGCGGCCTGGGCTGGCACCACCCCGGTGGCCCACCTGCCTACCCGCCCGGCTGGTGGCTGGGCGATTCCGGGAATCACCCAACCACCAGCCGAGTGGGCGGTCGGGGTGGCATAGGTTAGGGGTGGCGCAACCTAAGTTGTGCCACCCCGGCGGCTCGCCCGCCCACCCGGCTGGTGGCTGGGCGATTCAGTGAATTTCCAAGCCACTAGCTGCCCGCCCGGCTGGTGGCTGGGCGATTCCGAGAATCACCTAGCCACCAGCTGCGCCACCTCGGCGGCCTACCAGCCTACCCAGCTAGTGGCTAGGCTATTCTTGGAATTGCCCAGCCACCAGCCGGGTGGGCAGGCTGGTCGCCGGGGTGCCGCGGCGTAGGCTGGTGTCATCCCGTCGACCCGCCCAGCTGGTGGTTGGGCGATTCTCGGAATCATTTTTATTTTGTATCTAGCATGTTATGGTTGAAAACATGTTGAATTTATACTTTGGAAAGAAAAATGATATCCTACCAAAAACACTAATGTGTTTTTCTCCTCATAAACAACTTTGTTTGGCACATAAAAATTTGGTTTTCTAGCATTTTTTAAAAAGTTTGAAAATTGACCCTAAAAAAAAAATCATTGTTCCAGTATCATCACTTTCATTTTGAAGCTCTATTTTGCATGAAAATTTCGTAGTAAATTTCATAGTCACTGCCATTTTTAAAACATGTTCAAAATTGACCGCTAAAAAATAAAATCATCGTTCCAGTTTACACACTTTTCATTTTTAGCACTGTTTTTTATTTCTTTTCGGCGTTTTTTTCCAGAGTTCCCGTTTTGAGTTTATAGTTCCCGTTTCAAAGTTTACATTGCTTGAGGCTCCAGTGTAGCTTTCAACCTCATACAGAAATTACCTGGATACGAATTCAAGAACAAAAAAAATAAAAAATGCGAGAGCATAACACATAAAACACATATACACAGAGATTTTCCCCTAGATCCCAAAACCGGGACTACCAGCCTGATTTTTCATTATGTTCCTTTCAATGTTACAATACATATTTATACATGCCAAAGCATCCAATACCATGGACAGAAAAACCATCGTGTCCAATACCATGGACCGAAAACCATCGCGTCCAAAAAACATGTGCAAAAATCATGCACAAAACCATAGGTGGGTCTACCCAACCTAACATAGGGTCCAAAACCAAAATTTTCTGGGGCACTGCCCCGAACCCCATAAATTGGGGTTACAGGTACCCATCAAATACCCTGTTAACTATGTGGAAAGAATATAAAACAACCCAACATTCTCCCACTTGTTGTTTTCTTTCCACAGGGGGCCACAGGAGAGCTTAGTCATTTTTCCAGCCCTGAAATGCCCATTGTCTCTCTACACCAAAAGAACTTCTTAGAGCTCACAGATTTTGTCAATGCATTTGCAGTATTCTTCAAAGTGTCCACCTTTACTAGCAACACCTTTTTTTCTTCTATCATATCCCTCACAAAGTGACACTGAACATAAATGTGCTTTGTCTTTGAATGATATGCAGGGTTCTTTGCCAAGAAAATTGCAATTTGGCTGTCACAGTCTATCCTTATAGCTTCCTGTATTAACGCCATACTTGAACAAAATCTCTGCAACCAAACTACTTCCTTTCTTGCATGAGTAGCTACCATGTATTCTGCCTCTATAGTTGATAGTGCCACTATAGATTGTTTCTTACTCATCCAACTGACTGCACCTCCAAATAGGTTAAACACATACCCACTTGTAGATCTTCTCTGATCCAGATCTCCAGCCCAGTCTGCATCAACAAAGCAACGAATATCCAACATTCCGTCCAATCCTGGTCTTCCTTGGTAGCACAAACCATAATCACTAGTGCCACGCAAACACTTGAAAACCCGCTTCACTACGGTCCAATGCTCCTTCCCTGGTTTTGAAATAAACCTGCTCAATACTCCCACTACATGTGAAATGTCTGGTCTAGTACAGACCATTACATACATCAAGCTACTGACTACACTTGCATATGGAACACGGGACATGTCCTCTTCCTCTTCTTGTGACTTGGGACATTGTTCAGTAGATAACCTTACACCTACAGGAATAGGAACCTTCACTGGTTTACTATCCTACATATTAAACCTCTACAATATTGTCTCAACATACTTCCTCTGGTTTAACTAGAGCTTCCTCTTTTCCTGATCTCTTTTAATTTCCATGCCCAAAATATAGTTTGTAGCACCAAGATATTTCATGTTGAATTTGGAGGACAATTGAGTCTTCAAATCCAGGATAATTTCTTTATCATTTCCAACCAGCAACATATCATCCACATACAAGATCAAATAAATAACATGGTCACCAATTAATTTAGAATACAAACAGTGATCTGCTTTGCTTCTGTTGAAGCCAAGTCCCCGTATAAATGTATCAAATTTCTGATACCACATCCTTGGTGATTGTTTTAACCCATACCAAGACATCTTTAACTTGCATACTAGTTCTTTCTTACCCTTCACTGCAAAGCCTTTAGGTTGCTTCATGTAGGTCCCCTCTTCTAGATCCCCATGAAGAAATGTTGTCTTCACATCCATCTGTTCTACCTCAAAACCAAAAGCAGCAAAAACAGATAAAAGTAATCTAATAGAAGTTACCTTGGCAATAGGAGAAAAAAATCACCAAAATCAATTCTCGACACCTGGGAATAACCTTTTGCTACCAACTGAGCTTTGTATTTCTCCAATTTTCCTTCTGCATTTGTCTTCTTCTTGAACACCCATTTGCTGCTAATGGGTTTCCTTCCATCCGACAACTCCACCAGATCCCAAGCCTCACTTTTGTGCAAAGATGCCATTTCATCAACCATGGCCTCTTTCCAGAGTTTTCCATCCTCTGAATCCACTACTTCCTTCAAAGTTCTGGGATCATCACCAATAACAGACAAAGCAAAATTTGAACAGAAAGAAGATGGACTATACCTTTCTGGTTGTCTTCTTTCTCGAACTGATCTTCTCACAGCTGGAGTTTGTGGCTCTTCATCTTTTGATTCCTCCTCTGTTGTAGAGTCTGATTCTTCCTCCTTTAGCTCAAACTCTATCTTCTCAGGTTCCTTTGGTTGGACTTCATGTTTAATAACATCTTTCACCTCTCTGAACACCACATCTCGGTTGTACACAACTTTCCTTGTTACTGGGATCCAAAGCTTATAACCCTTTAAACCATCCTTATACCCAATAACGATGCACTTTTTAGATTTACTATCCAACTTGGTTCGTTTCTCCTTTGGAACATGTACATATGCATCACATCCGAATACCCTTAGATGTGAAAGAGAGGTTTTCTTACTAGTCCATACCTCTTGTGGAGTCTTATCCTCCAACGCTGATGAAGGTGACCTGTTGACTAGGTAACATGTAGTATCCACCACCTCTGCCCAGAATTTCTGTGCTAACCCGGCACCACTAAGCATGCTTCTTGCCCTTTCCATCAACGTCTTGTTCATTCTTTCTGCAACTCCATTTTGCTGAGGTGTATATGGAGTAGTCTTCTGCCGTGCTATACCACACTTCTTCTAGAATTCTTCAAATCCCTTGCTACAAAACTCTCCACCATTTTCTGTCCTCAGCACCTTTATTTTCTTCTGTCTAATTTTCCACGAGAGCCTTAAATTCTTTAAACCTATCAAAGACTTCAGATTTCTTCTTAAGGAAATATATCCATGTATTCCTTGAGAAGTCATCTATAAATGATACATAATACATATAGGTAACCAGTGATGGAACCTTCACAGGTCCAAACACATCACTATGCACAAGCTCTAATATTTGTTTCGCCCTCTTACTACTAGAGGGGAAACTCACTCGATTTTGCTTCCCATATACACAATTTTCACAGAAATCAAAATCTAGAGAGCTATTACTCATACCTTCTACCATACCTTGACCATGAAGTACTCGAAGGCCCTTCTCTCCAATATGTCCAAGCGTTTGATGCCACAACATCGTCTTCTCTCTAGAGACCACTAGAATTTCAGCTCCACTTTCAGGAACCACAGAACTGTTGCACCCATAAAAAACAGTGATACCTTACAGCGTGTACAAAGTTCCAATCCAAACTCCCCACATCAATACCAGCGCTCCCCGAACCATCTTGCAGGTATCTTTCTCGAACACTGTCTTTACACCTGAATCATCCAGTGTGCTTACAGAAATCAGATTTCTAGCCAATGCAGGAATATGTAGAACACCCGGAAGTGTTCTAACCCTTCCACCTTGCAACTTCAACTTTAATTTTCCATGACCAACGATTCTAGCCTTCCTATCATCTCCCAAGAAGACATCACCACCATCATATTTCTCATACTCGCAGAACCACTCTCTATGGGGAGTGAAGTGAAAGGGTGTACCTAAGTCAATCAACCATGCCTCATGATCTACATGTGTACTTGAAGAAGCCAAGTACACATCCCCACCTTCATCTGAGATGGTTTTTGCCTCTGCAGAAGGAGCATCATCAGATCCCTTTCCTTTATCAGGAGCTTTAGATTTACAGTCCCTTTTGTAGTGCCCTTCCTTTCCGCATTTCTAGCACACCACCTTTACAGGGTTTCTTGGAGATTTAGATCTCCCACTCAATGACTTATTTTTGTTTCTGTTCTGAGACCGTCCTCATATGGACAAGGCATCACCATTCTGGTTCTCCATATTTTTCCGTCTCATCTCCTCCGTCAACAAGGCTGAGACTATTTCATCAAACTGCAAGCCACTTGCATTGCTACCTATTGCAATAACCAGACTATCCCACGAATCTGATAGAGAACACAACAAACTAATGCACTTATCTTCATCTAAAATTTTAATATCAACAGACACTAACTGGCTTACCACAGTATTAAATGTGTTCAGATGCTTTGTCACTGAGTCTACATCTTTCATCCTCGGGTTATACAGCTTTTTCCGTAGGAACAGTTTACTCACCAGAGACTTAGATTGGTACAAAGTCCCTAACTTGTCCCACAAATCCTTCGCTATAACTTCCCCTGATGCATTCAACAATATTGAATCTAAGACACACAATCATATTATGCTCTTTGCCTAAGTCCCTAACTTGTCCCACAAAGCCTTCGCTGTAGCTTCCCCTGATACATTCAGCAATACTGAATCTGAGACACACAATCGTATTGTGGTCTTTGCCTTCTAATCCAACTTCTTCCATTCTTCATCGGACACTCTCGTTGGTTTAGTACCCGGATTTACCACGATCCACTGATCTTTATCCACCAACAGATCCTCCATCTTGAGTTTCCACAACTCAAAACTCTGACCATTAAATTTCTCAATCTCTATCTTTCCACTGCTTACCATCTTCTTTCACCACTAGAATTAATCTCGCAGATCTCCCACTAAACAGGGTCTATCATAGGCCCGAGCGAAACTCCTCAGCAACAAAGGCGTCCCCTTGAACCCAAAATAACTCTGATACCAAATGTAGGTTTTAACCCCATACGGAAATTACCTACACACAAATTCTAATACACAGAAAATAGACAATGTGAGAGCATAACACATAAAACACACATACACAGAGATTTTCCCCTGGATCCCGAAACCGGGACTACCAGCTTGATTTTTCATTATGTTCCTTTCAATGTTACAATACATATTTATACATGCCGAAGCATCCAATACCATTGACCGAAAAACCATCGTGTCCAATACCATGGACTGAAAACCATCGCATCCAAAAAACATGTCCGAAAATCATGCACAAAACCATAGGTGGGTCCGCCCAACCTAACATAGGGTCCAAAACCAAAATTTTCGGGGGCGCTGCTCCGAACCCCATAAAATGGGGTTACAGGTACCCCTCAAACCCCCTATTAACTACATGGAAAGAACATAACAAAACCCAACATCTAGGCCTCCTTATTTATACAACTAAAGTCTCCAAAAACTTCCCTAAATCTAGGGAGGCTTGGCTCCCAAACTCAAGATGAAATGGTTCTTAACTATCAGTGGCTCGACTGCCAATGATCTCCATGACTCGGTTGCTTGAAACTCCGAGTTAGTGTGATTTGATTGAGGGATATTTGAATTAGTGAGGATTTATTGAGGAAGATCCATCTTTTATAATCTCTCCTTCTTGTCTCATTCAAGTTCTTGCACCTTAACTAGCCAAAATTGCCATGATTTTCTCCCAAAAACTTGGAATCAATACACATTAGACCACTAGACATAACATCTTACTTTTACTCATCTCATTAAGAAAAATACATTTAAAACATGTAAGGAATTATGAGAAGAGTTGATTTTAGTAATCTTGGGGGTGTATTAAGGTCCATATATTTACCCAATGATGAGGCTCTTCAACTGGTCCCCATATGTTCTAGTTCTTGAGAAATTAGTCAGAATTCTCTTGTCCTCATCTTCATAACAGTGATGCTAGATTGCACCTGTAGTGTCATGCTCAGTGCGATTGAAGTATCAGTCACTCGTAAATACCAGAGTCTGTAAGTTTCATCCACTATCGTAATATAAGGAGCAAAGTTTGGTGAAAATGTAAAGGGAAAAATATTTATAAAAGGGCATGTTATATACATGAGCAGGTAAAATTGGCAGGATTAGCCAGTTTGGCTCGAGGTCGGTTTCAGAATTAGAAATAGTACAAGTAGAAGTCGAAGCTTCTCTGTAAGAAGAACTTTGGCTTGAGAGAGAAAACATTGAACCAGTAATGATGGTGTCACCCTCCATTGATTTCTCCCAGTAGAAAGGGGGGATAAAAATATGGCTAGCTAAACTAAGATGAGCACCTGAATCAAGTAAACAATCTAAGGAATATGGTTTACGATAAAGGAGACAAAAGATAAGAGGAATATACAATTTATGTTGACTCACGAGAGAGAGAGACTTACCAGGATAAAGTGCAGACAAATCAAGTGAATCAGGCTGCTAGGCATAATCTGGTGTAGGCGAGACAGGGGAAGATTTTTCCAGACTATCATTATGAGCATTGTGTTAATCATGGATTAGCTTTGTCAAAATCCAAGATAGAAATTGGAGTAAAAAATGTAATTTTCTTAGGTTTGAAGATTTCTAATGGCAATATCATACTGCAAGATCATGTTCTTCTAAACCTGCAAAATTTTCCAGAGCAAATACTAGAAAAGACCTAGCTCCAACGATTCCTGGGTAGTCTGAATTATATCAGATGTTTCTATAAAGGACAAACCCAATATCTAGTTATCCTACAGAAAAGATTGAAGAATTCACCAATCTCATGGAATCAAGCCATGACCCAGGTGGTGAAATCCATCAGGGAGAAATCCAGAACCTTCCTCCTCTCAAGCTCCTAACAAATGAAGGATTTTATGTCATTGAAACAAATACATCAAATTCTACATGGGGAGGCATTCTTCTTGAACGCATAAATGGCACAGAAGATATTTGCAGCTACACCTCCAGAATCTTTCATGGAGCTGAACTCAATTATTCTTCAAGCCATAAAGAAGTACTCACAGTCAAGAAAAGTATATCTCATTTTAGGATTTATTTAAAACTTGTTTAAGTCTTGGGCCAAACCGATCTGAAATTCATGTCGGGCATGATAAATGAAAACTGTGAACTTGCTGATAATAATGTCCACATCATGTGATGGGAAGTTTTGTTAGACAATTATGACTTTGGTATCAAACATAAGCCCTGATACCTCAACTATGTGGTAGAACATCTCAAACGTGAAGCAGTGGACCCTCAACTTAAAGAAGAAGCAATAATGGGCCCGTAATAATGTGTCTGATTTCACTGCCTGGGTCATGGCTTGATTCCATGGAATTGGTGAATTCTTTAATATTTTCTGCATGATAAGTAGAACTTGGGCTTGTCCTTTATCTATGAAACGTCTGATATAATTCAGACTGCCTAGGAATCATTGCAGCTAGATGAACATGATCTTGCAGTGTGACACTGCCATTAGCAATCTTCAAACCTAAGAAAATTACATTTGTTACTCCAATTTCTATCTTGGATTATGAAAAAGCTAATCCATGTTTGACACAATGCTCACAAAATATTTGGAGATGTTTTTGATGTTCTTGGATATTCTTGGAACATACAAGTAAATAATATATGTAGATAATTAACCAATATATGCCACAGAAAACATCTTCCATTATTTTTTGAAATTCACTAGGAGCATTGTTTAAACTGAAAGGCACTACCTTCCATTGATAATGTCCATGTGGGACAACAAATATTGTTTTATAATGATCTTTAGCGGCTATTCCAATTTGGTAGAAACCTGATTTAAGATAAAAAAAAATGCTAAAGATGTTACATCCTTTTAGTTTTTGAAGAAGCATCGCTTAATTTTGCATAGGATATGCCATATTTTTTAGCACTACATTTAAGGGCTTGTAGTTGATCACCATGTGAGGTTGGCCTCTTTTGATCTCTGAATGCTTGTTGACATAGAATGCTTGGCATGTCCATGGGCTCTTGGCTAGTTCTATTAGGCCCTTGTCTAAGAGATCTATAATCTTTTTTTCGCAGTAATCCAACTCAATTGGACTCATCAGAGCAACTGATTCTTTCTGTGTTCTGATTTGTATATCACCTACCTATGGTAGATCGATGACATACATTTCTCATGCCCAAAAAGCATTGGGGATATCCGAAGTACACTGCTTGATAATCTTTTCATAAATTTCTTTCAAATAATCTTAACGATGAGATGTGGCAAAAGAAATGATTCTTGATTTTTTATGGACTTCTGAAGGCTTTGGTTGTTCTAGTTTTTTCTTTTGAGGGATGGATAATGTACAAGAAGTTTTGAGAGGAATCTAAACGGACTTACCAGGAATAGTCATGGAAAATATGAGTTAGTGGTAATCAATATAAATGGGAGACCAACAGGTAAAGAATTGAGAACCTAAAATAATGTTGGTCGAGATGTCATCAAGTTCAAGGAATGTACATTGAACTAGATGGTCTTGGATGTAGACAGTGAAATCAATTACCTAATGTGAGAGAGATAACATTGAACCAGTAATGCTAGCATCGCCCTCCATTGATTTCTCCTAGTAGAAAGGGGGAATAAAAATATGGTGAGCTAAATTAAGTTGAGTGCCCGAATCAAGTAAAAAATCTAAGCAATATGGTTTAAAATTAGGGGGATAAAAGGTAAGAGGAATATAAAATTTAGGTTGAATGGCAAGAGAGAGACTTACCAGGATAAAGTGCAGACAAATCAGGTGAACCAGGTCATCGGGCATAATCTGGTGCAGGCAAGATAGGGGAAGATTGTTCTAGACTGTCTAAAACCTTAGTCGCTATCCGTTCAAAATCATCATTAGAGGATTCAACAACTTCTTTCTTGAGCTGGTGCAATTGTGCTTTGAGGACCTAGATTTCTCTGACAAGGGATCTGATCGTTGATTGCTTGTTGTGGATCTGCATACACAGGGATGCACACGATGCACACTTGACAAGTTGTTTTTCTAGATGCTTGGTTAGATGGTCAACGTATAACTCAACTAGATGCTAGTAGGAGGGAACAAAGTAGGCTATCTCCTTCTCCTTTTGTTTGGTCATCATCTAGATGGATGATTCAAGTTATAGATGGTTTAAAGTGATCATGGTAGCCTCGATTCTTCTGATCTCATCATGAATGATCATGCAGAGATTTATCTACCATGGCAGTGTTTGTTTGAGATTTTTCCTTAAGTCTGCAAGTCGCTTGTTAGGCATAGAAAACTTACAAAAGCAGTAGGACTGCAAACTATCTTCATCATCAGAACTGCCATGGAAATTGAGAATGGGGTTTCCATCTTTTTCTTCTACCTCAGAATCATCCTTTGGATAATAAATATCTCTAGTAGGCTCTTCTTCATAATCATAGTATAACAAATCCCACATAGTAGGTTCTAAGGTATTTAAGAATAGAGCTACTAGTTTTGGCTTTCGTGGTTTTTGTGGACATTCATTTGCCCAATGACCTTCGTTATTGCAAATAAAACATAAGACTGATTCAACCAGGGGCTTTTGGTATTGAAGGAATGGTCATTTTTTTTTTGGAAATGATTCTTTCCAGGCTATATGGATTCTTCTAAGCTTCTGGCTAAAACTTACTCTTTGAGGACCAATGTTTCTTGTTTGGATCTTTGGATTTACAAGAAAATTTGGGGTCGTGATTGAAGGTAACCTTACCTAGTTGGGCATCTGGTAAACTATTATGCAAATATTATTCGAAAATATCTTTTTGTACTCCTTGAAGTCAGTCATAACACATCTCGCTAAACAGTGTTCTTCAATACCTTTCTCAATGTGGCCATGGACCATTGCTAAGGTCATGTTTGATAGAGAAATATGTTAGTCTTCAAAATATTTGTTGATAGAAATGGGAAGAACGCCAAACATACTCTGGATATACCCCTTGAGGTATGATTTATTAGCATAGGAATTGGATCGGATGATCCAATCCTACATTTGATAAAAATAATTATCCATAAGACCAAGATTGCCTAATTTTTTAGACATAAACAATTCACTATAATGGTCTAGATCTTCATCAATTGTAAGGCCCACAAACTGTTCATGTGGAGGAATGAGCAACTGAAAAATAGGATCGTTATGGCCAAGGATGGCTTCTTGGGCTTCTGTGGAGGAGTAATGCCACCATGTATGTGCTAGGACACCAAATCCATTGATAATGAATTGTGTAATGCTACAGACAGAAAGGGTAGGGTCATCAATTTGTTTTTTCGTTGCCCAACTATTGAGGAGACTCATTGCATTCTCCATTTCTATCTTAGGCTGGAAATTTGGAAAAAGCATGGGTTCTTGTGGCATAGCTTGGGTGGTCACACTCATAGATGAAACCCCAGTCATTGTTACTAATATGGGATGGGATGTTTCACCAACTTGGGTAATCCACAAAGGGACACCTGGTTCTTTCTTTACATAAACATGGAACTGATTTATTTGGTCCTTTGAAAACGCAGGACCCTTTTCTTGCACCTATTGCAAGAAGGATGTTGTGACCGAAGTAGCTTCCTCGATCTCTTCTTCTTCAACTATTTGAATCCAAAAATTCCATGTAGGTAGCTCATGAGTAGCTATGTAAAAGCTGAAAGTGCACCTAAGCTTGTTCTTGGGATTATCTGTAAACATAGTCAACTTTGATGGTTTTTCCAAAATAGAATAGTCAATGATTTGAACCTTAGATCCTAACTTCTTAATGATTCAGGTAGTGATTGACAAAACCTGAGATATAGTTGCCAGCCTTTGGTCTAGCTTTATATTAGTTGTTGTAATGACTGATATGTCAACTATATTGTGATCTAGAAATTCTAATCTTGCTAAAATTGTTTCGCACCTTTCCTTTTCTTCAAAGACTACATGTTTAACCTTAAGGACGTCTTTGTGAAAATCATCAATGTTCTTTGACTTGAGATCGCACTGGAGATTTGCATAGTTAAGATGTGTAGTGTTAGTACCAAATGCAGTGGCTACCCATACTATGGCATAAGGGACAAATTCCATTTTCTTTTGACCATAATCATTCATCTTTCGAAAAGATATATAAGGAAGGTTCCTTTCTGGAGTGTAGGATTTTTCTCCTGTGCTAACTTTGAAAATTTTAGTTATTTCTTCTCGGGGTAGCCGAGTGAGCATGAGAAGGTGAGGTCCTTTTGGCTTAGTATTAGTACTAAGCTTTTGTATCAGCTGATTACAGGCTAGATTCGTAGGCCTAGCCAGTATTCATCAAGTTTAGCTGCAAATCTCTTTAGTTCCATTCATGCATTCAAGCAAAGTGCCTCCCCATGTAGAATTTGATGCATCTATTTCAAGGACATAAAATCCTTCATCTGTCGGGAGCTTGAGAGGAGGAAGGCTTTACTTTATCCTTGATGGATTTCACCACCTGGATCATGGCTTGATTCCATGGGATTGGTGACTTCTTCAATCTTTGTTGTAGGACAACTATATCTTGGGCTTGATCTTTATAGAAACATATGATATAATTAAGACTACCTAGGAATCGTTGTAGTTGGGTTTTGTCTAGGATTTTCTCTGGAAAATTCTGTAGGTTTACAAGAACATGATCTTTGTGGTGTGATACTCCCATTAGAAATCTTTAAACCT
Organism: Pinus tabuliformis; assembly: GCA_031772625.1. Lineage (NCBI taxonomy): Eukaryota > Viridiplantae > Streptophyta > Pinopsida > Pinales > Pinaceae > Pinus > Pinus tabuliformis. The sequence continues at coordinate 308,367,478 of CM062819.1, read as the reverse complement.
AAGAAACTTACATTTTTTACTTCAATTTCTATCTTGGATTTTGACAAAGCTAATCCATGTTTAACACAATGCTCACAAAATATTTGGAGATGTTTATGATGTTCTTTGATATTCTTGGAACAGATAAGTAAATCATCTATGTAGATAATTAACCAATCTATGCAATAGAAAACATCTTCCATTATTTTTTGAAATTCGCTGGGGGAATCATTTAAATCGAAAGGCATTATCTTTGATTGTTATTGTCCATGTGGGACAACAAAGGTCGTTTTATAACGATCTTTAGCTGTTATTCCAATTTTGATAAAAACATGATTTAAGATCGAACTTGCTGAAGATGTTACATCCTTTTAGTTTTTGGAGAAGCATTGCTTGATTTGGGTGAGGATATGCCATATTTTTTAGCACTGCATTTAAGGGCTTGTAGTTGATGACCATGTGAGGTTGGACTCTTTTAATCTTTGAATGCTTGTTGACGTAGAATTCTCAGCACGCCCATGGGATCTTGGCTGGTTTGATTAGGCCTTCATCTAAGAGATCTATAATCTCTTTCTAGCAGTAATCCAACTCAGTTGGACTCATCAGAGCAATTGATGCTTTTTGTGATCTGATCTGTATATCATTTGCATATGGTAGATCAATCACATACTTTTCTCATGCCCAGAAAGAATTGGGGATATCCAAAGTACACTGTTGGATAATCCTTTCATAAATTTATTTCAAATAATATTCATGATGAGTTGTGGAAAAAGAAATAGTTCTTGATTTTTTTTTTACTTCTATAGGCTTTGGTTGTTCTTGTTTTTTCTTGTGAGGGACGGAGAATGTACAAGAAGTTTTGAGAGGAATGTGTACAGACTTACCAGAAATAATCATGGAAAATATGAGTTGGTGGTAATTAATAGAAATGGGACACCAACGGGTAAAGAATTCAGAACGTAAAATAATGTTGGCCAAGATGTCATCAAGTTTGAGGAATGTACATTGAATTGGATTTTCTCTGATGGACACAGTGAAATGAATTACCTGATGTGGGAGAGAAAACCTTGAACCAATAATGATGGCATTGCCCTTCATTGATTTCTCCTAGTAGAAAGGGGGAATATAAATATGACAAGCTAAATTAAGTTGAGCACCTAAATCAAGTAAACAATCTAAGGAATATGGTTTACAATCCCGGGGAGAAAAGGTGAGAGGAATATAAAATTTGGTTTGATTGGCAAGAGAGAGAGACTTACCAGGATAAAGTGTAGACAGGATAAAATGTGGGGAAGACTTTTTCTTGGGTGCGCTAGGACAGGATATGGAAACCTAAGAAATGGGGTGGTTGGGGCTTAAAGGACCTCCATAATTTTGCAAGGGAACTGGCGGCCAATATGGGTTGGAAAATTATCAAGTCTAAGAACTTATGGAAAGAGGTGGTCTATTATAAGTACATTCATCCATTATTTGTAATTGATTGGATTTGCAGATTTGACCAATATTCATTAAGTGCATCAATTATGAAGGCCATCTCGAGTCAATAAGCATCATCAAGGATGTGTTGGCATGGCGTATTGGGAATGGTGAGCAGGTTAGATTAGGCATATATGCCTAGTCTGGAAGTGGGAGTGCACACATTCTCCCTCTTACTTTGTGACAATTCCTTTCAGTGTCTAGAATCACCTAGGTTGCCCACATCGTTGAAGTCAGACATCCTTCCTGGTCTCAACAACAATTGCTAGAATCTCGAGACCTTGGCATCCCAGATAGATGGAGAAGGATATGGCAACTGTATATAGGAGCTCTGGAGGAAGAAAATATCCAAATATTAACGTGGGATGATGAAATCATTTGGGCCTCAACACCCCATGGTCGATACACCCCAAATGATGGAGACGCTGCCCTTATGTATGCACAGGATTTGGGGAATACATGATGGTGGTGGCACCCCCTATGAAAACTAAGAGATCCACAAAAAAAACAGATATTCATGTGGTGTATCCTTTTGAATAAAGTACCCATGAAGGTAAACCTTATGAGACATGATTTTCATGGTCCATCCAGATGCTGCCTCTTCCATAAATATGCTGAGGATATCGATCATTTATTCCTCCATTGTTCAATTGTTGTACAAGTATGGACTCACCTTACAACCATTCTCAACATTACCAACAAATGGGTTGGCCTGAACATCATTGATTCCTGGCATCGATGGTGGACCGAGGCTGCCACACAAAAATCCAAAAACCTCCCTTTGATTGTTAGCTAGGGCATTTGGTTGAATAGGAATTGTTATATCTTTCAAGATGCTCTAACCCATTGGCCTACACTTATAACAATATTGTTTCCACTTACAACCTGATTCTGGATAATCCTGATCAATAGCATACGCGGGTCATCACTCCTGAAGTCATAGACAGGAGCACTCCTTGGGATTATTTTGATGGTTCAGCTCAGGTTGCGGGATTTGTGCGGGGGGGGAGTTGTGCTCCACATAAATGAACACATTTCCTTCAAAATCAAAGTGGGTCTAGGGAGAGGAACAAACAACTTTGCAAAGGTTGGCACGTTAAGAAACCTCCTCATATTTGCTTGGGAAAAATACTACAACAGGATTTAGATTTTTGTGGACTCACTTCTTTTATAAATTGGATCAACTCTGCATATCATTGTCGCTTGCACACTCAGGGGTTTACTAGATGAAGTCATCACTCTAAAATCACAATTTGATTTTATTGTATTCTCTCACATATACAGGGAAAGGAATGAGGTCGCTAATCGTCTTTCCAAATAGGTCATGCAAAAAATTAGGGGGCAGTGGCTAATTCTGTAGGTTTTAACCCTGTACAGAAATTACCTGCATACGAATTCTTAAACAAAGAAAATAAACAATGCGAGAGCATAACCCATAAAACACATATGCACAGAGAATTTTCCCTGGATCCCAAAACCGGGACTACCAGCTTGATTTTTCATTATATTCCTTTCAATGTTACAATACATATTTATACATGCCGAAGCATCCAATACCATGGACCTAAAACCATCGCATCCAATACCATGGACCGAAAAACCATCGCGTCCAAAAAAAATGTGCGAAAATCATGCACAAAACCATAGGTGGGTCCACCCAACCTAACATATGGTCCAAAACCAAAATTTTCCGAGGCGCTGCCCCGAACCCCATAAAGTGGGGTTACGGGTGTCCTTCAAACCCCCTATTAACTACGTGGAAAGAATATAACACAACCCAACAATCTCCCACTTGTTGTTTTCTTTCCACAGGGGGCCACAGGAGAGCTTAGTCATTTTTTCAGCCCTGAGATTCCCATTGCTTCTCTACACCAAGAGAACTTCTCAGAGCTCACAGATTTTGTCAATGCATCTGCAGTATTCTTCAAAGTGTCCACCTTTACCAGCAACACCTTTCTGTCTTCTATCATATCCCTCACAAAGTGATACTGAACATCAATGTGCTTTGTCTTTGAATGATAAGCAGGGTTCTTTGCCAAGAAAATTGCACTTTGGCTGTCACAGTCTATTCTTATAGCTCCCTGTACTAACCCCATACTTGAACACAATCTCTGCAACCAAACTGCTTCCTTGCTTGCATGAGTGGCTGCCATGTATTCTGCCTCTGTAGTTGATAGTGCCACTACATATTGTTTCTTACTCATCCAACTGACTGCACCTCCAAATAGGTTAAACACATACCCACTTGTAGATCTTCTCTGATCCAGATCTCCAACCCAGTCTGCATCAACAAAGCCATGAATATCCAACACTCTGTACAATCCTGGTCTTCCTTTGTAGCACAAACCATAATCACTAGTGCCACGCAAATACTTGAAAACCCACTTCACTGCTGTCCAGTGCTCCTTCCCAGGTTTTGACATAAACCTGCTCAATACTCCCACTGCATGTGCAATGTCTGGTCTAGTACAGACCATTGCATACATCAGGCTACCCACTGCACTTGCATATGGAACACGAGACATGTCCTCTTCCTCTTCTTGTGTCTTGGGACACTCTTCAGCAGATAACCTCACACCTACAGGAATAGGAACCTTCATCGGTTTACTATCCTGCATATTAAACCTCTGCAGTATTGTCTTGACATACTTCCTCTGGTTTAACCAGAGCTTCCTCTTTGACCGATCTCTTTTAATTTCCATGCCCAAAATATAGTTTGCACACCAAGATCTTTCATGTCGAATTTGGAGGACAATTGGGTCTTCAAATCCTGGATAATTTCTTTGTCATTTTCAACCAGCAACATATCATCCACATACAAGACCAGATAAATAACACAGTCACCAATTAATTTAAAATACACACAATGATCTGCTTTTCTTCTGGTGAAGCCAAGTCCCCGTATAAATGTATCAAATTTCTGATACCACATCCTTGGTGACTGTTTTAACCCATACAGAGACTTCTTTAACTTGCATACCAGTTCTTTCTTACCCTTCACCGCAAAGCCTTTAGGTTGCTTCATGTAGATTTCCTCTTCCAAATCCCCGTGAAGAAATGTTGTCTTCACATCCATCTGTTCTACCTCAAAATCAAAAGCAGCAGCAATAGATAAAAGTAATCTAATAAAAGTTACCTTGGCAACAAGAGAAAAAATATCACCAAAATCAATTCCCGGCACCTGGGAATAACCTTTTGCTACCAGCCGAGCTTTGTATTTCTCCACCTTTCCTTTTGCATTTGTCTTCTTCTTGAACACCCATTTGCTGCCAATGGGTTTCCTTCCAGCCGGCAACTCCACCAGATCCCAAGCCTCATTTTTGTGCAAAGATGCCATTTCATCGACCATGGCCTCTTTCCAGAGTTTTCCATCCTCTGAATCCACTGCTTCCTTCACAGTTCTGGGATCATCATCAGTAACAGACAAAGCAAAATTTGAATTGAAAGCAGATGGACTATACCTTTCTAGCTGCCTTCTTTCTCAAACTGATCTTCTCACAGCCGGAGTTTCTGGCTCTTCATCTTCTGATTCCTCCTCTGCTGCAGAGTCTGATTCTTCCTCCTTTGGCTCAAACTCTATCTTCTCAGGTTCCTTTGGTTGGACTTCATGTTGAATAACATCTTTTACCTCTCTGAACAACACATCTCGGTTGTACACAACCTTCCGTGTGACTGGGTTCCAAAGCTTATAACCCTTTAAACCATCCTTATACCCAATAAAGATGCACTTTTCAGATTTACTATCCAACTTGGTTCGTTTCTCCTTTGGAACATGTACATATGCATCACATCCAAATACCCTTAGATGTGAAAGAGAGGGTTTCTTACCAGTCCATACTTCTTGTGGAGTCTTATCCTCCAACGCTGATGAAGGTGATCTATTGATCAGGTAACATGCAGTATCCACCGCCTCTGCCCAGAATTCCTATCCTAACCCGTCACCACTGAGCATGCTTCTTGCCCTTTCCATCAATGTCTTGTTCATTCTTTCTGCGACTCCATTTTGCTGAGGTGTATATGGAGTAGTCTTCTGCCGTGCTATACCACACTTCTTACAAAATTCTTCAAATTCCTTGCTGCAAAATTCTCCACCATTATCTGTCCTCAGCACCTTTATCTTCTTCTCTGTCTGATTTTCCACCAGAGCCTTAAATTCTTTAAACCTGTCAAAGACTTCAGATTTCTTCTTAAGGAAATATATCCATGTATTCCTTGAGAAGTCATCTATGAATGATACATAGTACACAGACTTACCCAGTGATGGAACCTTCACAGGTCCAAACACATCACTGTGCACAAGCTCTAATATCTGTTTCGTCCTCTTACCACCAGAGGGGAAACTCACCCGATTCTGCTTCCCATACACACAATTTTCACAGAAATCAAAATCCATAGAGCTATCATTCATACCTTCTACCATACCTTTACCATGAAGTATTCGAAGGCCCTTCTCTCCAATATGTCCAAGCCTTTGATGCCACAACATGGTCTTCTCTCCAGAGACCACTAGATTTTCTATTCCATTTTCAGGAACCATAGAACTATTGCACCCATCAACAACAGTGCTACCTTATAGCTTGTACAGAGTTCCAATCCAAACTCCCCGCATCAATATAAGTGCTCCTCGAACCATCTTGCAGGTATCTTTCTCAAACACCGTCTTTACACCTGCATCATCCAACTTGCTTACAGAAATCAGATTTCTGGCCAATGCAGGAATATGTAGAACACCCGGAAGTGTTCTAACCCTTCCACCTTGCAACTTCAACTTTGCTTTTCCCCGACCAATGATTCTAGCCTTCCTATCATCTCCTAAGAAGACATCACCACCATCGTATTTCTCATACTCGCAGAACCACTCTCTATGGGGAGTGAAGTGAAAGGATGCACCTGAGTCAATCAACCATGCCTCATGATCTACATGTGTACTTGAAGAAGCCAAGTACACATCCCCACCTTCATCTGAGGTGGTTTTCGCCTCTGCAGAAGGAGCACCATCAGATCCATTTCATTTATCAGGAGCTTTAGATTTACAATCCCTTCTGAAGTGCCCTTCCTTTCCGCATTTCCAGCACACCACCTTTGTAGGTTTTCCTGGAGATTTAGATCTCCCTCTAGATTTAGATCTCCGACTCGATGACTTATTTTTGTTTCTGTTCTGGGACCGTCCTCGTACAAACAAGGCATCACCATTCTGGTTGTCCATATTTTTTCGTCTCATCTCCTCCGTCAGCAAGGCTGAGACTATTTCATCAAACTGCAAAGCAGTTGCATTGCTACCTATTGCAATAACCAGACTATCCCACAAATCTGGTAGAGAACACAACAGACTGATGCACTTATCTTCATCTGAAATTTTAATATCAACAGATAATAACTGACTTACCACAGTATTAAACGCATTCAGATGCTCTGTCACTGATTCTCCATCTTTCATCCTCAGGTTATACAGCTTTTTCCGCAGGAACAGTTTATTCACCAGAGACTTAGATTGGTACAAAGTCCCTAACTTGACCCAAAAAGCCTTTGCCGTAGCTTCCCGTGATACATTCAGCAATACTGAATCCGAGACACACAATCATATTGTGCTCTTTGCCTTCCGATCCAACTTCTTCCATTCTTCATCGGTCACTCCCGATGGTTTAGTACCCGGATCTACCGTGATCCACTAATCTTTATCCACCAACAGATCCTCCATCTTGAGTTTCCACAACTCAAAATTCTGACCATTGAACTTCTCAATCTCTATCTTTCCACTATTTTCCATCTTCTTTCACCACCAGAATCGATCTTGCAGATCTCCCACTAAACAGGGTCTACCACAGGCCCAAGCGAAACCCCTCAGCAACAAAGGCGTCCCCTTGAAGCCAAAACAGCTCTGATACCAAATGTAGGTTTTAACCCTGTACAGAAATTACCTGCATACGAATTCTTAAACAAAGAAAATAAACAATGCGAGAGCATAACCCATAAAACACATATGCACAGAGATTTTTCCCTGGATCCCAAAACCGGGACTACCAACTTAATTTTTCATTATATTCCTTCCAATGTTACAATACATATTTATACATGTCGAAGCATCCAATACCATGGACCGAAAACCATCGCGTCCAATACCATGGACCGAAAAACCATCGCATCCAAAAAACATGTGCAAAAATCATGCACAAAACCATAGGTGGGTCCGCCCAACCTAACATATGGTCCAAAACCAAAATTTTCCGGGGCGCTGCCCCAGACCCCATAAAGTGGGGTTACAGGTGTCCTTCAAACCCCCTATTAACTACGTGGAAAGAATATAACACAACCCAACAAATTCAGGAATTCAGAGATGGTAATTTTTTCTATTTCTTCCACCGTCCATTCATCAAACTGGATGGAATCTCTTCGGAATGATCTACATGATCATTCTATTTTTATTTTTATTTTTGTTTGTTTAAAGATTTGGATACTAAATGGACTATATGATTATCATTTTATTTATGTAAATATTATGTTGATATTGTAAATTTGAACTATGACTGCATTGAAAGCTAGCGACTACATCTCATACATGTTGATGATACAACATGTAATTTTCTTATCTATTAATGAAAATTGTGTTTTTTTCTTGGCAAAAAAAGGATAAGTGTAGACAAATCAGGTGAATCAGGCCATTTGGCATAATTTGGTAGGAAAGACAAGGGAAGATTGTTTCAGATTGTCTAGAGCCTTAGTTTCTAGATGGCCAAAATCATCATCAAAGGATTCAACAACTTCTTTCTCAAGCTAGTGCAATTGTGCTTTGAGCACCTGGATTTCTGTAGCAAGGGATCTGATATTTGCTTGCATGTCATGGATCTACATATGCATGGATGTGCATGGGGCACACTTGACAAGTTGTCGCTCTGGATGCTTGGCTAGATGGTCAGTTTATAACTTAGTAGGATGCCAGTAAGAGGGAACATAATAGGTTATCTCCTTCTCCATTTTTTTGGCTGTCATTTGGCTCAATGACTCAAGTTCTGGATGGTTTAAAGTGTTCATGGAGGCCTCGATTCTTGTGATCTCATCATCAATGTTCATGTAGAGATTTATATGCCATGGTGGTGTTTGCTCGAGCTTTTGCCTTAAGTCTGCAAGACGCTTGTTAGGTATAGAAAACATACAAAAGTGGTAGGACTACAAACTATCTTCATCATTAGAACTCCCATGGAAACCAGGAATGGGGTTTCCATCTTTTTCTTTTGTCTCAGAATTGTCCTCTAGATAATAAATTTCTCAAGTAGGGTCTTCGTCATAATCATAGTAGAACAGATCCCACATAGTAGGTTATAAGGTATTTGTGAATAGAGTTGCTAGTTTTGGCTTCCGTGCTTTTTGTGGATGTTCATTTTCCCAATGACCTTCCTTATTGCAAATAAAACATCGGACTGAGTTAGCTAGAGTCTTCTGGTATCGAAGGAATGGTAATTTTTTTTGGAAAGGCTTCTTTCCAGGCTGATATGGCTTCTTGTAAGCTTCTCAACGAAACTTACTCTTTGAGGACCAATGCTTCTTATGTGGATATTTGGATTTACAAGAGAATTTGGGGTGATGATTGAAGGGTCCCTTCCCCAGTTGGGTATCTAGCCATCTTGTGCAAATATTATTTGAAAATATCTTGTTGTACTCTTTGAATTCATTCATAACACATTTAGATAAACAATGTGCTTCAATGACTTTCTTGATGTGGCCATGGAACATTACTAAGGTCATGCCTGACAGAGGAAGATGTTTATCTTCAAAAATATTTGTTAATAACAATGGGAAGAACACTAGGTGTATTTTGGGTATACCTCTTGAGGTATGTTGTATTAGCACAGGAATTGGATCAGATGAGTCAATCCTGCATATGACAAAAATAATCATCCATAAGACAAAGATTGCCAAACTGGTTAGACATGAACAATTCACTATAATGGTATGGATCTTCATCAATTTTAAGGCTGACAAATTGTGCATGTAGAGCAATGAGAAACTGAACAACAGGATTGTTATGGCCAAGGATGTTTTCTTGGGCTTCTATGGAGGCATAATTCCACCATGTATGTGTTAAGCCACCAAATCCATTGATAATGAAGTATGTAATGCTACAGAGAGAAAGGGTAGGGTCATCAATCTATTTTTTCGTTGCCCAGCTATTTAGGAGACTCATTGCATTCTCCATTTTGATATTAGGCTAGAAATTTGGAAAAAACATGGGTTCTTGCAGCATAGCTTGGATGGATGCGCTCATAGTTGAAACTCCAGTCATTGTTACTAATATGAGATGGGATGTTTCGCCAACTTGGGTAATCCACAAAGGGACACTTGGTTCTTTCTTTACATAAACAAGAAACTGATTTGGTTCTTTAAAAGGGCAGGACCCTTTTCTTGCACTTGTTGCAAGAAGGATGTTGTGACTGAAGTAACTTCCTCGATCTCTTCTTCTTCGACTGTTTGAATCCCAAAATTCCAAGTAGGTAGCTCATGAATAGCTACACTAAAGCTTAAAGTGCACCTAAGCTTGTTCTTGGGATTATCTATAAACATAGCCGACTTTGATGGTTTGTCCAAAATTGAATAGTTAGGGATCTAAACCTTAGATCCTAAATTATTGATTATTAGGGTAGTGATGGAGAAAACCTGAGATATAGATGCTAGTATTTGGTCTATCTTTGTATTGGTTGTTGTAAGGACTGATATGGCATCTATCTTGTGATCTAGCAATTCTAATCTTATTAAAATCATTTCACACATTTCCCTTTATCCAGAGACTCCCTGTTTAACCTTAAGGACGTCCCTGTGAAAATCATCAATTTTATTTGACTCGAGGTTGAGCTGGAGATTTACATAGCTAAGTTGTGCAGTGTTAGTACCAGATGCAGTGGTTGCTAGTATTGTGGTGTAAGGGATGAATTTCATTTTCTTTTGACCATCATCGTCAAACTGTTAGAAAGATATATAAGGAAGGTTCCTTCTTGGAGTGTAGGATTGTCCTCCTAAGCTAACTTTGATAGTTTTAGTTGTTTCTTCTCGGGGTAGCTGAGTGGGCATGATAATGTGAGGTCTTTCTAGATTAGAAGAAATATTAAGCTTTTGTATCAGCTAATTGCGGGCTAGACACTACTAGTGATGACCTTGATGTTCTGTAGTAGGCTCTATTGAAGAGCTTGTGGGATGGTTTTGGACCATCTCTGCAACCTTCTCTCTAAAGGTTATTTGAACTTGGGTTGGTAACTGGAAGGATTGGGTAGCAACATTAAATGGAATTGGGCATGCTTTGGCAATATTCTGGTTGTCTTTCAATAAGGATGATTGGTAGTACTGTTCATATTTATCTTCCCAAAGTTCACGATATTGGATTCTAGTCCATTTAAATGTAATAGGAGTTGTAGATTTACTGGAACTATATTCCACCTCACTTGCAAGATGTGAAGTATGATGGATATGTGGCTGTAGTGGGGGCATGATTTCATTACTGAAGCGAACAAAAATCAAAGTTTTGAGCTGAATTATTTTAGATAGGTGTTTCATGTCAAAACCTTGGGGATGAATATAAGCTTTTAGAAGGTCGTAAATGTAAGGGTCATCTAATTACATGGAATACTTGGGATATACAGTACCAAAGGCAGGGTCGTTAGGGTCGTCATGCAGAGGGCTAGTAAAGCCTCCTATTATGACATCAAATAATTGGTTATGCCAAGTATCTATCATAACGCATAGGATATTGATATTCATGGATGGTCATCATCTGAAGCAGACCTTATATTAGGTGGGTAAACCTACCTATGGTTTTGTTCATGGATTTTTCGCATGGCTTTGTGTAGAAATTCCCAATGTAGATCAACAGATTATGCAATATACTAAAACACAATACAAGATCTGCTTCTACAACACTTTGTAGAAGCTTAATCAAATTGAGCAAGATCAAGAGAACACATATAACTGAGAATGAGAAATAAATCACACATAACATAGAAGAATAACCTGGGGAAAGCCTCAACCTAAAACCCCAATCTTTGTATTATCATACAAGTGGAAATATGTTCAGCTTACAAAAAGAATTAGCTCACAAGCTATCCTACTCCCTCTGCACTCCAACTGCTACTCATAGACAGTCAAATGCTTCTCACAAACCTTCTCTTATGCCCTCCAAGCCAACTACTACTCATAGACAATCAAAGGCTTCTCCAAACCTTCTCCTCTACCCTCCAAGCCTCCTATTTCCTTGCACAGTTTTCCTTGGGGTCCAGTGTTGCCACCTATGTGAATTGGCCTCTTCACACACTCACTAACCTCTGATCTAACTGCGCAATCTTGAAGGAGATAAATCCTTCAGCATCGATGAGTTTCCTTTATAGGAAAAATTCATCCAACTGATAGTACGTTGTCCCTCCTCTGATCTCAACTGGGTCTCTATCTGAACTGACATGCATGAGTTATTTATGATATAATATTTAGTTATCTAAAGTGCAGCAGTTACATGCATGCAAGCATTAACTAACTGAACTTACATTTAACTCAAAAAATTGTTTGAATTAATCTAACTGGACTTGACTTAGTTAACTAAGCCAACTAATTACAACTCAATATTATAACTCATCCTTATCTCTTTAACTGATGGATAAATTCCTCAATTAATGGAGAAATTGTTGCATGTCCCCACATAGACTTCATGTTTGATGTTCCTTAACTAATTAACTCAAGATGAATTAATTAATTATTTTACAAATAGCTGCTAAGATCAAATTCAAATTTTAATTCACTATTTTAGTTCAGGGACTAACTAAAATAGGAATCTATCGCGAACTGCTAAAAATAACAATGCTATCTTTAGCACTTCCATTTTTCATTCCTTGTTGCTCAATCCAACACTAGTACCTGAACTTATATTTATAGCAATGCTATCTTTATCAATTCTATTTTTAGCATTTCTTGTTGCCATTTTCAACACTCCCTCTCGACAAGAAAGGCTTCAACTCAAACCCGATCCTGAACCTTTGAAATGTTCTGCATGTAACACTTCTCCCAAGTGTTATTACTCCAGCAACTCTATAAACAAAAAAACTCCCAACTGACCTCTCTGTTGGGCTAGAAACATCGTCTGATGCTGAAGCTTCCTTTGCCACTGACAAGTGATCCCTCTCTTACCTCTGAGCTACTATAAAACTCCATGAATCTCGCACTATTGCACACCTCTCTGTGCCATCCTACACTGGTGCAATAGTCCTGTGCCTCTCACATTACTGCAACCTGCTAGCTTTGCACTGTCTTGGGATTCCTGCATTGTAGCTCTCTCTTTCACTCCATCTGTATCTGTCTCTACCCACTCATCCAGCCCTGCTACTCCTCGTAGGGGCTCCTGTAGCAAGGTCTAATCAAAGAGGTTGGGTACCTCAATGATCTTGCCCCTATTCTAGCCTTCTTGGGACTGTCACTCCAAATCACCCCACCTCCGACCTGGAGGTATGGATGCATGTGATCCCTTTGCCCACTTAGCTCGAAATTTTCCCCTACTAGAGGTCTTTGCATGATTGGATGCCTCCACTTTCTCTCCTCTCAGCTTCTCCAGTTGTGGCTGCTCCACAACCTCCTGAAGTTGCTTCACCAACTGTGGATCCTCCACAATTTTTTGAGACTTCATCTGGCATTGCATGTTGAGAGGTAATGTACTCTCCCTCTCAACCACCAAGTCTCCATCAGTTGCCTTGCTCCTCAAGGCTTTTCATGCATTTTTAGCCTCAAGAGCATACAAGTTCTTGATCCGTGAATCGATCTACTTCACCTATCTCGTGATGATGTGTCTAAGGAAAACCTTTCCCTTACTAAAGACTACATCATAGCCTCTATCTTCCAGCATTGTGATCGACACCAAGTTTTTCTTCAGTCCTAGTACATACTTGACATCAGTCAAGGTAATGCGAGATCCATGCTCCCTCTAAAAAACAACTGTGCCTACACCTGAGACACTATAATTTTCATCATTACCCATTGCGATTTGCATCTGGAGATCCTTCTCCTCCAAGGTACTAAAAAAACTCTTGTCATCGGTCATGTGGAAAGAAGCTCCACTATCAAGAAACCAACCACTTCCCACCATAGATAAAACCATAAATGTGAAAAGTTTGAAATCCAACTCGAACTATGAGGCCAGTGCCTCACCTTTTGATCCTTCCACGGATCCCTTCTTGGATTTCCTCAGTGGGAAATTTGTAGCAAAATGGCCCACTTCATGATGAAGAAAGCATCACACTTTTTATTTTTCAACCTTCTTCCCACCATAGGAAGAACTCGATTTGGGATGAGAATCCTTCTCCTTCCCTTTCTTTGCCTTACTCACTAAGGCACAATTTTCTTCATCCTCCTTGGATGGAGAAGATCCATCTCTAGTGCTTCTTCTTATCTCCTCCTGCATCAGATCCAACCAACGTCGTTCCTAATCTGGAAATTTTTCTCTTCCACTAATCGAGTCTTGGTAGCTATGCCAGCTCTTAGGAAGATTGAGGAGTGCAAGACTCACCATGTCATCATTAGTGGTCATGATCCCTACACTTCCAAGCTCAACCTTGTCGGTGGTGAGCTTGTTCATATATGTAGAGATTGTGTCGCCCTTTTCACACTTGACTTCCAAAGCTTTTCTTTCAGTGCCAGCTTCCTTTGATCATTGTTGTTCTAATATAGATCTTTCAATGTTTTCCACATCGAAAACAGTGTCTCCTTCCCATGGAGGCTCGAGACAATGTGGTCTCGAACTCCCTCCAGGAGGATTCTCCTTGCCCTAGCCACACATTTCTTCCATTCCACCAGTTGAGTAGCATCAGTCAGCTTGGTGACTTCTTGATCAATGAAGTCCTTTAGACCGTTATCCTCTAATACTACCTCCATGTGATTCTTCCAGGATATATAATTCGAGCTGCCATCAAGGGCATACTCAAGTATTAAACCACTGAACGCCATAGGTGAAATTGAGATGTGATAAGAACTCGATTTCTATATTCAGGAACCACAACCTTCAAACTCCTCCTTCTTGTATATTGTTCTTCACCTTGATCACCTTTGCTCTGATACCATGTAGAAATTCCCAATGTAGATCAACAGATTAGCAATATACTAAAACACAATACAAGATCTACTTCTACAACACTTTGCGGAAGCTTAATCGAATTGAGCAAGATCAATAGAACTGGTGAGCACCAGTATTACAACAATAATGTTGCAACTCTTGGGCTGCCTACTTTACTCTTATCAACCCGATAGTTCGTAACAAAATTGGAAGTGACAGTGTTGTATGCACAAGTACTAATTCTTACTGCAGATTGTCACTTGGTCAGCCGGCGCAAGATCACTAGGAGCTCAAGCCAAATTCTATGGATTCCAAAAGAAGCTCTATATGTGATGAAAGAAAGGAAAGCTTACTCTACAGAGGCTACTCTAATTGCAGAAAGGAGAAAGACTGAAATGTAAAGCAAACCTAGTAAACCCTAATTAACTAACTAATCCTACTTTTGTAGAAAGCACTATGAAAACCATGAAATGAATGCCATTACCTACTTAAGGAAGTAAACAACATCTACTTAAGCTATTTCTGGAAGAAATTGAGAAAAAAACATCTTTTTGGATTTTTATGTGAATTTGACATGCATGTATTTTATCATGTGTGAAGGTGGAAGTGAATAGGTGGTGTTGGAGGGTGACTTTGGGACTTGAGGGGATGTAAGATGGTGTGGATGGGTCCTAGGAGGTCTTAGGTGGCCTTATGGAGGCTTCTCCCACATTCAGCCTTCAAAAGAAAGCCTACAGGAAAATCTACAGGAGGACGCAAGGGATCTACAGGAGGTCTACAGGAGGATGCCGAGAGCAGTTTTAAAGGCTTTAAGGGTGTGAGAGTGGGTGGAAAAGGTAGATGAAGGTTGGGATGAGGTGTTAAGGCACCTAGGGTCCACCAACAATCACTAGGAGAGAGAAGGATGATTGGGTTCGCTCAAGGAGGGAGGAAGAAGTTCTATGGAAAAAGGCAAAAAATAAGGAAAATTTGAGGTGAACTTTGAGAAAACTATAGGGCATGGATCAGGGAGAGAATGTGATGGCTAATAGGCTAACCCATTGTGAGGAGATATATGCTACAAAAGAAATGACAGTCAACCAATAAGATCAAAACAAGTAATGAAATGAGTGCAGCAAGAGGGTCTTTGCCTCAATTCATAGTTCCAAAGGGAGGAAGAGTGCTATGGGGTAAAGTGCACGGGATGAAAAATACCCTCAAAAGTCTTCCCAGGACTCCCGACAGACTGTAAGGTTATCTGCAAAAGGTACCTATTACACATATTTTCATCTATATTACATATATTGATAGGATATAGAGAAAGGATCACCTTTGGTTCTTTCTAGATTCACTTGGGGATCTTCGTGCAGTAAGAAGAACTCCTCCTGACCAGCTCCAAGACGATTCCTACACAAAAGAATGAAGCAAAAAAATCACAGCATATACTTTTGACAATTAATGTAAGAATCTGTAACAAACATGTATAAATGTGTAACTTATCTACTCAACACAATAAGCATCAGAATGAACAAATAAATGCACAATATCACCGACACTTTGAGTAGGGAACAAAACCGCAGTCCTATATTTAGAATAGAAGAGTGATTACAACAACCTTGTTGTATCAGCCTTCCTTATCCCTTCTTCCTCTCTCTCTCTCCTTCTTTCAGCTAGCTCCTTCAAGAATATGACAATGTCACAACAGCACCATGTACTATCTTTCTAAATGCTCTGACCCTTTTGCAATGGCCCTCTCGTTGCTTATATAGCAATTAATTTAGGGCTGCCAAACCCCACCTGTAGTTCATTTTTGTAAAAACCATGAACCTGCCTCGTTTACCAGCTTTTTCCCATTTGCCTCTATTCCTGAAATAGAATTTCTCCAAATATCTTGATTTTTGGAGTTTCCCTGCTTTTATTGCACAAATTTAGGGAAATAATATCTAGATATTTAATGGCAGATTCGTTGGCATAACCACTTGAGCATCACTAAAGTTCACTAACGCTCCCCTGGTATAACAACAAGAGTTAGTAGGTTGACTAACACTCCTTTATGCTTGTAAACAAGCTTTATAAAGCAGGTTGTCAGTGTATAGAGAGCGTTAGTGTGGATTTTGGGCTTGCAACTGTGGTCATTCTTTCAGTCATCTTGTCTTTCTCCTCTGAGTTGATTAGGAGGTCAATTTGTCCTATAACAGATGCCCCCTAAAGTATGAGATCAGAGGCAGAGATGATGGCCGAAATACTTTATGAAAATACTGTAGTTTCCTGTCAACATATTTGTAAAGGGAGAGAGAAGTTTCAGGCGATATGGAAAACTTGATACAACAAAAGTACATATATATGAACTGCTAAAATCGTGTCCTGAGTCGGGCATTCCCATGCTCAGTAGCTATGTCAGCATAACTTTCTCCTCAGAGATATAACAATGCTAGCTGCCAATATGGCACGGGCGGATCTAGTGTCATAATAGATTATTCTGAAATGGCTATCTTCAAAGAACAATATCGCAGCTTGGGAGAGGAAACAAGGCTGAATGATGCAAGCCTCTACCCAAGGTCTTGATTCCAGCTTCACCGAACAACATAGATCGGTACATGTGATAAAATGAGTTGACGACAAACATGCATGGAATCATCTTATTACCAGCCAATAATGGAGACTATTAACAGATGCGAGGAAGGCCACCGATAATGGTGATGGTCTCCAAGATGCACAGTGCAAACAAGCGAGTGTGAAAGATTTTTGTCATTGAACACTCGTAGAATTGCTTAACCAGGAGCCAATAATGAAAACTCGTGATCAAGCACAAGGTAACCTGCCACTAATGTTTGCAAGCACCAAGGAACTGAATGCATTTCTGGGTTACCTTCCTAGATAGAGTGTTGAAGTCGATAGGAAGGATCCTGTCGAAAGGTAGGCAATGACGTATCCTACATAAGTCGAAATGAAACCAGAAAAGGATGATTTTGTTTTTTGGAGAATCTTTTGAGCTTTTGGGTTGAAACAACAAAGGGAATGATGAAAGGATATGTAGGGTTAGTTGATCGAGGAAACAAGTAGGGACCCTTGAACAATAGAAGGCATGACAACGGTTTTAACCAGACAACACTAGACTCATGAACACTACAGAGTGTTTAAGATACATAGATGCAATGGCATCAGGGTATATAGGCTAAAAACTCATAGGTTGGTAGGGTTCATATTGAGAGGCTATCAAAATGACGGTTTATTTGAGGGAGTGCCATCTTCAAGGGAACTTTTGCTGCCAAACGACGCTTTAGGATACTGTTGTATTTCCACTTTCCCCATCTGATTTTTAATGAGTCCAGATGGGTAAACTCATCGACCTTTTCATGTTTAGAGAGTCTGAAAAGGATCGCAAAAGGAATGACTCTTTTCCCTATCTGATTAGTTTAATGAGTCCAGACAGGCAAACTCATCGATTTTTTCATCTTTTAAGAGTCTGTGTATTTAAAGAGTCCAGACTAGACAACTTGGTGATCTTTTCATCTTTAGAGAGTTTGAAAAGATCGTAAAGAGAGACTCCATGGTGGTTCCTTTTTCATAGTTGTTAACAGGTGCGACAAAAGGTTAATAGTATACCCGTATCGCTTACTTTTCTGTATTTGATCTATTGGACCCAGATAAAGAGAAACCTTTTTCTATTAGATGTCGACCTCATTTTGTTACGAGTATGAGGTGGCAGACTAAAATCATGTTTTGTCGTGACACTTTAACGAGCTCAGTAACAAAAGCTCGGGTTTTTTCTCCGAACTATGGGTTGTACCCGCCACTTAGACCTCGTCATCAGGCTCTCAATAATGATAGGTCTTCTGCCAGATCCAAGTGGTAGTCTTCCCTAGCTAGCGTGCTTGAAAAGCCGCCTCATTCAAATAAAGAAAGGGTTGGGCAATCGCGGGCTAATGGGGGCATTTTCATTTTTTAATGAGCTTGAAAAAAGTACATGAAAGAATGCTCGGGTCATCTTTAGCATGTTTAACAAGCAGCAAGACACAGCTCAGGATTTTTTTAGCTTAAAGAGCGAGAAAAAAATGTCTGAAAAGGATGCTTTGTTGGTCTTTTTTCAGTTTATGAGCTAGAACAAGAATAAAAAAGAGGTGCTCAGAGCATTATTTGCATATATTTAATGAGTGCAAATGATGAAAAGCTCGAGGAACTTTATATTGATTAAAAAGTGATAAAATATCCCTAAAAGTTCTTTACAGGTTGTGGTATATATGTTTAACGAGCCCTACTACAAAAAATCGGAGATGTTTACATTTTTTAAAGAGAGATAAAATGTCTCCACAAGTGCTCTATCTATCATTGCATAGTTTTAATGAGCGCAAGGACAAAATCTCAGGGATGTTTAAATTTTTTAAAGAGCAATAAAATACCCCTAACAGTGCTCTACCATAGTTAGATAGATTTTAATGAGCTTAACGATGAAAACTCGGGGATGTTTGTATTTTTTAAAGAGCAATAAAATATCCCTAATAGTGTTCTAAAAAGACTTGCATGCAGCTTTTACTGCTTTTCATTCTTGAAGTACTTTCATCAAAAGCAGTAAAAAAGCAGCAATTCCTATTATATGGGTTCATGCATGAGGACTATTTCCTCTTTAATGATTTTCAAAAAATCATGTCTCTCAAAGTTATATAAAGAAATGCTTTGAGCTTTCACATGCATCATTTTCACTATTTTGAAGTTTGTGAGAGCTAGTTGGAGCTAAAGAGGAGCAGATTTTCCATGGACCATTGTAGGAGATCCGGGAAACCATTCGATGTGTCGTCAGTTCTAGGTGAGAGCTAAAACCTTGCTCTATGCTTTATTAAACCTTTTTTATCAGTTTTGTGGGTGGAAATTTGCAGATCTAAGGTGCCCTAGAGCCATGTTTGCACACTAACGCCCTCCCGCAGGCTAGTAGGGAGCGTAAAACGCTCTGTATGAGACATAGGAGGGTTTTAATCCTCCCTTTGTAGCACTGGGAGGGGCGTTAGGGCAATAGGGCACATTTGAAACCCTCATGCATGGATTCCTAAAGTGATTTGCCCCATTTTAACTGATTTTAGGGTTATTTTGTGCAAGTTTTGAGCTGAAATGACTCACCTATGGAGAGAATGGTCCCATGACAATGAGGAATTGCTAATGTGAAATGATCTAGCTTGCATACTTGCATTGTGCCACTGTGGTTTGTTGAAATATGCAAGACTAGAGCTGATGAAAGGACAGGAGGAGCTACTGAGATGGATCATACAATGTTGGGATGAACACGAGCAAGTGTTCAGGATTGGAGATCAAGAGCTGGAAATTGACCAGGATGATATTTACTTTTTGACTAGTTTGTCATGTCATGGGGCACATCCAAACCTTGCCGGTGGTAGGTCAAATCCATGATCTACTTCGGAGTTGGTAGATATCTACTACATCCCTGGGAGTGGACTAGTCAGCAACAGAGTCTCGATAGAGAGGATTCAATCTCGGTCTATGAGGGCAGTTTTATGGTTGATTCTGCGATTCGCGGGGTCGAAAAGTCCCCACATAGCAACAAAGGCCCAACTGTTGCTTGCCATTGACTGTGTCCAGCCCCAGATGTTCAACTGGTGTGAAGCAGTGCTTCGCCAGTTGAAGGCAGAATTGACAGCATGCAAGGCCCGTACCCAACACAGTTTTGGGTATAGTACTATCATAGTCTCATTTTTCCTTGAGAGGTTACCTGTCATGCGCCCATGGGTGAGCTTAGGTCCCTTTGATACGAGGGAGCCGAGGCAGGGTTGCTGGTCATGACTTGATCCTCGCACAGGAGAAGGACCACTCCGGCACCTCTTTGATGAAGACTTCTTCCAGTGACTTCGCAGCCAGATTGTGATTATTGATGACTATGCCTATGAAGGCATGGACTTTACTAGCGACCCAGACTTGATGCTACCACCCGGGACCAACTGGGGTCCTCAAGGTGAGAATAAGTTGTGATAGTATTTAAGTATTTTTTTACTTTTGAATGTATATGTAGTGTTTTTTAACGATGAGATAAGAACTAACATGAAACTTCGATGCTTAACATAGATGTGGCGCCAGTACGACCTGTGGGTGAACCTCGCTATGTGTGACGAGGTGGCCAACTACATGCTGGAGGGGGTGATGTCGACAGTGTCTGTGAGGTTATGAGGAACCTAGAGGGTTTGACTATGGGAGTCCCTCCCCTTCCTATGAGGGAGATTCCTTCTCGTATGCAGCAACACACCATTGGTGTATCTGAGCAGTTTTTGGTTCCTCTTCGGAGGGTAGCTAGAGTTGTTTTAGCTTTTCTGGAGCAATAGGCTCATTTTAGCAGGTGTTTTGGTGTAGCCATATGAGTGTTTATAGCTGGGCTTTGAGCCATTTTGTACTTAACTCATCCAAGTTTTGGAATATTTTTTATGTAAAAAACTGGATTTCGATCTCTATATATATACAAATAATTTTGGTATTTTTGGTGGTGCAAATGTGTTTAAAAAATGTTTTTGTGACAAATTTTTAACTTTAGTAAATATTTTTACTTCTCATGCATGTTGTTATAACAAATGTGACAAATTCCAATCTAATACATAGTTAGCTAACGAATTAGTGACAATATTTAATTCTCGAGGAACATGCTCATATGTGATTGTGTCAAATTGGCGTTCCAATAGGCATACCCTTAGATAGTTACGTAACAAGGTTGGATTGCAGACGCGATAATGGTTGGTCAATTGCATAATGACTAGCTGGGAGTCTAACCTGACCACCAGATTGGAGATGCCCCTTGATGATGCTTTAGTGAGAAGCGAAATGACAGACATGTACTTGGCAATATTGTTGGTGGCAGTACCAAGAAAGACCACCCCGGAGCAAAATAGTTCTGACTCAGGTGTATAGATGACCCAAGAAGCTGACGTAATGTGCCGTGTGTGATGACTGGCACCATCTGTGTATCCTATGTATGCTAGGGGCAACGACAACATCTACATTGCGAATAGAATGCATGAGACAAGTACTCCACTAAATAACAAAACAAATCAATCACATCAAAAAAGGGATGCAAAACTTATGAATACATAAAATTACAAAGCACCTACCTAGCATGACACTAAGCAAAATACTTTTTCAGATAGAACCCGTATGTTGGCTCCTTGAGTGGGTTTTTGTCCCAATCCTATAGTTCACATGCCCCTAAGGGGATGACTATAGTTATGACATAGGGACCTAGTCAAATGGGTCGAAGCGTGCATGCCTCCAAGAGATTATCTTTTGGATGATAGAGAGATGCGAAATCACCCTCTTGGAAAGAAGAAAACCTAACCGCTTGTGCAAATCTGGCTTGTACCTGCTCCTTGTGAGTTGCGAGTGCAAAATCAGCAATTCTACGGGTTTTATCCGGTTGTTTAAGGTATAGTAGGAATTCTTCTTCAGCCGTAGGACTGAGCATGGGTTCAACGGCTATATCGAGGGAAGGAAGTGGCCACCCATTCCATTTTGCCTCATCGTAAAGTTGGATCTCATGCATGACAAACGACAGGTTAAAGTCAATCATTTCCTCCTGAGACCAAACAAATTCTTCATGGAATTCCTCATGTAGGCAGGTGGAGTTTGCAATTTCCTCAGGATTACAATCTGCGTTCAAATCATTTGAGTATCTTCCATGGTGCCTGTCATGACTAAAATATCTATGGGCATTGAACTGGAAGTGTCATCCATATTTTTTTCCAACCCAGAAGTTTGGATGCTTGTATAGGGTGGGAAATGATTTCGTTTGTGTTAGAGGACAGGACTTGAAGAGGCATCATGTCCGAATCAGATTTCGAACCCCAAATTTGTTATTCCTCCCAATGTTTCTCTCAAAAACTCATGATTTCTCTAACGGCTTCATCCGTTGAGGGGAGTTGATCACATGAATCTAAAGGAAGAGTGGTTATGGGAAGGGGGGTGGTACCGTTGGCGATAGCTAACTTGACCGAAGATGTGGATGCTGATTGAATGCCTTGGTAGGCTAATTCAGTTGATGACAATGGCATCTGGTCCCCGAATGTGTCAAGGTTTGAAGGTGCCATTGGGATCCAGGGATCAATCAGTTCATGAGGAATTGATGAAATCATATTGACCGAATTTGGAACATGTGGTGGTCGTAGAGTAAAACGACCCATCAGGGAGGAAGCCTTCAACAGACCAGTACTGATACTGACAAAACTGTTAGTTACACCTCCTACTAGGGGTACAGAGCCGTTTGGTAATGGTGAATAATCAGAGGTGCAGAAAGGTAATTGATCCACTGTTATGACCTTTCCATCCAATAGAAATAGGATGATCCAAAAGATAGTGAATACAACAGCCATCATGGCATATGTCCAACTGCAACCTAGCAACAGATTATAGTCGAGTTTTCGGTCTACGACTTCTACATCTACCATTTTTGTTTTCCCAACCAAAGTGATGGGAAAACTGGTGAAGTATCCTTTTGGGACAAAGGTGTGGCCGTCGAAAGCTTTAAGGGAGTTCAATGGCAGGGAGAGGGTTAGGGAACCCAAGGTGAGCCGACATGACGGAGGTTGAAGCACCTTTGTTTATGATAGTTCAGTGTATACCTTTACCTTTTGAAGTGATATGCACCTAAAATGCAAGCTGGTGGGAAAGGGGAGGTTTACACTTGTCCATGTCGAAAATGGCAAGCATGGAATCCGCAGGGTCAATACTCCTGATAGCCGAAAGGAAAGCTTTCCTTTGGCTGGGGCATGTTTGTAATACTTCAAGAGCCGACATGGCCGATGACACTTGCACCAAATCCTCTACAATGTTGTAGTGTTGGGCGGCACGTGCAGATGTGTTGTGCGTTGTGCGTTGAAGTGCCCCCTTGGGGGTTCGAATTACAAAGTCTTCAACTGGCCTTTCGATTCGCAAATCGTTGGGTGGCGATGGGTTTTGGCCTGCAGATGATTTTGCTGCTGGAGCAACAAGAGATTCATAAGATTTGGCTCTTGTGGTTAGTTCTATCATTTCAAATGTGTAAACGGTAGAACTTCCTTCACCAGTTGAAGGTTGTTGCGAACCGTCACTGCCCCCTGACATGGGTGGCAGTTGGTTGGCAATGAGATGTTGTTGTTGTTGATTAGGAAAAGGATTTTTAAGGACTGCAGGTGTCTTACCAGAATATTTCTTGGTAAGGTAATCCGTGCATTCTTGAAGACGCAGACAATGCCAAGTTACGTGATCTTCAAGACAGAGTTTGCATGAATAGTTGGTGCCTTTATCCTTTTCCACATCAGTAGGTGCAACGTCCTTCTATTTCGGGTTGGGCTGCTTAGATGAATACTCCTTAGAAGGAGCGGTCTTGTTCTGTTTCTTCTTGTTCTTGCTACTGGATTTCTATGTAGACTGCACAGAGTTAATCGCAGTGGTAGGAAGAGCAGTCGTTTTGGTAGAGGGGTCCACTTCTAGCTTGGAAATGGACCCTTTGAGTTGTTTTACAGTTCACATGGAGGTTGCGCCGACGATCCCGTCGGCATGCACTCTAGGGCGCTGAGTGGTGGGAGGATTGGGGTTACTAGGAGCATAGGGGATAATGTTGTAGAGAGTGCTAGACTGTGAATAAATTAAATCTAAGTGTTGGGCACAACGTATGGATTGGTCCTCTGTGACCGCACCACCTAGAGCGACATCTCTAGCGATTTGCGGGAGAAATGACTTATAGAACCAATCTGTTAAGAGAAAATCAGGGATGGGAGCTTTGACTAACCTCCGCCTACATCTCCATTCATGGATATGATTGGAGATGTGGGTGACCATATCCTGACGAAATGAAGTAAGGAGCTCCATCCCTGTCTCATAACGAATAGGTAACTGAAAGTTCTTTAAGAACTCCATCGCTAAAGTATCAAAAGTATTCACTGAGCACATGGTAACTCAATATACCATTTTGCAGCATTGCCAGTGATGGTGCAGGGAAAAAGATGCAACTGGACACTGTCATCCACCATGGAGTTAGAAACACACCATAGATGGTAGGTGGTGATGTGAGTGCCCGGATCCTCCCCTTGTTTTCTATCGAACTTAGGAATATGCGCCGGTATTTTATGCGGGATCGATGGCCATCGTAAGTTATGGTAGATGGGGTCCTTAGTCAACTTGTATAAGTTGGGGATATCCAATGTTGCTAAAAAAGGCAAATTGTTGGGTGCCCCCGACTCGGACCATTGTGATGACAGATGACCTGAGGAGCTCTGTGCTCCTCCCATTGTTTGGTTCCCCATGGTGTACATGGGCTATGTGGTGTAGCAGTTGCTTTGTGGTACGGTGTTGTAAAGTGGATTACCATGAGGATTTTGATACTAGGGTATGAAGTTGCCCCCAGTATAAGCGGTGCCCCCTTGACTCATCTGAGTTTGTGAGTAAGTTTCCCCCATGGATTGGGTGGGGATCACTTGTGGATTCCCAACTGACGCTGAACTAACCATATGGCTTTAATTGACAGAGGGAAAACTCATGTCAATCAGCGACTGTCCATGCATGCCTGAGAATGGTGGGGGGACTGTGAGATTCCATGCCAGCATGTGCATATTGGGAATCGCCCCATATATCTGAATCTAGGGGTTAGAACCATACATTGGCGGCTAACCTTGGTGTTGGTAAACTAGAAACGCGCCCATAGTGCCACATTGAGTGTTATATGGAGCACTATATGTGGTACTAGTCAAAGGTATGCTTTGGCGCACCATAGGAGTGGAACCTGGAATTTGTTGGGTTCTGCTGATAGAGGGTGTTATGTGATTTGTAGTACCTAGGACAAATGGGATTGCGGGGTTCCACATTGCCGGTGTTGTGATGACCTTCGACTGGGGAAGTGGTAGAGGACTCACAGTGTCTCTATAATTCCACAACCCTTGAGGTGTTGACTGAATAGATGGGAGAGTTCCTGCCATTGAAGAGTGAAGTACTGGTATGACAGGATCCGACAAATTTGTCAACGGAGTTTTAAAATGAGGAAGAAATCCTTCAATGAAGAAATCCTCTAGCAAACTAGAATCGTCAGTAGTCCAAAACAATCCCATGTGCAATTTAGGAGACTAATTCCTCAAAGATGAGGAATCCGAGTCAGTGGATCTCGGCGGATCCTCCACAGTGAGTGGAGGAAGTGCTAACAACCATCTGGATTGACGGTGAGGGCCGGATGTAGCCACAATGACTGGTAAATTTTATCAGATAAATTTTAAGGTGATATTCTTTAAGTCTAAAAAACGATAGCACTCAGGTACCTAAAAAGAAAAAATACACTAAAAATGACAATCAACAAACAAAGTGAAATTACCTCGTCTAATAAACACCGATTACTGGAGATGAAACCCAGTATCTTAATGAGTAATAGAGAAGGATGGCCAAATATATGGTTACAATGACTTTTGAGCTTCGCCCGAACCTCATATTGAGGGTCCAAGTACTCTCGTGAAGACGAGCACCCTCCCAAAAACTGAAGACAAAGTAGGTTCGTCTGTTTGAGGTATTGTTATCACCCCAAGAAACTCTCCTAGGTTGTATATCAGAGATGATCGGGAACATTACAAACTCAACAAAAAGTTGGATAAATGGTGGATGAATGAAAGAAATGCTGCATATTCAAGCCAGATAACCACTTCTACTATGCTTAACCCCAGACATGGGTGAACACCCCCAGACTACAAGGCTTTAGACCACCAATTACTCACAGTTTTAAGGGAAATGTGATGATGGAGAACACTGATCACACCAGCAGATGCACAGGACCCTGTGATGGCCAGCTGCAACCAGTTAAAAGGTCTGTAAATTCTATTTCCTAATGCATAAACAGGATGACAGCTCTCTAGCATTAAAACAACAGAAACCTACATACATATTTGATAATGCTAACTAGATTCTAGTAGAGAGGTGGGATGACAGCCCCTCTACTGCTAAGCATCAAATGCAAATGAAAAATGCATACAAGAATAGACTGGAACAAAGAAGAAGAAATGGAAAGTGAGAAAACAACAACAAAAGAAGCTTGTATTAGCTGGACATGAAGATCAGAAGTTGTAGGTGTCACAATAGTTGCAGTCTCCAGAAGTTGACCTTTACAATCAGAATAACATTCATCAACCTCATTACATCTTGCTTTTTGGTATATATAGAGTTTTTTCACAAAAAATCTCTGCAGACCCATGCATGGAGGGGTCATAACTGACCACCAACCACATTTACAACTAGATATGGTCTTTGATACAGTCTTTTGATTTTAATGAACAAAATGACATTTACTGGTACTTTGTTGTCCTTCTTGAATAGGTGAAGTATGGTTTGAATGCATTTTAATAACTACTGCAGCCATTGAGCTGAAAATGATCGTCCTTCTCATCCTTGACCATGTTTTTCTTTAAATATGGTAGCTGAGGAATTCATGTGCAGGTTGTTGGATCATCTCTTCCTTCTTCGCGTGCATGAGTCAAGCCAAAAACACTGAAAAACACATTGAAAATGGACGAAGAGCCAAGAAAGAACCCTGGCCATTGGATAGCCCAATTGGACGACTGAGATCGAACTGCGCGGGCCACTGGAAGACATATGTGGATGGCAGAGTCTGGGCTGTCAGATCATGTGAATGAACGGTGGATATTCGATTTGAGAGGCTATCAAGAGAAAACAGGAATGAAGGGACGAGGGCTGTTGGATCGCGGGCGGAAAATTCAATGGCTGACGAGAGCGGAAGGTGCATGACAATTAACAGGCGGGGAGCCATACCGAAATGGCAGTAAGTGGTTTCCACACACCGCTTTACGAGAAAGGTGGTTTCCGTATGCAACGATGCGATGCAATCAGGGTGAGACACGTGACCGGCGGGAAACCGCTTCCTCACGGGTTATCAGATGTACAGGTTCACAGAGTGGAGGTATCGTACACCATCGGATCTCCACGGGATGATTGGATGACCATGAATTAACGCACATGCTTTGGATGACGTGATAGGTGAGGGCCCGCCGAAAGGCAACATTTTTATTATATGAGTGCGGTTATGTGCATAACATCATATGGCTTTGAATTTAAGCGCATAAAGGCTTTAACCCAATAAAATGACTTACACATGGTTATATAGTATTTATATGAAAAAACGTGTGGGAGTCGGTAAAATAAAGGGTTTAGGTGAGGTTTTGTGTAAAACGAAGGAATGGGGTTTATAAAGGTTATCGGGGGTTTAAAAAGGCAAACAATAATAATGAGGATAGGGAGAATAAAGAGAATGAAAGGGAAGGAGGAAAGGGAGGTGTGGGGGTTATAAGGAGAAAAGGGAAAATGAAAAGGGAAGGATGAAATAAGCTGCTACAAACCCTTTACCACCCAAACCAGCATTGTCTGACCTGATTTTATCCATCAAATGTCAAAGAACATAACAGAGCTAAGACTGGCTCCTTTTGGGGATGAGATCCTCCCTGTGAGGTCTCAAGAACCTGCAAACCACTATCTTTCCAGTTGAAAACACATTAGCCCAAATTCCTAGTGTTCCATTGGGCATGGAGTCTACTGCATCTATACTAAAACTGATAAAAACACAATATTTACAACCTTTAAGGCCAAAGACCTTAAAAAAGATACACTTTCAAAAACCGCCCATTAATTGGGCCATCAAAAATTGTCTCTCCTCCCATACTTTTCAGTATCAAAGTGTTGTTCCCTTGAACCTGTGAAATGATGAAAGGCACTGTCTAGAAAGCATCAAATTTCCCATGATTTCATTTCTTTTCCTTTAGTGCATCCCATTTCAAAACCAAGTCACCAACCTTAAAATTATCTGCTTTTGCCTTCTTGTCAAAGGCTTCCTTGGTCTTTTTCTGATATGCTGCAGCCCTTTCAGCTAGTTTTTCTCTAACCTGATGTACCTCTGCTAAATCAGTGATCCTCTTTGCCATGTCTTCTTCCTCATCCTGCTCTTCTTGAAGGAATTTTGCCACAGGTAGAGTTAGCTAAATTGGAAATACAACCTTAGTACCATATACCAGCTTGAAAGGAGAATTGCTTGTGGATTTCTTAACAGTCACTTTGTCAGCCCACAGTGCATACTTGAGCTTTGAATCCCAAATCTTTTTATTGTCCTCTAACAGTTTTTTAATTATCCTGATTAGACTTTTATTAGAGGATTCTGCCAGACCATTTCCTTGAGGATAGTATGAGGTGGAATGAACAAGTTTAATTCCCATTGAATTACATATTTCCACCAATTCCTTTGCCCTGAATGTTGTTGCATTATCTGTGATCAATTTATGTGGACAACCAAATCTACTGAAGATATTCTATGTCAAAAACTTCATGACCACATTGTGATCAGCCTTCCTTGTAGGGACTGCTTCAATCCACTTAGTGAAATAATCAGTGGCTACTAATCTCCACCTGTGCTGGCCACTAGAATGTGGATTTATTTCTCCAATGAAATCCAAGCCGCACTGCTAAAAAGGTTCTTTTGCAAGTATTGGTTTTAAGGGCAAGGACTTCAACTGCTATTTTCCTTCAAATATTTGGCACCTGTCATAAGATTTAACAAAAGAAAATACATCAGAAAATAAAGTGGGCCAATATTACCCAGCTCTGAGAATTTTATGGGTTGTAGTCTTCCAAAAATGGTGCCCTCCACACATGCTATTATGAAACTGCTGCATAACTTCTTTTGATTGTTCTTTGTCCAGACCCCTTAAAAATATTCCAGATGGATCCCTCCAATGGAGTAGATTTTCCATAATGCAATACTTTGCTGCTCTAAGTTTTAAAGTTCTAGCCTGACTTTGAATAAATCCCAAAGGGATCTCTAGCTTCAGCAAGAAATTAATTATTTCAGCATACCAGTTACATGAAGCTAGATTTTTGGCCAC
Source organism: Pinus tabuliformis (assembly GCA_031772625.1). Classification (NCBI taxonomy): domain Eukaryota; kingdom Viridiplantae; phylum Streptophyta; class Pinopsida; order Pinales; family Pinaceae; genus Pinus; species Pinus tabuliformis. The sequence goes on along the minus strand of CM062819.1, from coordinate 308,338,096 downwards.
TAATTGCTTTCTCTCTATTTCAGTTGATTCCTCTTCTTTATCTATTTGACCATTTTCTGCCATTGTGCATAGGAAATCAATGTCTAACGATCTACAATTTTCTTCAACTAATAATTTGGCAAGACCCTGACCTCTGACCAGCTTGGTGGGCTTCAGCTCTATATTAAATTATATCATTTTTGCAATCCATTTCGCCCTTCTTCCATCAACATCAAGTTGTGTCAAGACATCTTTAATTGCAGCAGAGGGTACATATGAACCTATTTTGGAATGAAGGATATAAAATCTAAAAGCTTTCAAGGATTTGATAAGAGCATATGCCTGTTTTTCAATAATATCATACCTCAATTCAGCATCCCTCAAGTTCTTGCTGAAAAATGCCACCAGATGTTCTGAACCTTCTTCATCTTGCTGCAATAAAATTGTTGCAATGGTGTCTTCAGAGGCAAATGAAAATATGTGGAACTCCTTGCTGTAATCCGGACTTATTAATGTGGGAGCCTCCATAATAGCTTTTTTGATGGAATCAAATGATTTTCTTGTTGTATGATTCCATTTGATTTCTGCCCCTTTCTTCAACATGAAGGTAATATGCTTCACATATTCAGCAAAATTTGGAATAAACCTTCTCCCAAAGTTAATTTTTACCAAAAAAGACTGAATATCCTTCTTTGATCTAGGAACAGATAAAGTCTAAATTGCTTTGACTCTTTCTGGGTCAATTCGGACACCTGCAACAGACACAACATGTCCTAACAGCTTGCCTTCTTCTAAAGAAAATTGAGATTTTTTGGGATTGACTAAAATCCCAAACCTTCTACACTTCAAGAACACTTTTTTCAAATGTTGTAAATGATTTTGATGACTGGTGGAGTATACTATTATGTCATCAAGATAGATAAGGACAAATTTGTCCTTCTCTCCCACAAACGCTATATCCATAGCTCTCTGAAAGGTGGCTCCAGCATTCATCAATCCAAAAGGAATTTTGGCATACATAAAAGTGCCCCAAGGAGTGGTAAATGCAGTCTTTTCTTGATCATCTGGGTGCACAACAATCTGATTAAAGCCTAAAAAACCATCCAAGAAAGACATTACTTTGGCACCTGAGACCTTTTGCAGCAAATGCTCCATCTTGGGTAGAAGATAGTTGTCTTTCTTGGAACATTTGTTTAAATTTCTAAAATCAACACACAGTTTGATTTCTCCACTCTTCTTCCTCACTACCACCAAATTGACTACCCATTTGGAATATCTGAGAGGCACTATAATCTTGGCTGCCAGCAATTTTTTAATTTCTTTTTCAATTAGAGGAAGAAGCATAGGATTTATTGGTCTCAGCTTCTATTTGAAAGGAATAGTATCTTTCTCTAGAGAGATTTTATGTTGAATTATGTTCTTATCATAAGTTTTCAGGTCACTATACTCCCAGGCAAACACATCAGCAAATTGCCTCATTAAATTGCAGTATTCAACACTTTGATCAGCAGACAAATGAGTGGACAAATTCACATACCTAGGCTAACCTGGACTTCCTATATCATACTTACAGACTGCAGATTGGTCTTCTTTTTGGGCAGCCTTGTAAGGCACATCATTCTGGTCAAATAGTCTTTCAAGAGGAATTAGGCCCTTAGGAATATGATTACTAGGAAGCTGGACAATTCTGTCTTTACCAATTTTATTTCTAAGTTGGGACTGGGGGTTTTCTAACAAAATATCATTTTCTTGGTCAATTTTCATTTTAGAGAACTCATCGATGACTTGAAGGAACCTATTTATCTCATCATCATCATCAAAAGCTTTCTAATGGTGGACATTATCATGCAAGGAAGGTCTGTACTTGATTTGGACTTCATAAACTAATTTGGGAGGCATGGGAGGTATAAATAGACTAGCAGAAATAGCAAGGGAATCAACAAGCTGATTTTGGGCTCTAGGAATGTATGAAATATAGAAATAATCAAAGGAATCCCTGATTCTCCATACCTCATCTCTGTATGCCTTCAACCTTGGGTGCTTTGCCTGAAATGTTTTATTTACTTGCTGGATGATCACATCAGCATCTCCAAACACCTTCAGATTCTTGATTCCTCTGTCTTTGGCTAAATTAAGGCCCAACAGTAGTGCTTCATATTCTACTATATTGTTTGTCACTTGAAAAACCAGCTTAAAAGACAGCTGAATACTTTATTTCTTTGGAGAAACTAGCAACACCTCTGCTCCTACAGTTTCCCTAGAACATGCTCCATCAAAGAACACCTCCCAAATCTGACTTCCTTGCTTTTCCTCAGCTTGAACTGTTGGTTTCTTGAGCTGCATTGAGGCCTTCTGAGATTCTTCTATTTGGAGAATACATGCTCCAAAATCAGTGTCCACTGCATAAATAGGATGATTTGTAGGACTCTTCTCATCACTGATGATATATGCCAACTGTGCTTCTCTATATAACCTCCTACTTTCTCCTCCAAACACTGGGACAGTAGCATAATATAGATCATTCTGCAATGTCCCACCTAGTCTCTTAATCCACCCTTTGGACAGCAGCATGCCAAATTTAGGAGGGACATTTGCTACCACAATATCCATCATCATACTCGTCATGGGCAATTGAGTTAAGGTAATGTCCAGATCCTTAATCAATCCAAGACATTTCACCTTCCTTGAATTAAAAGAAAATAAATCATGATAGGGTCTAGTGATATCAAGGACTAACTCTTCCATGATAGCTTTAGGCATTAAATTGTGGTTGGCCCCTGTGTCTAGCAGGCAATTGTGGAGGATTTTGTCATGAATAGTCAATGAGACATAAAAATATGGAGAATTATTATCAGTAGGTTCAATCATAGGACTGAGCATAATGGCAAGCTTGTCATCTTGCAAATTAACAGAGTCAGTGGAGGTTTGTGTGGTTTCTAGCTCAAGGGCTTCAAGGATAAGCTTTCTAAATACTTCATTCTTCGCTAACTATACCAGAGGCACAACTGTTTTCAATTTCTCAACTTTTGACTCAAAGTTGAAAGAAGAAGATGACTTATTAGAACTTTTTACCTATTGAACTAGGGCTTTGAGGATGACTGGATCAGCTGCTGGTCTTCTCTGCCTGCTATTCTGTGACTCTGTTTGGACAGCAACTCTTTGGGCAGGATTCTCTTTGACATTTTTTGCATTTGATCTCAGGTTATACCTCTGCTACTGTTCAACTTGTAGGACAACTTCTCTATCCTATTCTTGACTATCTTGTTCGTGCAACAATGATTGTTCATACTCAACCAATGTCAAAAATGCAGTGCTGCCTTTATCTTCCATGCAGTGAATTTCATCCTCATCTTCTTCAAATTGTTCTTCCTCCATGCCTACATTTTGGAAAGGAGCCTTAAATTTCTATTCTTCTTTTGATTCTTCACCCCTTTTCATAATTTGTAACTTCTCATTTGCTCTTTTGAAAGGAATATGATTTCTTGGAGAAAATGTGTTCTGTTACCTTGTTTTCCCTGAATTCTGTTCAACTTTCAGCTTAGAAATTTCAGCAGCCAATGACTCTATCATCTTAGTCATTTTGTCCAATTTAGGCTTTGAAGATGAAGCAGAAGAAGTAGAAGCCTAAGCTCTCTGCCTCCTTCTGTCAGCTTGATTTTTTAACTTTTTTGTAGCCATAATATTAGACTCTACTTCTAGTGCTGCATCCTACATATCAGCTAGAGTAGCACATCTTCTTTCTCTCAACAATAGGCAGAAATTAGAGTCAAAAGCATTGGCATAAGTGAGTTTGGCAGAGGTGGGGGTAGGCTTTACCTCAGCTGGTATCTTACTATACATTCGATTGAATCTTTTATTAAAATCAGGCAAAGATTCACCATTTTCCCTCTTCAGATTACCAAACTCAGTATGATAATACAAAAATTCTTTTTTATCTCCCCATTGCTTCAAAAACGCATCATCTAATGCTTCAATATCTGTTATCGATCTTTGGAGTAATTCTCTAAACCACTTCCTAGCCTCTCCATCAAGGCTCTGGACAATTACTCTCATCCACACATCATTTTCACTTATATCTAAATTATCAGCATAACTGTAAAAAGCTTCAATATGTTCTTCTGTTGTTACTTCCTCTGTGCCAGTGAATTTAGGCATATATTTTTTATATTATCCAATAGGAATAGGATTCAAAGGGATAGGCAAGACCAAAGGTCCATATCTAGCAACAACAATTCTCTCAATCTTCATGGGTGCTTGTTGTCCTGCCATGATTGAGATATGTGGAAGAATAGTGGCAGATTGAATAGCAGGAAGTAATGTGATGGATGGCAGAGATAAAGGGATGTTTTGGACTGAATTAGAAAATTTCTTTGGACTGAGATTCAAAGGGGAACTAACTACACAAGGGGTTGTATTAATCTCTAAAGGAATTTCCTTAATAACAGTGTTGTGCTCTAAATCCTCAAACTATAAATCTTCAGCAATAACTTTATCTTTCAAAGATGAATAAGATTTCTTAGGCTTACCTAATCCTGATGCCCCTTTTTGTGATGGTTTCTTCGATTTAACAGTATTCTCAAGGTTAGGTACTGGTTCAGCTGATGATTTCTGAGGATTTCTTCGAGTATGTCTCACAAACTGAGATAGAACTTCAATGTGGAGTCACCAAAGGATGGTCTTCCTCCAATGGAGTTGCCAGATAGATGATTACAACCAAAAACTGTGTTCAAACCTTGTCTATCATCAAAGCTTGAAGTTGTGTCATTCTCCCAGGGAAGCTGAGCTTCAATTCTCCTCTCCCCGGCAACGGCGCCAATTAATGTTATCACCCCAAGAAACTCTCCTAGGTTGTATATCAGAGATGCTTGGGAACATTACAAACTCAACAAAAAGTTGGATAAATGGTGGATGAATGAAAGAAATGCTGCATATTCAAGCTAGATAACCACTTCTACTATGCTTAACCCCAGACATGGGTGAACACCCCCAAACTACAAGGCTTTAGACCACTAATTACTCACAGTTTTAAGGGAAATGTGATGATGGAGAACACTGATCACACCAGTAGATGCACAGGACCCTGTGATGGCCAACTGCAACCAGTTAAAAGGTCTATAAATTCTATTTTTTTAATGCATAGACAAGATGACAGCTCTCTGGCATTAAAACAATAGAAACCTGCTTACATATTTGATAATGCTAACTAGATTCTAGCAGAGAGGTGGGATAACAGCCCCTCTACTGCTAAGCATCAAACGCAAATGAAAAATGCATACAAGCATAGCCTGGAACAAAGAAGAAGAAGTGGAAAGTGAGAAAACAACAACAAAAGAAGCTTGTATTAGCTGGAAATGAAGACCAGAAGCTGCAGGTGTCACAATAGTTGCAGTCTCCAGAAGTTGAACTTTACAATCAAAATAACATTCATCAACCTCATTACATCTTGCTTTTTGGTATATATAGAGTTTTTTCACAAAAAATATCTACAGACCCATGCATGGAGGGGTCATAACTAACCACCAACCGCATTTACAACTAGATATGGTCTTTGATACAGTCTGCTAATTTTAATGGACAAAATAACATTTACTGGTACTTTGTTGTCCTTCCTGAACAGATGAAGTATGGTTTGAATGCATTTCAATAACTGTTGTAGTCATTGAGCTGAAAATGATTGTCCTTCTCATCCTTGACCATGTTGTTCTTTAAATGTGGTAGCTGAGGAATTCATGTGCAGATTGTTGGATTATCTCTTCCTTCTTCGCGTGCATGAGTCAAGCCAAAAACATTGAAAAACACATTGAAAATGGATGAAGAGCCAAGAAAGAACGTTGGTCGTTGGATAGCTCAATCGAACGGCCGAGATCGAACTGCGCAGGCCATTAGAAGACATATGGAGATGGAAAATTCTGGGTTGTCAGATCATGTGAATGAATGGTGGAGATTCGATCTGAGAGGCTATCGGGAACAAATAGGAATGGAGGGATGAGGGCCATTGGATCACGGGCGGCAGATCCAACGACTGACGAGAGCGAAAGGTGCATGATAATTAACAGGCGGGGAGCCATACCGGAAAGGCAGTAAGTGGTTTCCCCGCACCGCTTTATGGGAAAGGTGGTTTCCATATGCAACGATGCGATGCAATCAGGGTGAGACACGTGGCCAGCGGGAAACCGCTTTCCTGCGACTTATCGGACGTACAGGTTCGCAGAGCGGGGGTAGTGTACACTGTCGGATCTCCGTGGGATAATCAGATGACCATGAATTAACGCACATGCTTCTGATGACGTGATAGGTGAGGGCCCGCCGAAAGGCAACGTTTTTATTATATGAGCGCAGTTATGTGCATAACATCATATGGCTTTGAATTTAAGCGCATAAAGGCTTTAACCCAATAAAAGGACTTACACATGGTTATATAGTATTTATATGAAAAAATGCACAGGAGTCGGTAAAATAAAGGGTTTAGGCGGGGTTTTGTGTAAAATAGAGGAATGGGGTTTATAAAGGTTATCAGGGATTTAAAAAGGCAAACAACAATAATGAAGATAGGGAGAATAAAGAGAATGAAAGGGAAGGAGGAAACGGAGGTGTGGGGGTTATAAGAAGAAAAGGTAAAATGAAAAGGGAAGGATGAAATAAGCTGCTGCAAACCCTTTGCCACCCAAACCAGCACTTCCTGACCTGATTTTATCCATCAAATGTTAAAGAACATAACAGAGCTAACAGGTACCAGGACAACCTGTCCCAGTCACCTTAGTAAGTACCTAGAAGTATTGGCCACTAGAGATACCTCAAATCATAGACATTATCAGGGGGGACATAGTCGTAGACAAAACGCTGTGTGGGCAGGATACCTGAGTCCCCGACTTAGTTTCGAAATCCCCGAAGGGACCCCGTTACACAAAATGCCAGAGTTATAAAAGAAGGCAGGCTACCTTCGATTACAGTCCGATGTTGTCCCGTATTTAGCTCCATTGTGAGTGGAGCGGTCCCGGTAATATGAGTGTAGAACGTATTTTCACTCTTTAACGACACTAGTTTGATTTTCAACCTTGGGTAGTTGACTCACTCTCTTATCCCAAGGTCTGAATCTATCTAATATTGGTTTGCTCTAAAAAGAGTATCTGATTGATTTTAGTGTAAATTTTAGTGTACTTTCTTATTTGTCTTCGGAGGGGGTGTTGACATATGAATATGATGAGACTCTCGACTCAATAAACTGTGCAGAACAATGCTTTAAAAAAAAAAATCAATTTCTCATGCAAACAAGTCTTATTCTACACATGTATTATTTCACATATTCATGTATTCGTCAATGCATCTAAAGCCATTCAACACTTTGCATAACCGAAAGTTCCTTTTCTCAATATTCCTTAACTATTGAACCAAAACAAAGCAGCCTACAACTATCTTGATAGAAGGAGATGTATAGTTTATTAGCTTTTCTTTCAACAAAAATTTATTTTATGAGAGAAAAACTAAAGCATTTTCTTACAAAATAAATTTTAAGACACCAAATTTGTTATCATGATATTGTTGTAGATCTTAATTTAGCCCTTGGGACAAGTTCCCCCCCTTTTGGTCCACAAAATCTCTTGAAAAAACTGGAAATGGGAGACTAACGCTCTGTCTGTGTGTAAACAGAGATTTAGTTTGGCCATTAATGCACCCTGTGCACAGTCAGAGAGCTTTATAAAGCTTTGTGTAGACTAGCAACTTGCGTTATTGAGGGAAAGAGCTCAAAAAGTGGGCTTTTGGGATCAGTTTCTGAAGAGAAAGCAACTTTGCAAGATGCAACAAGTTAGATGGTGGATCAGAGAAGGATATGAAGAAGTAGGAAGCTCATAGAAGAGAGAAGAGATCTAAGAGGAGTGCGAATAACTGAGAACTAAATGTATAGCCCCCAGTTGAGTCGCTGGTTCTGCTATGGGGTAAAATGCAAGGGATGAAAACTACCCTCGAAAGTCTTCCTGGGACTTCCGACAGACCGTAAGGTTATTTGCAAAAGGTAGTTGTTACACACATGTTCATCTATCTGACATATATTGACAGGATATGGAGAAAGGATCACCTTTGGTTCCTTCTAGATTTGCTTGGGGATCTCCGTGCAGTAAGAAGAACTCCTCCTGACCGGCTCCAAGATGATTCCTGCACAAAAGAACGAAGCAAACCAATCATAGCATATACTTCTGACAATTAATGTAAGAATCCGTAAAAAACATGTATAAATGTGTAACTTATCTACTCAAAACAACAAGCTTCAGAATGAACAAATAAATGCACAATATCACCGACATTTCGAGTAGGGAACACAATCGCAATCCTATATTCAGAATAGAAGAGTGATTACAACAATCATGTTGTATTAGCCTTCCTTATCCCTTCTTCCTCTCTCTCTCTCTCCTTCTTTCAGCTAGCTCCTTCAAGAATATGACAATGTCACAATAGCACCATGTACTATCCTTCTAAATGCTCTTACCCTTTTTCAATGGCCCTCTCGTTGCTTATATAACAATCGATTTAGGGCTGCCCAACTCCACCTGTAGTTCATTTGGGTAAAAAGCATGAACCTGCCTCATTTACCAGATTTTTCCCATTTTCCTCTGTTCCTGAAATAGAATTTCTCCAAATATCTTGATTTTTGGAGTTTCCTTGCTTTTCTTGCACAAATTTAGGGAAATAATATCTAGATATTTAATGGAAAATTCGTTGGCATAACCACTTGAGCATCACTAAAGTTCACCAATGCTCCCCTGGTCTAAAAAAAAGAGTTAGCAAGTTGACTAATGCTCCTTTATGCTTGTAAACAAGATTTATAAAGCAGGTTTTCATTGTACAGAGAGCGTTAGTGTGAATTCTGGACCTGCAACTGTGGTCATTCTTTCAGTCATCTTGTCTTTCTCCTTTGAGTTAATTAGGAGTTCAATTTGTCCTATAACAAAGAGAGGCCAAGGCACTACTGCTAGTGTTTTGAATCTTCTTTCTATCACTACTTAACCTGCTATAGAAAACACAAATGAAAGCAAACTATTAAACCATCAAAAACAACATATTCTTAACCAAGAAAGAAATTCATCTACCAACAACTAATCCATAAACTGAAACAAAGCATATAAATACAAAAAAAGAGGAGCTTGGCTACTTGGATTGGGCCCTAACCAAAGAGCTTCAGCCCTCTGAGGTAACTCAAGGCTAGCTCAAAAATTATTCCATTTTATTATCAAAACAACAACAAGATTACATGAAAATGTCACAAAAATAAGCTCGAAGTTGAGCAGAGTTTACATAAGCAAAAGTACAACAAAAATCTGATAAAAATTTGATCCTGGTGAGGCCCTAGGCCTCTCTACTTATACAACTGAAGCTCTCAATAGCTTCCTTAAAATTAGGGAGGCTTGGCTCCCAAAACTAGAGATAAACATCAGTTATCCTCCACTTGCTCAGCTGCCTCCTAGTGCATTGATTTGGCTATTTATACTCTGAGCTGCATGAAGGGGAATTTGAAGTGGGGAGTAATAAATGAGGGGGATTCCATCCTATAAATCCTGTCCTTTGTCCACTTCATGTTATTGCTACAAATTTTCCATTGAATCTTTGACTTTGTCTTCAAAATTCAAAAAAAAATATGCATTAAACACATATTAGACCACATGGCATCATAACTAACTCAACTCACTCCATAAGCATAAATATAATAAATAAAAATGCAATAAGCTAAGAGAATGGTTGATTTATCTATGTTAGGAGGAAAAATGAGCCAATATCATTACCCATTTATGGGGCTCATCATCACCCCCCTATTGAAGGTGTTGTTCATCCTCTAAGCAACTTAGTCCATCTCCTCATCTTTTATGGTGTTGGTGACCTCTCTAGCATCCCAAGCTTCTGATGTTGTTTCCTCTTCCTTGTCATAGAAGCCTGCTTTTCTGTCTATCTCTTCCCACTGCCTCTACTCTTCTTCTTCTATTCTTCCTTTTATCATGCCTAATAGCAGTGGTGTACTTAGTTTGAGGCCAATCCAATTGACCTGCAGCCTCTGCATTGAGTGCTTGTGCATTGGCACTCTCCTTAGTGCCTCCTTCATCCTCATTGGAGAATGATATTCCCTGATATTCAGACTATGTGGTAAGGTGTTCCATCTCCTCATACATGCATGCACACAATCATCCCCAAGTAACCTTTCCATGTCCTCAAAATGTGCAATGGCCTGTGCTTGATCACTTATATATCCAGGGGAAATTTGAGGATTATTGGCAAGCAACTGGTGTGTGCTAATGAGAGCCATGGGATCTAATGGCTTAGCTCTAATCATTAATGGTTCATTCTGTTGTCTTATCATCAACATTTTTACTTCTGTTTCCCTTAACTCTTCATGGTTCATCCATGAAGCCATGGCCATTAGTTGTAGGTCCCCTAGCCTAGCATTGGGGTCCCACACATTCATGTCTGTGAGGGCCATATTATGCAAGTAGAATTCTGCCATCTTTGCCTTATCTTTTGTTGTGCTTTGGTCACACAGGTCCATAAACTGTCTATAATCTTGAAAAGGCATTGTGCCTCTTTGTGCCAAAGTCTTGATCTGAAATTGTAACCATTGGTCCTTGAGGTATAAGCCATAGGATTTTTCTAGTGTTCTACACTGTAGTGCCTCCATGGGTAAGCTAGCCTGCATGCTAGCTAGGGGTTTTAGAGGGAGATTCTTCCCCTTTGACAATGGGTGAATCTTCAATTGTAATTGGCACTGTTGAAGATGGCTGGGGTTTTCCTGTTTTGATCCTTGTGCTTTTCCTGGCCTTGAAATATAGGGATTACTACCTTTTTCTCTTTAATTAGTGCGCTCAGGGTAGTGAGGGAAGCTACTGCCTCCCTTTCCAGGGTTTTAGGGGACCCTTCTCTTTATTTTGCCTCTGCTGCCTCTTTTTCTCCTCCTTCTGTCTCTTTTTCTTTCTTTGTTTTCTCTGTTTCTTCCTGTTCTATTTTTTCACCCTTCTCCTCTTCTGTTCCTGTTGAGTCATCAGTTGCTTCACCTTCTCCCCCTTTCTTCTCTTCTTCCTCACTGTCAGAAGGACTGATATCATAGGTGAGGGCCTTTATGTCATCTTCTGTTGTCATGTTTTGAAAGACTTCCCTTGCTATAGGGAGTGTGAATGTATGGAGGGCTTCTTCCACTAAGATTTTTATTAACCCATGGTGAGCCAACTGATCTAAATTCCCTTCCTTAACCTTAATGCCAATGATCTGGATCTTGGGGGGAGGTCCCCAAGATCTAAAAAAAATTGAAATAGATCTTGGAGGGAGAGACCCCCAAGATCTAAAAACTTGAATTGCCAGAAGAAAAATAGGAGAATGCCCAATAAACAAACCACAAAGAATATTTTTATTAAAACAAAGAATAATTGTAAGAGCTACATTGTGGCAGACAAACTGTCCTTTTACAAAATATGACTTGTTACTTATAGTATTTTTCAGTTACAATACCACAGGGACTTTCATGGACCTGCTGGCGAATATGTTGGATGCGCTCAATGAAGCTGGTGGCCTTATCTATTTCGGACTGGACATGAGCTGAATTTATATGAGTAGCTGCAAGTGGCATGGCCACATCAATGGGGCATAGCGGCTGGAATCCCAAACCCACCTGAAAAGAGTTGTGGCCAGTCGAGCTGTGAAGAGCTCGGTTGTAGCTGTGCTGAACATAGGGGAGGCTCTCGTCCCATGTGCGTGGATGATTTGAGTTATACATGCGTAGAATGTGCACAATCATCCTATTGATGACCTCTGTCTGGCCATCAATTTGAGGATGGAAGGCTGTGGATTTAGTGAGTTTGGTGTCCAGCATTGACCAGAGACTGGACCAAAATGTACTGAGGAACCAACTATCTCGATCTGAGATGATAGACTGTGGGATCCCAAAGTGCACCCACACTCGTTCAAAGAAGATTTTAGCAGTGGCTTCTGCTGTGATATCCTTCTTGCAGGCCGCCATAATGGCCATCTTCTAGAACCTATCGACGACCACAAAAACACAGTCATTTCCATGCTTAGTGGAAGGAAGGCCTGACATGTAATCCATGGAGATGGATTCCCAAGGTCGACTAGGGGTAGGCAGTGGGGCATAGAGGCCTTGCTTCTTGATGGTCAGTTTTGCAATGGCACAGGAAGTACATGATTTGATGTACTTCCCAACATCCTGTCGAAGATTCGGCCAATAAAAATAATTTTGCAATACTGCCACTATTTTCTCGACCCCGAAATGCCCAGCAGCCCAACTGTAGTGTGCTTCCCAAATCATCTTGGCACGCTCGCTTGAAGGAACACAAAGGTGACCCAGGTGGCATAACAGGGCATCTTGGAGGTGAAAATCTGGAACATGCCGACCCTCCAAGAGTGTCTGGTATGTGTGGCCGAATTCTGGGTCGCTTTTGTAGAGAAGTGGCCAATCAGAAGTCTCGTGCCCACAAGAGTTGAGCACGGTGGTTAACGCCATGAACGGTGGTCGACTGAGGCAATCTGCAACATTATTGGTGCTGCCCTTCTTATACTTGATATTCAAGTGGAACTGTTGCAGGTATGTAGACCACTTCTGATGGCGATCATTTTGCAATTTCCCTTGGGTCAGTATGAACTGCAGAAGTCGATGGTTTGTGTGGATGACCGTTTCCTTCCCCAAAATGTAATGCTTCCATTGTCGGCAGGCCTGCACAATGGAATACATCTCTTTATCATAAGTGGGGTACTTCCGGACTGTGTTTGACATTGTTTCACTGTGATATGCCACTGGATGTCCATGTTGAGTAAGGACTGCCCCAATAGCATAGTTAGAGGCATCTGTCTCGACCTCAAATGATTGTTGTAAATCTGGTAACGCGAGCACTGGTGCCATGCAAAGTCGATCCTTCAACTCTATGAATGCCTTCTGTTGAGATTCAGACCAAAAGAATTTTGCTTTCGCCCCTCCCTTGGTGACTTGACTCAAGGGCCAAGTAATATGAGAAAACCCCAACACGAACCTGCGGTAGAAGTTGGCAAGACCTAGAAAGCTGCGGAGCTCTGTTAGAGTGGTTGGAGATGGCCAATCCCGAATGACTTGGATCTTGGCTGGATCCACATGCACCCCCTGTTCATCAATGATGTATCCCAGATACTGAACCTGGGTCATGCCAAAATTTCATTTCTCCAAATTGGCACATAGCTTATGTTGTCGCAGTGTTTGGAGAACCTGTCGGATGTGGTGGAGGTGCTCTTCCCAACTCTGGCTGAATATCAGAATGTCATCCAAGTATACTACTACAAATGAGTTGGTGAATGGCCGCAAGATGTCGTCCATTAGCCTCATGAAGGTTGCAGGAGCATTCGTCAATCCGAAAGGCATAACCAACCATTCGAAAAGGCCCTCCTTGGATTTGAAGGCAATCTTCCACACATCAGAGGGTTCGATTGTACCTGGTGATATCCTAACTTCAGATCGATCTTGCTGAAATATTTCGCCCCCTTTAGTTGGTCCAGGAGGTCATCAATCCACGGGATTGGGTACCTATTACGGAAAGTGATCTTGTTCAGCGCCCGATAGTCAATACAAAGCTTCCATGTCCCATCGTTCTTCTATACCAACACGATTGGGCTCCCACAAGGCGATGAGCTCGGACGGATGTGACCTTTCTGCAGGAGCTCCTGAATCTGCCTCTTGATTTCATCGTTCTCCAGAATGGAGCACTGATAAATTGGTCCATTGGGTAGCGGCACGCCTGGGGTCAGATCGATGGAGTGCTTGACCTGACAGTGCAGAGGAACCCCTGCGGGGGAGGTGAAGATGTCCTCGTACTCCTCCACGACCTTGTCCATCTGTAGTTGTCGTGCAGAGGGGCCCTGTCTGGAGGCCGCGGCCACCATCTTCTTCTTTCCTTGATGGCGTATCATTAGGAAAAAAAATTTCCTGGTTTTGGAAATGAGCTTACTGCATTGTTTTGCAGTAATCAAAGAGATGGCGGTAGGTGGTGCTACCTCTGGTATCCTGTACAACTTATTTCCCAATGTAATAATAACAGCACGGGGCCTTGATTCATACACAACATGTCTCTTCCACAAGTATGGTTGTCCTAATAATACATCACAAACTTCAAGGGGAGCAATGTCACACAATACCTCATCCGTGAAGGGCTTGATGTTGTATGGAAGGCGACACTGCCGGCTCACGCGAAGATCTCGTCCTTGGTGAAGCCACCCAATGGTGTACGGTTGTGGATGTGCTATGGTCGGTAAGCCCAACTGCTTCACAACCTCTGCCCAACAGGGACTTGTTACTTATAGTATTTTTTAAGTCGGTAAGTCTATGAGGGACTGCAAGAGGAAATAGGGGATGCTGAGTTTCTGGGGTGTTGGAGTGTCCATGCCATATCTTGCTCATGAAGGATTCTAAAATGGTAGCCATAGACTATGTTGTACCTCCCCTCAAAGGAAATGTATTTTATGATCTGGTAACTAACTTCATCCCAAAGGTATGGTATGATAGCCCTGCTAATGCCATTTTTATCCTCTACAGGATGTTCATTGTTTTGGAAGAAGTTTTTCTTGGCAACCTGTCCAATTGATTTTTCATCTTTGCTCCAAGGTAATCCAAGAGGAAGGGTAGTAACCCTACTGATAAATTTATGGGTTATCTCCATGGAAAGACCTCTAAAAGTGACAGTGGCATGTGTTCTTGAGTGAGGGACTAAAGATAGGGCAAATTCCTGGGCAATTTCCTCATCAAACCCTCAGAATTTCTCAAAAAAGTTCATCCAATTTGCCCTTGTGAATATGACCACTACTTGGGGATGTTCATGGAGCCTGGTGGAATTAGTGGGTTCCTTCCTCATGAATCCTCCTGTCATTGTGTTTATACCCCTTTTGAACACCAAATGTAGAGATGGAGACAATAATTTTGAAGAAAATAGGAAAACAGAGGAAAACTGCATTTTTTTTTTATTTTTTTTTTTAACAAGCAAATTTTTTTTATGTAATTTCTCTTCTGATATGGACTCAATTCCTCCTTAAAATGATATCATTCCTTGCACATAGTGATAAGAAAGGTGGGTATTCATGGAACCTACCTCCTCAAGCCAGAAATCGTGCTAAAAACCCATGCTTTCTTCTTAAAAATAGCTCACTGCCCCTCTTGTAGAACTGCCTGTAGGTACTCTTGTAGAACCTGTAAGTGCTCCTGTAGACAACGCCGAGAGTAGGAGGATGGATGAGATCAATGGATAATGATGGTTTCAAGGCTTTGGGGGCACAAAGAGTTTGTTGCAGCTAAGTTTACAAGGAGAGAATGAAGTAAAGGGTGGTGAGAGTGCTCGAGGAGGAGTACTTATTACTTCTTTTGGATATTTTTGGTGATGGGGGTGAGCTGGAAAAAATGTATGTTGGTCATATTTGGACCGTTTTTCCCCACTTACCTTATCATCATGGTTCCTTCATGCAATCACCTCTCATTATTGCATTAGAGTTTACATACCCCCCACTACCTGTCCTTGGTATCTTTCTCTGAGTTGACTATGCGCATGTGTAGGTGACATCTTCGGATGAGTGCAGTCAACTAAATGAGGGTGGCCAAGTTAACTAGCCACTTTTTCCTTGTTCAACCTCAACCATCTCATTTCTCATGCATATCTTTCAATTACACAAATGAAAACAGAGGAGCGGGTTAGTCACTTACCTGTGAGTCTAATGTATGTGCTGTGAGGTATTTTGGCTCCTTCTACTGCTGCATGCCTATATTTCCTTTGCTGCATGCTATTTTCTTTTTTATGTGTGGCTATTTTTCTTGTGTAGGTGTCCTTTGTCTAGATTTAAGCTTTAGATGTCTCCTTCAATCTTCATGGTTGCACTTTTTTTTTGTTGTGGCTTGATTTCAATGGGATCAACTGCTACAGGAATTCCTACATGAGCTCTTGTAGCTGCTTCTCCCCTTGAAATTTCAGCTTATTTCTATGTTGGGAGCTATGAGGATGATGTCAGAGATGGAGATGGAGATGGAGAGGTAATAGGTAAGCTGCAGGTGAGTTTTAAGGTGTTTCTTCCTCTCTTATTTTTCTTTTTTTTTTTTTACTAAAAATTGTTTTTCTGTGACAGGAAGAAAAATGATGATGATGATGTGATGCAAGTGTGGAATGTATGGAAAGGAGGGTTTATAGCTGTAGGAGGGTGTACATGTCCTTTATAAATCTTCCTTGCCCCTCAAACTACTTTTTAGAACCATTTCTGGCTCTCTGTAGTTCCTACAGGAGCCTCCTGTAGAAAACAGAGAGCCTCCTGTAGAACACACAGTTTCTGAAAAAGGAGCACAGTGGGGTGGAAGAAAGGTCAGAAATGATGGAGAAGAGTGTGGAGGAGATGAAATAGGTGCTGGTGTGAGTGTTAGGGCTCTGTGGCATCTTCTCTTGCTCCCTGTGGTCCTCCTGCAAACCTGCAATGCACATTAAAATTCAATTTTCTTTTCCTTTTCTTTTGTTTTGTTTTGTTTTTCTTTTTTTTTTCTTTTTTTGAAAACAACCAAGGTGCCTCAGGGAGGTTTTCACCCTAGCTGCCTACCCTGGTGTCACATGGAATCAGTCAAGAGTGCAGACACAACCGACCTTCCTAGAAGTCTAAGACATTCTAATGACAAACAAAACAAACTGGAGCTATCCTTCTCTAAACATGCATTATGATATGAGAAATCAAGTGTTTCGTTCTTACCTTTGTCCAAACGCTGTTGTAGAAGTCCAAGCTTTGTTGATCTGGATGAGCTCCTCCTTTTCTCCAAAACCTGCAATCACCAACAGTCAAACAATTAAATAGCACCTGATTATAACATAAAACAAAGCATATTCAACATATAGACCAAGGAGTACATGAAATAACCCATAAACAACAAGTTATTGAGAAGAATGGACCAATTTGCATTAAAGGTAATCAAAAGGAACCATTACAACCTGAGCCTTGGTGTTGTGCAAGCCCCTTCCAGGGTCCACAAGAGTCTTCCTCTACTTTGACAAAGCTCACCCACTTCCAAATAGAACAAGCAAAGATGGAAATCTCTCCTCACAAGCTTCTAAATGGGAGTCCTAATTCCTGCAGCATTTACCCTTAGAAATGTATAGCTTTCAACATCCCTCCTTCTGGCCCAATGCTTGTATTTATAGTGCTCAAGAGGAAGTTAATCAGGTCCACCATCAATGGGATAGTCCCCTCTTTGGATGGGATCACTCCCTTATTGATGGGATAAGTTCCTCTTTGGTAGGGGTGCATGAACCATCTGGAGGCGCTCAATACACGTCGAACAACCTTCTAGAATGCTCTAGAAATGACCACAAGTAAGTTTTTGAAGATAAAACTTGCGCATTTTAACCCTTTTAGAGGGACGCACCTGCCCCTTTAGATACAGAGCGCCCTTGGACGCAGAGCTCATGAACAATAGGTGCGTACCCGCAGGCAAGGTTTGAGAGAACCTGCGTACCCAGAGATAAACACATTTATAAAGACTTTTCTCTCTTTCTTGGAGTTTGACATGGATAGCAGAGGCATAAGACTTGCTTAAGAGGGTAGTATGACTGTTGATAGAGCCATACCAACTGTAAATAGCCATGGTGACATTTTTTAGTGTAACAGATTGCCCCCTAAAGTGCGAAGCCTGGAATAGATTAGGGTTTTGTATTATCTAGGAAGGGTGAAGCGCTTTATCATTTCAAGGATTATCCCGTGGAGAGCCTGGTCAGAACCTGCAATTTTCAACACAAAATACATGTATAAGATTATATCATCACTGAGGTAGGCATTCCCATACTCAGATTAAAACTTTAACTAACAGACTAACTACTCTGATACAGGAATGATTTTGCAGTACATCATAATCATAGACTTTTGTAGACACAGTATGGGCGCAGCCATCTGTTTATGATTAGTCTACTTAGATAATGAATACAAAACTCCTCGCAGCCTGGATGGTAAAGATTTGATCCAGGGTCTTCATTCCTACTTCTCGAATTGGTACGATTCTAGCCATGCGAATAAATGAGTCGATGTCGAACATGGTAGAAACCACTTGATTACCAGTCGATGATGTGAACTGTTAACAAGCGTGAGAGAGACCACCAGTAATGTCAATGGTTCTCAAAGTACCCAGTACAATCCATGAGATGTGAATGAATGAGTTGATGTCGAACATTTCACGGAATCCTTCGATCGAAAGTCAATGATGTAAACTGACGTCAAAGGCGAGAAATCTGCCATTGATGCATGCAGACTTCAAGGCACTGACGATTTCTAAGTCATCTCTCTAGATAATGTGCTGATGTCGATAGAAAGTGACCCGTTGCAGGCAAGCCCACAACACGAAATCATAAGTTGAAGAAATGTTGCTGTAAGGACTGACTCAGGGATGGTCAAATGGATGACAAGTATTTTGCAGATGAAAGTTTTGTTTGCAGACCTCTTGAACACATAACGACACGACAGATGGTTTGGTGCTAAATAACTCAAAGTTAATCCCCGGAACCCGGCTGAAGACTTTCAAAGTGGTTTGATCAACTGTGAGGTAAAGAATTTCCCAACCCAGGTGAATGAAAAGTGTCGTGTTCAAGAGTGGTAGTAAAGCTTCTTCTGAGACAAAAGGTAACAAATAGGCTCATTCTTCTCTCTTTTCCCCCACCATTTCTGGCAAGTACCTCTTTATTTTTAACAAGCTTGAGGAGGATAACATATGCTTGATTATAAGCTCATCCTTCGGATGAGTCCAACCTAGTTTTGATTCGAACCCTAGGAAGGAGTGGTTCGTTCTTGTTTGTAATTGAACAGGTCCTTTACTGTGAAATGTTTAACGAGCCCAGTATAGGAGAAACTCGGCGTTTTTCAATTTTAGAGAGTCTGAAAAAATTAAGAAGACTCCAAGTTGAACTTTTTCGTAGATTTGTGTCCCTCAAGCCCGAAAAAGTATAAAATAATACCTGGGGGAACCGCTTGATCTTGCGACCAAGGAGTACTTTCATAATTAGTGCCACTGACCTGAAAATTAAAAAGCGATCAAGGACACATCGTTTTATTTCCATATCGAGTTTGAAATGACAAAAACCCGGCAATCTTTTCCTGATTTTACGGTCAGAAAAGAGCTATAAGGGGGCCGTCTTTTAATTCTGTTTTAACGAGTGTAAAAGAAATGCTTGGCAATCTTTTCATGTTTTAGGAGTCTGAAAAGGGCTTAAAAGATGACTCTGATATTTTGTTCGTGAAAAAATGACAATTTTCCTTCTAAGTCCCTTTGTCCTGCACAAAAGCGACACATTACTCATACCTGTTTAAGATAGGCAAAAATACATCGAAAAACATCTTTCCATGGTGAAAAATGAACAAATTCATCCAAAAAACCTATAAAAAGACTTTTTACCATGTCATTTTTACCGTTTGACTGTTGAGGTTGAAAAAGGAGCTTTTGACAAGAAACTTCCCGTGGTCGCTACGGAAAATCCGACCGTTAGAATCGACCGCCGTCTCTTCCAGGTATTTCACAACATCTTCCTTGTCAATTTCATCCGTTTAGAAATTTATTTTAGGTTTCATTTTTTATTTTTGGGGGGTTTTGGGTTTTGAAAACCGCTCCGCGGGGGACGCAGGTTCCCTAAAGGCTGGCTTGCGTCCCTCGACTTTTTCCTACACAGGGAAAAGGTCGGGGGACGTAGGCTACCTTCAGGCCACCTGCGTCCCGGCGCACTGTGTGCCAAACGCAGGGTGCGTCCTCCGCAAAACGCGGATTTTGAAACCCCAAGCTCCTAAATTAACCATTGAATTTACCCAAAATTGATTTTAATGCCTGTTTGTTCATGTGTAGGGCACTTATCATGCTGGATTGGAGAGAAAGAGAGCATGAGGAGGTTGATGAAGCTGCAATCAATCATCAACCTTCCCTTGATGCCCTAAGAGGATGTGGATTATACAAATACTAGGCCATACCTGGCATGAGGGCTCAGGTAAGATTCTTGGAGTGGCTGGTCGAGAGATGGAACGTTCAAGAGCAATGCTTTTATATCGGGGGCAACAACTCGAGATAGAGCCCTCTGATATCTACTTTCTCACTGGCTTGCCGAATAGAGGCGAGCAACTCAATCTAACCGGGACTAGGCCGGGTGGCCAATCCCTTGATAGTCTCCGAGCAGATTGGTGCCTACCTGATCGACACCATGCGAAAGGCATAGAGATCAAATACATCTCTCGGCGTGAACTCATGGTCTTAGCTTTCACTGTGACCAGGATTTGTGGCTCAGCCACTTTACATATTGCCACTGGGTCCCAAATGCGGATGGCAATTGACTGTCTCCAAGGCACCATCTTCAACTGGTGTGATGCGGTGTCGGCTAACTTAAAAGCTCAACTGACCAGGGCAAAGACCGGGAAACTAAAGACCTTTGGATATGGGCCTATAGTCGTGAGCTTTGCCCTAGAGAGAATTCCGATGCTGATCCCTCAGCATCTCACTGTTGATATTTTGGGTCCTCAAGAGCCAAAGCTGGTACGATGGGTTGCGGTGATGGCCCGGCATCCGGACGAGGGTGCAGCAGTTGTTCGATTCACTGACAGTTATTTTCACTGGTTAGAGGACCAGGTGTTTACGATTCAGGACTTTCCGTATGCCGGAGTAGATTTTCGAGGTGATCCGGACATGGTTCTTCCACAGGGAGAACAATGGGATGACAGAGGTACTTTATTTTTCACGAGTTTTCAAATTATGTATCTCTTTTTTTTTGTTTTTTATATATATCGTCTCAAAACTGACAGTAAAATTTTCAAAATGCAGATGTTGGTCCACAGCGTCCAGCCAACCTCCGGCCTTTTGAGAGGAGACATCCAGCTGCACCGGTACCGGCCCCACAGGACACGGCGGCTGCAGAGGTACTAGCTGAGTTGGAGCATGATCTACAGTGTCTGACGGCAGATATACCTGAGACTACTATGGATGATATTCCTATCAAACTTCAGCGCTATGTAGTCGCGGTCCCTGGACCGTTTAGGAGATTTTTGCGCAAGGTAGCCCGTGCAGTGGTGTCGTACAGGGAGCACCACCAGTGATTGGCTAGTCACTTTGTAGACACATGTGACATTTTTGACTTTTTGTATTCTATCATTTTTGCCGATCATAAGGTGTTTTTCAACCTATGATCGAAGACGATGTATATTTTTTGACACACTCCTATCTATATATATATCACTATTACCGGCTCATCTTGTTTAACATGTATGATGAAATGTTTTTAAATTTACTTGCATGATTATCGTAAATGTCTGTCCAACACTCGAGAAGCAATTGCATCTGCTAATGTATTTAAGGACCTTGGAATATGCTGATATTCAATGTAATCAAATTCACGTTCCAAGAGACGCACTCTCAAAAACAACCTTAATAACACAGGATTTCTAATGGCATAAACTCTATTAAGTTGTAATACAACAAGTTCAGAATCTAACCTCACTATCAAACGTCGAATTCCAAATGAAATAGATTCGGATAATAATTCAACCACTGCACTGTATTCTGCAATGTTGTTCGTTGTTTGACCGAGGCTTACCCCATGCATAGAAACTAACTCGTCAGAGGGTGAATAGATAACCCAAGCTGCGGAAGAGATATTCCGTGTACTACGACAAGCACCATCAGCAAATCCAATGTATGTTTGGAGAGGCGTCGACATCTGTAATATCAATAGTAAAACCAAGATAAGCCAGAATAATGACGAAAAACACACTCACTAAGCTAAGCACACTAACTAACTAACAATCATACTAGCTAGAAAGAAAACCTAACCTAACTAAAAATTCTCCATACCCACCATTTAAGCATAATACCTCTTTAGGTAAAGTCCATTTCTGGGTTTACCCAAAGAGTCCCCATCAAAATCTACCAGCTCATAAGCCCCTTTTGCTAGCTTTCGCTTTACAATATAGGGTCCATGCCACATGGGAACGAATTTTCCAGCACCTAGCTTATCGTTAGCTTGATCATATAAAAGCACTAGGTCTCCCTCCGAAAAACTTCGAGGGGTCACATTTCTATCATACTGAGCTTTCATTCGCTTCGCGTGAGTCTCGATTGCCAATGCAGCGTCACGTCGAGTCTCATCTAATTTAGCTAAGTACAATAAACGTTTCTCCTCTTCGGAAGTAGCTGGGAGTAATTCGACAGCCAAAGCTTTCATTCGCTTCGCGTGAGTCTCGATTGCCAATGCAGCGTCACGTCGAGTCTCATCTAATTTAGCTAAGTACAATAAACGTTTCTCCTCTTCGGAAGTAGCTGGGAGTAATTCGACAGCCATTTGAAGTGATGGGATTTCACATTCAATGGGTAACACCGCTTCCAAGCCATAAACTAGCTGGAAAGGAGTGAACCCTGTTGAGGTTTTCACTGAGGTTCGATATGCCCATAGCGCCGAAAATAACATGTTGTGCCAATTCGACCGATGAATACCAATGGTTCGGATCATGATAACCAGAACTTTTTTGATAGACTCAACCAAGCCGTTGGCTTGCGGATAATAAGGAGTAGAGCTGTCATGGCGCAAACCAAGCTGGCTTGTAAGTTCAGTCATCATGGTGTTTCGAAAATGGCTCCCATGGTCAGTAATGATTGCTTGTGGGACACCAAACCTAGTTATAATATGATTGAATATTAAAACTGCAGTTGTTTTGCCGCTTGCGTCGAATGTAGGCTTCGCCTCGGCCCATTTAGTGAAATAATCAACCGCGAGGATGATATACGCATGCCCCCCGGCCGAGTGAGGGTTACAAGTAATAAAGTCGATACCCCATTTGGCGAATGGACCAACGGCAATTATAGGGTGGAGAGGAGCAGGTGGTGCGCGCATCTTTCGATCAAACACTTGGCAGTTGTGGCACTTCCGGACTGCAATGATACAATCTTTAAACATAGATGGCCAGAAGTAACCAGCGCGCAACACCTTCTGAGCTGTGGCATACCCAGACATATGACCCCCACATGCTCCAGAGTGACAATCATTTAAAACTCTCTCAGCCTCTTCGTGAGTTAGACAACGTCGAAAAACTAAGTCTGCCCCCCGGCGATAAAGTGTATCTCCAATAATTTTGTATGGCTGGGATTGAAACCGAATTTTTTGACGTTCCGCCTTTGAAGCTTCAGGCCGAAAGGTTTGGGTTTGGAGATAGATGATTATATCCCCATACCACGGATCTAAAGTACTGATAAGAAACAAAGATTCGTCCGCAATAGACTCCTCTGCCACAGTCTCTGTGTCAGTACGCGGGAAATCACACATCAATTCCGCAAAAACTAACGATTTCTTAGACTTGGACTTCTCGAACTCCAAGTCGAACTCTTGCAAGATAATGATCCATTTAGAGTACTTGCACCCTAGCAGTTGTTTTGTCAAAATGTAAATCATAGGGTTGCAATCCGAAATAACTGTAGTTTTACGGAGAAGAATGTAGTGACGAAAACGCTGAACAGCTTGAACAGCTGCCAGGGCCAATTTCTCCACATGCGAATATTTTAGCTCAGTGGGATTTAAGGTCCTACTAAGATAATATATCACATGCTCCGCTCCGAATTCATCTTCTTGAACTAACACCATTCCAATGGTGGAATGCGAAGCTGTGAGGTATAAGAAGTAGTCTCGGTTGTAGTTGGGAGGATGCAACAATGGTGCATGGGTCAACGCGTGTTTAAGTGCATCAAAAGATTGTTGGGCAATCTCGTCCCAAAAGAACTGAACGTTCTGTTTCAACAACCGTGTAAAACCTTTAGTGACCTCGGCGTAGTTTGGGATGAATCGGCGTAAAAAGTTTGCTTTCCCTTGCAAACTTTGGAGTTGGCGCAAACTCGAAGGAGGAGGCAATTTGATGATAGCCTCGACTTTCGAGGGATCGACGCGAATGCCGGCTTTTGAAACAACAAATCCCAGCAATCGACCTGTTTCTATACAGAAAACACACTTGTGGGGATTCAACCGAATTCGATTATGCCTACACCTCATAAAGATTGCTCGTAGGTGGACAAGGTGATCAGCTCGACGTAAAGAATGAGCAGGTAAATCATCGAGATACGGTTGCACAATGTGCTTGATATCGTGAAATGCGTAAGACATCGCCCATTGAAAAGTGGCCCCGGCATTCTTAAGCCCAAAAGGTAATTTGCAATAAGCAAATGTCCCCCATGGACAAATGAATGCCGTTTTTGGTTGATCGGCAGGTAGAATATTGATTTGATTATAGCCCGAAAAACCATCCATGAAGGAAAACATTTCACTTCCGGCACAATCATCAATAATTTGATCGATATAAGGCGTAGGATAGTTGTCTTTTGGACAAGCTCGATTAATATCCCTATAGTCGATACAGATTCTTATTGTTCCTTGTTTCTTATTGACCGGAACAATATTCGATACCCAATCCGTTAACGGGATCGGATAAATGAAACCTGCTTTCAACAGCTTTTCGACTTCTGTTTTAATCGCAGCCGCTTTTCGAGGGTGAATTTGACGCAACCGTTGCCGGACGGGTTTAGCATCCGGGTAGGTCTTTATTTCATGAAAAACAATGGCAGGATCGATTCCCGGCATTTCCTCGTAAGACCAGGCAAACACATCGCGGAATTCTTGGAATAGGGCCTTGTAAGTTTGGATTTCTTCTTCTGTACATGCGGCACCTATATGAATGTTCTCCTCAATTCCGGGCTTCACTGAAATATCAATGGGAATAGTACGAGAAATATTCCCTAAATTCAACTCTGAATCAGAATGTTTCGTTGGATCCTGAGCGTCTTTGACATATTCAGCGGTAAAGATAGATGAAAAATCATTTTCAAATGCATCATCCTTAGGTAAAAACGAAGATCTGTGATGGAGATCCTCCCATGGTAGATCGTCTACACTTAGGATTTCACGAAGTTGTTCGTCAGATGACACGACTTCGGGAAACGCTATCCGTTCTAAGGGTGAGGTGAAAAGTGACTCTTCACTGACCACATTCATTTGGTCGACCTCGGTCGAATGAAAGTCGGTAAAAGACATGAGAGCTTCATAAGCAATTTCATATGGACTCAAGGGCATAGCATTACCGAATGAGTCTATCTCAGAGTCAGATGGGACAAACCAAGGATCATCATAAATAATGTTTTCTGATGTAATCATATGAATTGTTGCAAACGAAGGTTCTACGCTGAGTGGAGGGAGAGGAAAAGTTCCCAGTAAACCGGAATCCTTAACTAAACCTACACCAACGTCCCTATAAGGGATTGTCGTCTTACCGACATGCTGAATACTCTCTGAAGAGGCTGGGTCGGATGAAAAGTATGTCAGCTGATCAATAGTCACGATCTTACCGTTATGTGGAAACTTAATTACTCTGAAGACCGATGAAACGACCGATGTCATAGCATATGACCAACTTCGACCCAAAAGAAGGTTGTAGTCTAGAGGGGCATCAACCACTTCCACATCCAGACTAACGGTTTTACCTTCTACCCCTATAGGCAATTCCTGTAGAATACCAAACGGATGGAACCCACGACCATCAAAGGCCTTAAGGATGGTGGGGGATTGGTTCAACGAAGGAGAACCAAGGGATCTCCAACATTGAATCGACATAATACACGTAGAAGCTCCCTCATCAATCACAGTCCTATGAATAGGCCTGTTTTTTACTATCACTGGAATTTGGAAAGCCATTTGATGGGGGAGACGCGGTGTACTATTTTCTAGATCGAAGATCATTAGATTCGGATCCTGAACATCAACAGCTCCTATAGCCGACAAAAGCAATTTTTCGTTGTGCTGGGCATGATTGCAGCACTTCTAACGCCGACATTGCTGAGGGTGAAACAGCTAAGTCTTCAACAATGTTGTAATTCTAGGCCGCTCTCGCATGTGGATTGAAAGCAAACCTTCGAAGTACACCCTTGGTGGCGGTTTAATTACTAAGTCTGGGTTAGGTTTCTCGATCTGTAGTGGATCAGAACC
Source organism: Pinus tabuliformis (assembly GCA_031772625.1). Taxonomy (NCBI): domain Eukaryota; kingdom Viridiplantae; phylum Streptophyta; class Pinopsida; order Pinales; family Pinaceae; genus Pinus; species Pinus tabuliformis. The sequence continues at coordinate 308,312,120 of CM062819.1, read as the reverse complement.
AGGAGCTGAGGTTGATGGTTAGAGTGAGAAGATTCTGCTTCCTTACCATCAACAGGATTCTTACTACCATAATCTTGCGATCGAGTCGCAATCCTCACATGAGACATCATCAAAATGGTTCTTCACTGGCATTCAGGAAGAACCTATCATCTTATTCTCCTGCTCCGGAAATGGATTTTTAACACAGCAGGAGTGGGAGAACCTTTGACTATTTTGACTACCTCGGCCCGATGAGGGCAATCTCTCGTAAAATGATCCTCTTCACAAATAAGACAAGGATATCGAGGTTTGCGTTTTTCGTCATTGGTTTCCGACTTTTCAGTTTTCTCCTTCGTAGCTTGTCTGCTTTAGCCTTCTTCTTTTCCTTTCTTCTTTCCACCGTTTTTTTATTTGGCCGTAGATGACTCTACAGCGTGAATATCGGCGGTAAGTTCAGGAGAAGACTCTCCTGTCGGGGAATCGGGCAAAGTGATAATAGAGTAGTTGAAGCCTTGAAGACTTCTTCTTGCTCTTTGTATTCACGATACCAATCATACCATCAGCGGCATGAGATCCCGAAGGAGCAGCACGATTTGATTCGACTTTGGAAGATCCGAATCTTCTCGTGTAATGTACCTTACTGAGTGTAAACAAAGTCAAGGTATTGCGCCTGAGCAATGACTTGCTCCTCAGTAACTACTCCGGCCTTAGCTACATCTTCAGTAATCCTTGGTAATAATGATTTAACAAACCATTCAGCTAAGAATTGGTCCAGGATAAAAACTTTCACTAGCCTTCTTCGACGTCTCACTCATGAATGTGATCGAAATATACGTGAGGGTGATTGTTTTAGTGAAGTTAATAACTTCGTACCGTTATCGTATCTGACCGTAAGCTGAAAGAGATTAAGAAAACAGGGTAGCTAACTGGCTAAAATTGGTAAAAAGAGGCCCGTGTAACTCAATGTACCACTTGGCCGCGAGACCAATGAGTGTTACCTGGAAAAGACGTAAGCGGATCGAATCATCCGAGATAGAATTTGAAGCACACCAGAGGTGGTAAGTCATCACGTAGATTGGACGGATCCTCTCCAGACTTACCTTTGAACTGGGTATATCGTTGGGCAACTTATTTGGCATTGGCGGCCAGAACGGAAGATATTGAATTGGATCGTTCTTGAGGCGTGTCAAGTCTGGTAAATCCAAAGTTGCGATAAACGGTAACTGCCGGTTAGGATCTCTTAAAACTCTGGGTCACAATACCGGCCCCAGGAGGAGGAATATCCAGGATAACTAGGAACAGGCGTTGCATTTGGGATATTATATCCTCCTGAAAAACCAGATTAACCGGACCGTACTGGGGTTGCTGAGGTTGTTGATAAGTGTACCCAGGATACGGTTGATACTGGTAAAATCCGATTGTTGGACAGCTTGCCCAGGTTGGTACTGTCCCTGGTACGGAGGTTGAACAAATTGAGGTTGAGTAGTGACAACCGTACTTATACCAGGCTGGCCTACAGGCATCTGGACCGTGGTTTGAATCGTAGATCCAGACAACGGTACAGATGTCTGGGGAGTGGTTACAGAGACAGTAGAAACCGGAGCCGTCGATACTCCAGAAGTAAGTATGGAATAGATGTGCGTAGTTGCAGAAGCCGTTTGAGATGGAGTACAAGGTGCAATTGGCGGCTGAGTAACTCTCCGAAGTTACAGAGGTTTGAACACTTGACTGGACATTGCAGTTGCTGGGTGGACTAGAAACTACAAGTTGTCCAGCTTGAGGTACCGACTGCATACTTGGCTGCAACATCTTTGACCCTGTGAAGGATCCCACACTAACATTCTCCAGGTATTGACCCATAACAGGTTGAGGATATTGAGATCCATAGCCGATTGAGGATAGGATTGATAATTGTAAGATGCAGTTCCCATACCTTGACCATATAATTAACCTTGAGTGGTGGATAACCTTGACTTGAGTATTGACCTTGAGTTTGATAACCCTGAGGTAAATACGGATACTACTGGGTTGACCTTGACCTTGAGGTTGGTATCCTTGAGGTTGATACCTTGGGTTGCCATCCTTGAGGTTGCCATCCTTGAGGTTGATATTGATACTGAGTTTGACCTTGGGTAATATTGAGGCAGGGGTTGACCTTGAGGTATGTATTGCCCTATAGGGAGCGTACTGACCTTGAGGTTTTCCCCCCAGACACGAATGAAGTACCTTGAGGTTGCCCCCAGGCATTAACGGAGCTGCCCCCCAGGCGGTAATTGGCCACCTTGAGGTTGGGAAACGGGAACTGAACCTGACATCATGTAAATGTCTCCTACACCCAATGGTACATTACCACTGTTTCCAACTAAAACCCATGATCAACGGGTTTGAGGAGATGCTCCCGCAAAGGTACCAGAAAGAGATTGAATACCCAGTAGGAACAGAAGGACCCCATGTAAAAAAGATTCAGGACTTTGTGTAAACACAACGACTGACCAGACATATTTACAGGAGTATGAATACCTCCAGGTGGAAAAGGAGTACGAGGTGTAGAAAAACCTAGCCCAAGTTGTCTAAATAATTGGTTAACGAAAGGTACAAAGTAGTACTTCTAGGAGGACTGTAAAAGATAGATTCACGCTCCCTTAGATCAAGGTGTAATTTGATCTTCAGGATCAGAGACGCCTATTTCTCCTCTGGAACCAGTTCTTCAATAGCAATCAAACCAACAGGAAGATTTTCGGTGATAATTCTTTCTATTCTCGGTGAATCAGGAACACTAGAAGTCGGAGTAAACA